>CM024760.1:149851472-150170433 GCA_014218235.1 Colocasia esculenta | reverse complement strand
AACATGATTTGGAAAATCTAAATCATCAAAACTAGGAGGTTGTTTGTAAGGCCCTTGATTTTCACCTTGTTTGTTTAAATATATGTATGTGCGTATAAGTGTATACTATTGATGTATAGATTATTGTGTATGAGTATTTATTGATATAAATTGTATGAATGTTATTATTGAAATGTGCATAGTATATTCAAGTATATACATACATATATATATATATATATATATATATATTTAGTGTTAGTGTATAAATTCTGCATAATTAAAGTGAGTTTTGTCGGACAGTCGGCGTCCACATCGGCTGACGCTGACCATGGGTAGGCGGCAATATCGATGGACGCCCATTTTTGGATAGGCGACCATGGATATGGACGCCAATATCCCAGATCTGTTACGTTTCAGATCCGGAAACGCCTCCAAAAATTGAGCCTCTTGTTTGGAAACCCTTCCCAACGGCTCTAAGACTTGCCCCTTTAACCTATCCGACCCCAAACCTTTATAATATCCAAATTTCGGCCAGATCCATCCTTTTGGCTCTTGGGTCAAAACCTCTCTTTTCTGTGCAAAAACCCTAACTAGAACCTGAAAGATCCGGCTTCGGGAGGCTTCGTCTGGCGATCTACATCAACTGGTGTCGACCTTGAACATCCGGGAACGACTCCCCACGCTGGTGTGCTGTGAAGATCAACAGAAGATCCGAAGAAGGAGGGATTTGGAGACTCTTTGGCACAGGCCGAGGAGGGCTTCTCCGCTTAAATCGTCGTTGGTAGATTTTACAGAAGGCAAGTACCCCATTCACATTAATCCTACATATGTCTAGTATGTCCCAGGAATTTCTCAGATTTTTCTCCTGTCCTGGAACCCCCCTTTCAAGTGTTTTATTGGCTTTCAGTCTGTGTTTGTGCAGACAGGATATTAACGGCAAGATCCCTTGCCGCTAATATCATGTGTTGGCGGCATCATATAATGCCGTTAACCTATAGATGACTACCCCATGCCGTCGAGTTCTTCAGACTGCAACAGTGTGCAAGCTGTCCTTATGTGAACTAGTTTTCGAGTTTTTCCGCATGAGGATATACGGTAAAATTTATAATATGTAAATATTTATGTTTAGTTGTACTGTGAGTTATTGTGCATTTTAGAATTTTGACTAATTATTAGAATTCTTGGAATGTGCTAACCAACAAAAGTTTAATCTTGGAAAATGTCGTTTATGAAATATGTGTAGAAATTAACTGTCATAAATTTTTGTACATTGTTCATAAGATCTGATGCATGACATAAAAATTTGAGCAATTTATAATATCTGTACAGTTTATTAAATTTTCTGAACCGAAAAATATTTAATATGTCTACTCAATGCATAAAAGTTAAGAATTCATGCGAAACTAGTTAAATTCCTAAAATTTGTGATAAAATTTGTACTGTCAGTATTCATGTATGAAATAAACTGTGAATCCGAATAATGAAAATTTGTGTCAGTTTGACTATTTTTACAGTTGATATCAGCACTGTTAGAATTTTCAGAAAATATGTATAACTCAGAAAAATGCAAATTTTGGTATGCATGATGGGTAAGCTGTGATGAATTTCTGGTTAAATTTCTGTACTGAACAGATGATAGTAGCTATATAAACTTGTTTTATGTTAGACTTTCATAATTAATATATGCTAATATGATTAATGTTTAATTTTGAAAAAATTTCAGCATGATTGGAATTGTTGTAAAAAATTTTGATTAATACTGAAAATAGTAGTACCATGCTAGGTAATACGGAAGAATGTAAATGTGTGAACATGAGGTGAATGCGTGATTATTTGTATTTAAAAATGTGTTGAAATTGAGAAAATGTATTAATGTGCCAATGGGTGACACTACTACCTTAGAGGGCTGTGGAACTGTACAGTGGTAAAGTCCCCATGGGAAAGTTCAAAGTGTGTGATGTCCCATGGGCATTGGGATTAAATCCTGGAGGCGAATAAGTATCGCTGGTTAGGGTGGAGAGTGCTTCTCCCGGTTCTGCGCAGTAACTAAGATTAATCACTGGAATGCCTAGGTGATTGATATGTGATGTGATTAGTGTGTGTCCTTCTAAAGTGGTTTGGGCTATGTGTCACGGCATTAAGTGAAAGTGAAAATGTGTTTAAGTGAAAGAAAACGTGTAAATTGTGAAACTGTGTAAGTGAATATGTGTTCATGAAATTCTTATGAACGAATGCAAAAATGATATGTTTCTTGTGAATGTGACATGATAGTAGTAAAACAGCGAGCTTTTCACTAATATGAATGTGTTAACTATGTGTAAAATTGTCTTAGAATTCATGTTAAATTAGTTGTTATGAAATGTGTAAATATTGTGTAAAATGATCAACATGTGGCTTATGAATGATTGAATGAAATCAGTTTAGCATAGTGAAAAGTGTAGAAAGCATGTGATAGGATTGTTTATTGTGTATAAAAAACTAAATCCTCTGTGAAAAATGTGTAGAAATCATGAATAGGCTTTGATTTGAGAAATTGTCACTTCCATGCATTATGTGTAAATGATATAGCTTAAGGTTATGGATATTACTTGATGCATGTATGTTTAGTGTGCTGGTGTTACTTGTTGAGTTCTTTTGAACTCATTCTTGTTTCGGCGTACAGGTGCAGACGTTTCTACTTCTTCCGAAGAGATCGTTAGGAGCGACTCGGAGCAAGAGTAGGAGATATTGTTGTGGAGTTAGCATTGGAATTTTCATTTCTTCATAGTATGTAATAAAGACTCTGCGTAGTCTCATGTGGATAATGTATTTATTTTACTTCAGTTATGAATAATTAGCTCTCTTTCCTTCTATACGGACTGTGAATAGACTGTGGATGATGGAATAGAATTTCTTTTCAGTTCTTTAAATTCCGCTGTCATGAGATATATTATATTTGTGTATGTTTCAGCCTATTATACTAGTGTTGGGTAAATGTCCCACTGTAGTGATACCTTTTATATCGATGTGGGTTGGTGGAACCGTACCGATATGAGAGGGTCGTTACAGAGATTGGTATCAGAGCCTCAGGCTGAAATTGTACATAAATATGCATATACCATCATCTTCATTGTATACTAAGTCAGTGTAGATTGTCCACATAGATAAGTAATTAGTTAGAATTTAGATAGTTTAGTTCTAAATGGTGATTAATCCGTTTGACAGGTTATGGCTTCGCGTGGTAGACGTGGTGCTCCTGCTCGTGATGGCGAGCAGAGGAGACATGAGCCTCGGCGTGAGGATCAGGGTGAGCAGCAGGCCCCTGCACCCCAGGGTCCTGTACTTCCTCCACCGCCACCAGTAGACTATGGAGTGTTCATGCAGGGTTTGGTGCAGGCCATGCAAACGCAGGCCCACACTCAGGCTGCACTCCAGGCCCAGTTGGAGGCTCAGGTTAGAATAATAAGATAAAGTAGTCTGTATTTTAAATGCATGATTGTTATGTTATATATGTTAATTTTGTCGCTTGTTGTAGCAGCCTCAGGTACCAGTTCCCCAGGCTGACCATGGTGGACCCTCCATCATGGAAAGGTTCAAGAGGATGTCGCCACCTTCTTTTAAGGGGGAGAGCGATCTATTATTAGCTGAGAACTGGATGAGGGAAATTGAGAAGATCTTCCGGGCCATTAGGTGCGGTGAGGACGACAAGGTTACTTTAGCCACCTATATGCTACAGGTATGTGTAATCTAACCTAGTGGTTATTACTTTAAGTATAAATTATGTTGGTTAGTTCTTATGGATGGTTTTGGCAGGAGCGAGCCGATGTATGGTGGTCCTCGTTGTTATGTACTCGGTTCGAGGATGGTGCCGTGGAAGTCGGATGGGATGAGTTCGTGAGGCTTTTCCGAGCCAAGTTTGTTCCGGAGCACATCCAGGACAAGATGGAGCAGGAGTTCCTCTCGTTGACTCAGGGCTCCATGACCGTGCTGGAGTACGAGGCCAGGTTTGCCGAGCTTTCAAAGTACGCCCCTCATATTGTAGCTGATGAGCGCAGGAAGGCGAAGAAATTCGTAATGGCTCTGAAACCATCACTGAGGACGAGGTTGGTGGCTTTCGACCATCGTACTCTCGAGCTGGCACTCAGCGCGGCATGTCGTCAGGAAGGGGAGATGGAGCAGTATCTGGAGGAGAAGAAGGCTTCTCAAAAGAGGCCAGCAGCTCCTTTCCAGAGGCAGGAGAGGAAGAAGGCGACTTTCCAGTCACCGCAGCGTCCTGTGGCATCAGGCAGTGGTCAGGTATCCACTCAACGTTCCCGTAGTGGTAAGAAGGAGTGTCCTCATTGCAGGAGGGCACATGGCGGTACGGAGTGTTGGCTGGTAGCAGGAAAGTGCTTAAAGTGCGGGAGCAGTGATCATAAGATTAAGGATTGTCCGAGGCTTCAGCAGGGAGCCCAGCGGGGGCCAGCCCCAGTAGCAGCAGCAGCAGCGCCAGCGACAGGACGACCAGGGAGACCTCGAGCCCCAGCTCGAGTGTTTGCGTTAGCTCGTGAGGATGCCGAGCAGGCAGATCATGTCACCGAAGGTACAGTTTTGTTCTTAGGTGTGCATGCTCGGGTTTTGTTCGATACGGGTGCTACTCACTCGTTCATTTCCGAGCGTTTTGCTAGGCAGTTAGCTTTAGAGTCAGGGTTAGAGTCTGAGGATTTAGAAGTCCCTTTGTCTGTGCATACACCTGCGGGTACGGTATCGACTAGGAAGTGTATTCCGTCCTTACCGGTATGCATTGAGGATAGAGTCCTAGAAGGGTGTTTCTTCTTGCTTAAGATGAAGGACTATGATGCTATTCTTGGTCTGGATTGGCTAGAGGAGCACTATGCATTGGTAGATTGCCGTGGGAAGAAGATCGTTTTCCGCATTCCTGGTGAGGATGAATTTTCTCATCCTTTGCCAAGGAACTTAGCTGGAAAGTTTGTCATCTTGGCCATGAGGGCAATGAGAATGGTGAACAAGGGTTGTGACGCTTTTCTTGCCAGTGTGGTTTTAATACCCAAGGTTGATGAGTCACTTACTCTTGCCGAGATAGATGTAGTGCAGGATTTTCCAGATGTCTTTCCTGATGATTTATCTGGATTGCCACCAATTAGAGAGATAGAGTTCACTCTAGAGTTGCTTCCAGGCATCTCTCCTATCTCGAAGGCACCTTATCGGATGGCACCTGCGGAATTAGCTGAGTTAAGGAAGCAGTTGCAGGATTTGTTAGATAAGGGATTTATTCGCCCTAGCGTTTCCCCTTGGGGCGCACCTGTCTTATTCGTGAAGAAGATGGATGGGTCACTTCGGTTATGCAATGATTATAGAAAGCTAAACCAGGTGACGGTAAAGAACAGGTATCCCTTACCTCGGATTGATGATTTGTTTGACCAGTTACAGAATGCATCGGTCTTTTCTAAGATTGATCTGCGTTCTGGCTATCATCAGTTGAGGATTAGGAGTGAGGATGTGTCCAAGACGGCATTTAGAACCCGTTATGGACATTATGAGTTTTTGGTCCTTCCGTTTGGTCTAACCAACGCCCCTGCAGCGTTCATGGATCTCATGAACAGGGTGTTTAGACCCTATCTAGATAGTTTTGTTGTAGTCTTCATCGATGACGTGCTGGTCTACTCTCCAGATGAGACCACACATCGTCAGCATTTGAGGATAGTGTTAGAGGTGATCTCCGTGAGCACAAGCTGTATGCAAAATTCATCAAGTGCGATTTTTGGATGCGCGAGGTTCATTTCCTTGGGCATGTTATCTCTGGTGCTGGTGTAGCAGTGGACCCAGCGAAAGTCCAAGCTGTTATGGATTGGGAGAGTCCCAAGACTCCTTCGGAGATTCGGAGTTTTCTTGGTCTGGCGGGTTACTATCGGCGTTTTATTGAGGGATTTTCATCCATCGCCGCTCCATTGACTCAGCTGACCAGGAAGGGAGTGAAGTTTTCTGGTCCGAGGAGTGTGAGAGTAGTTTTCAATTATTGAAGACTAAACTCACATCGGCCCCTGTGTTAGTTCTACCGAGCGGTGTAGAGGATTTTGCTATCTACACGGATGCATCTCAGATTGGTCTTGGCTGTGTATTGACGCAGCAAGGAAGGGTTGTAGCATATACTTCGAGATAGTTGAAGGAGCATGAGCGAAACTATCCAACTCATGATCTTGAGCTTACGGCAGTGGTTCATGCACTGAAGATCTGGAGGCACTATCTTTATGGTGTCAGATTTGAGGTGTTTACTGATCACAAGAGCCTAAAGTATCTTTTCTCCCAAAAAGAATTAAACCTTAGGCAGAGAAGGTGGATTGAGTTTCTGAAGGACTATGACTTCGATCTCCAGTATCATCCTGGAAAGGCGAATGTCGTAGCAGATGCCCTTAGTAGAAAGAGGTCATCTCTCCAGCAGGACTGGAAGATGTTGGAGGATGCAGCGTGTACGATGACCGAGTTGGAGCCATCATTATGCCGAGCTTTTGTGGCTCAGCTGTCCATTAGGTCATCGGTGTTGGATGAGGTGATCGAGCATCAGAAAGTCGACCCTAGACTCCAAGAGTTAGTGGGCAAAGCGGGTATTGCTCGTGATGAGGATGGTGTGATTAGATTCCATCATCGTGTCTATGTTCCAGACATTGTAGATATTCGTGAGCATGTTTTAGCAGAAGCTCATAGATCTAGGTTCTCTATTCATCCGGGTAACACTAAGATGTACCAGGATTTAAAGAGATCGTTTTGGTGGTCTGGCATGAAGAAGGATGTAGCCGAGTTTGTGTCTAGATGTATTGTATGCCAGCAAGTGAAGGCCGAGCGGCAGCGACCATCTGGTCTTATGCAAAAGATGGAGATCCCAGTTTGGAAGTGGGAAGCTGTCACTATGGATTTTGTTACGGGTTTGCCTCGGTCTAGACGAGGTAATGACTCGATTTGGGTAGTAGTAGATCGATTCTCGAAGACTGCGCATTTTTTGCCTATGAAGAAGAAGCAGTCAGTAGACAGTTTAGCTAGACTGTATGTTAGTAGTATTATTAGATTGCATGGGGTACCGAAGTCTATTATTTCGGATCGAGATCCGAGATTTACTTCGAGGCAATGTAAGGGTCTTCAGGATGCGTTAGGTTCGGAGCTGAAACTCAGTTCAGCATTTCATCCCCAGACAGATGGACAGTCCGAGAGGACTATCCAGACGCTTGAGGATATGTTGAGAGCTTGTGTGCTGGATTGGAAGGATGATTGGGAGCGCCATTTACCTCTAGTGGAGTTTGCATAAAACAACAGTTTTCATGCGAGCATTGGCATGGCTCCATTTGAGGCTTTATATGGTAGGCCTTGCAAATCTCCTTTGTGTTGGGAGGAGACCGGTGATAGGCAGTTGATCGGTCCGGAGTTAGTTCAGGAGACTTCGGATAAGGTCCAGCTCATTAGGAAGAGACTTGTTGCGGCACAGGATAGGCAGAAGAGTTATGCCGACAACAGGAGAAAGGATCTAGAGTTCGAGGTAGGTGAGCATGTCTTTTTAAAGATTTCGCCTAGGCGAGGTGTAGTTAGATTTGGCAGGCATAGTAAGTTGAGCCCTAGGTTCATTGGCCCGTATGAGATTCTCTGACGATTGGGCAACGTGGCATATGAGCTAGCTTTACCTCCAGCTTTGGCTAGCGTTCATCCTGTTTTTCACGTATCTATGCTCAGGAAGTATGTCGAAGATCCGTCTCATGTTATTAGCCATGGGCCAGTGGAGATCCAGCCAGATCTTTCTTATGTAGAGCAACCAGTAGCTATTCTTGATCGGAAGGTTCAACATCTCCGAAACAAGAGCATTGCGTCAGTAAAGGTCTTATGGCGTAACTTCTCGCAGAGGAGGCTACTTGGGAGCTTGAGAATGCAATGAAAAGAAATACCCTCAGTTGTTTGAGTAGTGTCAGTCTAACTTCGAGGACGAAGTTTCTTTAAGGGGGAGAGGGTGTAAGGCCCTTGATTTTCACCTTGTTTGTTTAAATATATGTATGTGCGTATAAGTGTATACTATTGATGTATAGATTATTGTGTAAGTATTTATTGATATAAATTGTATGAATGTATTATTGAAATGTGCATAGTATATTCAAGTATATAATATATATATATATATATATATATATTTAAGTGTGTAGTGTATAAATTCTGCATAATTAAAGTGAGTTTTGTCGGCCAGTCGGCGTCCACATCGGCTGACGCTGACCAGGGGTAGGCGGCAATATCGATGGACGCCCATTTTTGGATAGGCGACCATGGATATGGACGCCAATATCCCAGATCTGTTACGTTTCAGATCCGGAAACGCCTCCGGAAATTGAGCCTCTTGTTTTGGAAACCCTTCCCAACGGCTCTAAGACTTGCCCCTTTAACCTATCCGACCCCAACCCTTTATAATATCCAAATTTCGGCCAGATCCATCCTTTTTGGCTCTTGGGTCAAAAACCTCTCTTTTCTGTGCAAAAACCCTAACTGAACCTGAAAGATCCGGCTTCGGGAGGCTTCGTCTGGCGATCTACATCAACTGGTGTCGACCTTGAACATCCGGGAACGACTCCCCACGCTGGTGTGCTGTGAAGATCAACAGAAGATCCGAAGAAGGAGGGATTTGGAGACTCTTTGGCACAGGCCGAGGAGGGCTTCTCCGGCTTAAATCGTCGTTGGTAGATTTTACAGAAGGCAAGTACCCCATTCACATTAACCCTACATGTGTCTAGTATGTCCCAGGAATTTCTCAGATTTTTCTCGTGTCCTGGAACCCCCCTTTCAAGTGTTTTATTGGCTTTCAGTCTGTGTTTGTGCAGACAGGATATTAACGGCAAGATCCCTTGCCGCTAATATCATGTGTTGGCGGCATCATATAATGCCGTTAACCTATAGACGGCTACCCCATGCCGTCGAGTTCTTCAGACTGCAACAGTGTGCAAGTCTGTCCTTATATGAACTAGTTTTCGAGTTTTTCCGCATGAGGATATACGGTAAAATTTCATATAATATGTAAAATATATGTTTAGTTGTACTGTGAGTTATTGTGCATTTTTAGAATTTTCACTAATTATTAGAATTCTTGGAATGTGCTACCAACAAAAGTTTAATCTTGGAAAATGTCGTTTATGAAATATGTGTAGAAATTAACTGTCATAAATTTTCTGTACATTGTTCATAAGATCTGATGCATGACATAAAAATTTGAGCAATTTATAATATCTGTACAGTTTATTAAATTTTCTGAACCGAAAAATAGTTAATATGTCTACTCAATGCATAAAAGTTAAGAATTCATGCGAAACTAGTTAAATTCCTAAAATTTGTGATAAAATTTGTACTGTCAGTATTCATGTATGAAATAAATTGTGAATCCGAATAATGAAAATTTGTGTCAGTTTGACTATTTTTACAGTTGATATCAGCACTGTTAGAATTTTCAGAAAATATGTGTAACTCAGAAAAATGCAAATTTTGGTATGCATGATGGTAAACTGTGATGAATTTCTGGTTAAATTTCTGTACTGAACAGATGACAGTAGCTATATAAACTTGTTTTATGTTAGACTTTCATAATTAATATATGCTAATATGATTAATGTTTAATTTTGCAAAAATTTCAGCATGATTGGAATTGTTGTAAAAATTTGATTAATACTGAAAACAGTAGTACCATGCTAGGTAATACTGAAGAATGTAAATGTGTGAACATGAGGTGAATGCGTGATTATTTGTGTTTAAAAATGTGTTGAAATTGAGAAAATGTATTAATGTGCCAATGGGTGACACTGCTACCTTAGAGGGCTGTGGAACTGTACTGTGGTAAAGTCCCCACGGGAAAGTTCAAAGTGTGATGTCCCATGGGCATTGGGATTAAATCCTGGAGGCGAACAAGTATCGCTGGTTAGGGTGGAGAGTGCTTCTCCCGGTTCTGCGCAGTAACTAAGATTAATCACTGGAATGCCTAGGTGATTGATATGTGATGTGATTAGTGTGTGTCCTTCTAAAGTGGTTTGGGCTATGTGTCACGGCATTAAGTGAAAGTGAAAATGTGTTTAAGTGAAAGAAAATGTGTAAATTGTGAAACTGTGTAAGTGAATATGTGTTCATGAAATTCTTATGAAAGAATGCAAAAATGATAAGTTTCTTGTGAATGTGACATGATAGTAGTAAAACAGCGAGCTTTTCACTAATATGAATGTGTTAACTATGTGTAAAATTGTCTTAGAATTCATGTTAAATTAGTTGTTATGAAATGTGTAAATATTGTGTAAAATGATCAACATGTGGCTTATGAATGATTGAATGAAATCAGTTTAGCATAGTGAAAAGTGTAGAAAGCATGTGATAGGATTTGTTTATTGTGTAAAAAAACTAAATCCTCTGTGAAAAATGTGTAGAAATCATGAATAGGCTTTTATTTGAGAAATTGTCACTTCCATGCATTATGTGTAAATGATATAGCTTAAGGTTATGGATATTACTTGATGCATGTATGTTTAGTGTGCTGGTGTTACTTGTTGAGTTCTTTTGAACTCATTCTTGCTTCGGCGTACAGGTGCAAACGTTTCTACTTCTTCCGAGGAGATCGTTAGGAGCGACTCGGAGCGAGAGTAGGAGATATTGTTGTGGAGTTAGCATTGGAATTTTCATTTCTTCATAGTATGTAATAAAGACTCTGCGTAGTCTCATGTGGACAATGTATTTAATTTACTTCAGTTATGAATAATTACCTCTCTTTCCTTCTATACGAACTGTGAATAGAATGTGGATGATGGAATAGAATTTCTTTTCAGTTCTTTAAATTCCGCTGTCATGAGATATATTATATTTGTGTTGTTTCAGCCTATTATACTAGTGTTGGGTAAATGTCCCACTGTAGTGATACCTTTTATATCGATGTGGGTTGGTGGAACCGTACCGATATGTGAGGGTCGTTACAGAGATTGGTATCAGAGCCTCAGGCTGAAATTGTACATAAATATGCATATACCATCATCTTCATTGTTTACTAAGTCAGTGTAGATTGTCCACATAGATAAGTAATTAGTTAGAATTTAGATAGTTTAGTTCTAAATGGTGATTAATCCGTTTTACAGGTTATGGCTTCGCATGGTAGGCGTGGTGTTCCTGCTCGTGATGGCGAGCAGAGGAGAGATGAGCCTCGGCGTGAGGATCAGGGTGAGCAGCAGGCCCCTGCACCCCAGGGTCCTGTACTTCCTCCACCGCCACCAGTAGACTATGGAGTGTTCATGCAGGGTTTGGTGCAGGCCATGCAAACGCAGGCCCACACTCAGGCTGCACTCCAGGCCCAGTTGGAGGCTCAGGTTAGAATAATAAGATAAAGTAGTCTGTATTTTAAATGCATGATTGTTATGTTATATATGTTAATTTTGTCGCTTGTTGTAGCAGGCTCAGGTACCAGTTCCCCAGGCTGACCATGGTGGACCCTCCATCATGGAAAGGTTCAAGAGGATGTCGCCACCTTCTTTTAAGGGGGAGAGCGATCCATTATTAGCTGAGAACTGGATGAGGGAGATTGAGAAGATCTTCCGGGCCATTAGGTGCGCTGAGGACGACAAGGTTACTTTAGCCACCTATATGCTACAGGTATGTGTAATCTAACCTAGTGGTTATTACTTTAAGTATAAATTATGTTGGTTAGTTCTATGGATGGTTTTGGCAGGAGCGAGCCGATGTATGGTGGTCCTCGTTGTTACGTACTCGGTTCGAGGATGGTGCCGTGGAAGTCGGATGGGATGAGTTCGTGAGGCTTTTCCGAGCCAAGTTTGTTCCGGAGCACATCCAGGACAAGATGGAGCAGGAGTTCCTCTCGTTGACTCAGGGCTCCATGACCGTGCTGGAGTACGAGGCCAGGTTTGCCGAGCTATCAAAGTACGCCCCTCATATTGTAGCTGATGAGCGCAGGAAGGCGAAGAAATTCGTGATGGGTCTGAAACCATCACTGAGGACGAGGTTGGTGGCTTTCGACCATCGTACTCTCGAGCAGGCGCTCAGCGCGGCATGTCGTCAGGAAGGGGAGATGGAGCAGTATCTGGAGGAGAAGAAGGCTTCTCAAAAGAGGCCAGCAGCTCCTTTCCAGAGGCAGGAGAGGAAGAAGGCGACTTTCCAGTCACCGCAGCGTCCTGTGGCATCAGGCAGTGGTCAGGTATCCTCTCAACGTTCCCCTAGTGGTAAGAAGGAGTGTCCTCATTGCGGGAGGGCACATGGCGGTACGGAGTGTTGGCTGGTAGCAGGAAAGTGCTTAAAGTGCGGGAGCAGTGATCATAAGATTAAGGATTGTCCGAGGCTTCAGCAGGGAGCCCAGCGGGGGCCAGCCCCAGTAGCAGCAGCAGCAGCGCCAGCGACAGGACGACCAGGGAGACCTCGAGCCCCAGCTCGAGTGTTTGCGTTAGCTCGTGAGGATGCCGAGCAGGCAGATCATGTCACCGAAGGTACAGTTTTGTTCTTAGGTGTGCATGCTCGGGTTTTGTTCGATACGGGTGCTACTCACTCGTTCATTTCCGAGCGTTTTGCTAGGCAGTTAGCTTTAGAGTCAGGGTTAGAGTCTGAGGATTTAGAAGTCCCTTTGTCTGTGCATACACCTGCGGGTACGGTATCGACTAGGAAGTGTATTCCGTCTTTACCGGTGTGCATTGAGGATAGAGTCCTAGAAGGGTGTTTCTTCTTGCTTAAGATGAAGGACTATGATGCTATTCTTGGTCTGGATTGGCTAGAGGAGCACTATGCATTGGTAGATTGCGTGGGAAGAAGATGTTTTCCGCATTCCTGGTGAGGATGAATTTTCTCATCCTTTGCCGAGGAACTTAGCAGGAAATTTTGTCATCTCGGCCATGAGGGCAATGAGAATGGTGAACAAGGGTTGTGACGCTTTTCTTGCCAGTGTGGTTTTAATACCCAAGGCTGATGAGTCACTTACTCTTGCCGAGATAGATGTAGTGCAGGATTTTCCAGATGTCTTTCCTGATGATTTATCTGGATTGCCACCATTAGAGAGATAGAGTTCACTCTAGAGTTGCTTCCAGGCATCTCTCCTATCTCGAAGGCACCTTATCGGATGGCACCTGCGGAATTAGCTGAGTTAAGGAAGCAGTTGCAGGATTTGTTAGATAAGGGATTTATTCGCCCTAGCGTTTCCCCTTGGGGCGCACCTGTCTTATTCGTGAAGAAGAAGGATGGGTCACTTCGGTTATGCATTGATTATAGAAAGCTAAACCAGGTGACGGTAAGAACAGGTATCCCTTACCTCGGATTGATGATTTGTTTGACCAGTTACAGAATGCATCGGTCTTTTCTAAGATTGATTTGCGTTCTGGCTATCATCAGTTGAGGATTAGGAGTGAGGATGTGTCCAAGACGGCATTTAGAACCCGTTATGGACATTATGAGTTTTTGGTCCTTCCGTTTGGTCTAACCAACGCCCCTGCAGCGTTCATGGATCTCATGAACAGGGTGTTTAGACCCTATCTAGATAGTTTTGTTGTAGTCTTCATCGATGACGTGCTGGTCTACTCTCCAGATGAGGCCACACATCGTCAGCATTTGAGGATAGTGTTAGAGGTTTCCGTGAGCACAAGCTGTATGCAAAATTCAGCAAGTGCGATTTTTGGATGCGCGAGGTTCATTTCCTTGGGCATGTTATCTCTGGTGCTGGTGTAGCAGTGGACCCAGCGAAAGTCCAAGCTGTTATGGATTGGGAGAGTCCCAAGACTCCTTCGGAGATTCGGAGTTTTCTTGGTCTGGCGGGTTACTATCGGCGTTTTATTGAGGGATTTTCATCCATCGCCGCTCCATTGACTCAGCTGACCAGGAAGGGAGTGAAGTTTGTCTGGTCCGAGGAGTGTGAGAGTAGTTTTCAATTATTGAAGACTAAACTCACATCGGCCCCTGTGTTAGTTCTACCGAGCGGTGTAGAGGATTTTGCTATCTACACGGATGCATCTCGGATTGGTCTTGGCTGTGTTGATGCAGCAAGGAAGGGTAGTAGCATATGCTTCGAGACATTGAAGGAGCATGAGCGAAACTATCCAACTCATGATCTTGAGCTTGCGGCAGTGGTTCATGCACTGAAGATCTGGAGGCACTATCTTTATGGTGTCAGATTTGAGGTGTTCACTGATCACAAGAGCCTAAAGTATCTTTTCTCCCAAAAAGAATTAAACCTTAGGCAGAGAAGGTGGATTGAGTTCCTGAAGGACTATGACTTCGATCTCCAGTATCATCCTGGAAAGGCGAATGTCGTAGCAGATGCCCTTAGTAGAAAGAGGTCATCTCTCCAGCAGGACTGGAAGATGTTGGAGGATGCAGCGTGTACGATGACCGAGTTGGAGCCATCATTATGCCGAGCTTTTGTGGCTCAGCTGTCCATTAGGTCATCGGTGTTGGATGAGGTGATCGAGCATCAGAAAGCCGACCCTAGACTCCAAGAGTTAGTGGGCAAAGCGGGTATTGCTCGTGATGAGGATGGTGTGATTAGATTCCATCATCGTGTCTGTGTTCCAGACATTGTAGATATTCGTGAGCATGTTTTAGCAGAAGCTCATAGATCTAGGTTCTCTATTCATCCGGGTAACACTAAGATGTACCAGGATTTAAAGAGATCGTTTTGGTGGTCTGGCATGAAGAAGGATGTAGCCGAGTTTGTGTCTAGATGTCTTGTATGCCAGCAAGTGAAGGCCGAGCGGCAGCGACCATCTGGTCTTATGCAAAAGATGGAGATCCCAGTTTGGAAGTGGGAAGCTGTCACTATGGATTTTGTTACGGGTTTGCCTCGGTCTAGACGAGGTAATGACTCGATTTGGGTAGTAGTAGATCGATTCTCGAAGACTGCGCATTTCTTGCCTATGAAGAAGAAGCAGTCAGTAGAGAGTTTAGCTAGACTGTATGTTAGTAGTATTATTAGATTGCATGGGGTACCGAAGTCTATTATTTCGGATCGAGATCCGAGATTTACTTCGAGGCTATGGAAGGGTCTTCAGGATGCGTTAGGTTCGGAGCTGAAACTCAGTTCAGCATTTCATCCCCAGACAGATGGACAGTCGAGAGGACTATCCAGACGCTTGAGGATATGTTGAGAGCTTGTGTGCTGGATTGGAAGGATGATTGGGAGCGCCATTTACCTCTAGTGGAGTTTGCATAAAACAACAGTTTTCATGCGAGCATTGGCATGGCTCCATTTGAGGCTTTATATGGTAGGCCTTGCAGATCTCCTTTGTGTTGGGAGAGACCGGTGATAGGCAGTTGATCGGTCCGGAGTTAGTTCAGGAGACTTCGGATAAGGTCCAGCTCATTAGGAAGAGACTTGTTGCGGCACAGGATAGGCAGAAGAGTATGCCGACAACAGGAGAAAGGATCTAGAGTTCGAGGTAGGTGAGCATGTCTTTTTAAAGATTTCGCCTACGCGAGGTGTAGTTAGATTTGGCAGGCATAGTAAGTTGAGCCCTAGGTTCATTGGCCCGTATGAGATTCTCCGACGATTGGGCAACGTGGCATATGAGCTAGCTTTACCTCCAGCTTTGGCTAGCGTTCATCCTGTTTTTCACGTATCTATGCTCAGGAAGTATGTCAGAGATCCGTCTCATGTTATTAGCCATGAGCCAGTGGAGATCCAGCCAGATCTTTCTTATGTAGAGCAACCAGTAGCTATTCTTGATCGGAAGGTTCAACATCTCCGAAACAAGAGCATTGCGTCAGTAAAGGTCTTATGGCGTAACTTCTCGCAAGAGGAGGCTACTTGGGAGCTTGAGGATGCAATGAAAAAGAAATACCCTCAGTTGTTTGAGTAGTGTCAGTCTAACTTCGAGGACGAAGTTTCTTTAAGGGGGAGAGCGTGTAAGGCCCTTGATTTTCACCTTGTTTGTTTAAATATATGTATGTGCGTATAAGTGTATACTATTGATGTATAGATTATTGTGTATGAGTATTTATTGATATAAATTGTATGAATGATATTATTGAAATGTGCATAGTATATTCAAGTATATACATATATATATATATATATATATATATATTTAAGTGTGTAGTGTATAAATTCTGCATAATTAAAGTGAGTTTTGTCGGTCAGTCGGCGTCCACATCGGCTGACGCTGACCATGGGTAGGCGGCAATATCGATGGACGCCCATTTTTGGATAGGCGACCATGGATATGGACGCCAATATCCCAGATCTGTTACGTTTCAGATCCGGAAACGCCTCCGGAAATTGAGCCTCTTGTTTTGGAAACCCTTCCCAACGGCTCTAAGACTTGCCCCTTTAACCTATCCGACCCCAACCCTTTATAATATCCAAATTTCGGCCAGATCCATCTTTTTGGCTCTTGGGTCAAAAACCTCTCTTTTCTGTGCAAAAACCCTATCTAGAACCTGAAAGATCCGGCTTCGGGAGGCTTCGTCTGGCGATCTACATCAACTGGTGTCGACCATGAACATCCGGGAACGACTCCCCACGCTGGTGTGCTGTGAAGATCAACAAAGATCCGAAGAAGGAGGGATTTGGAGACTCTTTGGCACAGGCCGAGGAGGGCTTCTCCGGCTTAAATCGTCGTTGGTAGATTTTACAGAAGGCAAGTACCCCATTCACATTAATCCTACATATGTCTAGTATGTCCTAGGAATTTCTCAAATTTTTCTCGTGTCCTGGAACCCCCCTTTCAAGTGTTTTATTGGCTTTCAGCCTGTGTTTGTGCAGACAGGATATTAACGGCAAGATCCCTTGCCGCTAATATCATGTGTTGGCGGCATCATATAATGCCATTAACCTATAGACGGCTACCCCATGCCGTCGAGTTCTTCAGACTGCAACAGTGTGCAAGTTGTCCTTATGTGAACTAGTTTTCGAGTTTTTCCGCATGAGGATATACGGTAAAATTTCATATAATATGTAAATATTTATGTTTAGTTGTACTGTGAGTTATTGTGCATTTTTAGAATTTTCACTAATTATTAGAATTCTTGGAATGTGCTACCAACAAAAGTTTAATCTTGGAAAATGTCGTTTATGAAATATGTGTAGAAATTAACTGTCATAAATTTTCTGTACATTGTTCATAAATTCTGATGCATGACATAAAAATTTGAGCAATTTATAATATCTGTACAGTTTATTAAATTTTCTGAACCAAAAAATAGTTAATATGTCTACTCAATGCATAAAAGTTAAGAATTCATGGAAAACTAGTTAAATTCCTAAAATTTGTGATAAAATTTGTACTGTCAGTATTCATGCATGAAATAAATTGTGAATCTGAATAATGAAAATTTGTGTCAGTTTGACTGTTTTTACAGTTGATATCAGCACTGTTAGAATTTTCAGAAAATATGTGTAACTCAGAAAAATGCAAATTTTGGTATGCGTGATGGGTAAACTGTGATGAAATTCTGGTTAAATTTCTGTACTTAACAGATAACAATAGCTATATAAACTTGTTTTATGTTAGACTTTCATAATTAATATATGCTAATATGATTAATGTTTAATTTTGCAAAAATTTCAGCATGATTGGAATTGTTGTAAAAAATTTGATTAATACTGAAAACAGTAGTACCATGCTAGGTAATACTGAAGAATGTAAATGTGTGAACATGAGGTGAATGCGTGATTATTTGTATTTAAAAATGTGTTGAAATTGAGAAAATGTATTAATGTGCCAATGGGTGACATTGCTACCTTAGAGGGCTGTGGAACTGTACTGTGGTAAAGTCCCCACGGGAAAGTTCAAAGTGTGTGATGTCCCATGGGCATTGGGATTAAATTCTAGAGGCGAACAAGTATCGCTGGTTAGGGTGGAGAGTGCTTCTCCCGGTTCTGCGCAGTAACTAAGATTAATCACTGGAATGCCTAGGTGATTGATATGTGATGTGATTAGTGTGTGTCCTTCTAAAGTGGTTTGGGCTATGTGTCACGACATTAAGTGAAAGTGAAAATGTGTTTAAGTGAAAGAAAATGTGTAAATTGTGAAACTGTGTAAGTGAATATGTGTTCATGAAATTCTTATGAAAGAATGCAAAAATGATAAGTTTCTTGTGAATGTGACATGATAGTAGTAAAACAGTGAGCTTTTCACTAATATGAATGTGTTAACTATGTGTAAAATTGTCTTAGAATTCATGTTAAATTAGTTGTTATGAAATGTGTAAATATTGTGTAAAATGATCAACATGTGGCTTATGAATGATTGAATGAAATCAGTTTAGCATAGTGAAAAGTGTAGAAAGCATGTGATAGGATTTGTTTATTGTGTATAAAAAAACTAAATCCTCTGTGAAAAATGTGTAGAAATCATGAATAGACTTTTATTTGTGAAATTGTCACTTCCATGCATTATGTTTAAATGATATAGCTTAAGGTTATGGATATTACTTGATGCATGTATGTTTAGTGTGCTGGTGTTACTTGTTGAGTTCTTTTGAACTCATTCTTGCTTCGGCGTACAGGTGCAGACGTTTCTACTTCTTCCGAGGAGATCGTTAGGAGCGACTCGGAGCGAGAGTAGGAGATATTGTTGTGGAGTTAGCATTGGAATTTTCATTTTTTCATAGTATGTAATAAAGACTCTGCGTAGTCTCATGTGGACAATGTATTTATTTTACTTCAGTTATGAATAATTAGCTCTCTTTCCTTCTATACGGACTGTGAATAGAATGTGGATGATGGAATAGAATTTCTTTTCAGTTCTTTAAATTCCCTGTCATGAGATATATTATATTTTTGTATGTTTCAGCCTATTATACTAGTGTTGGGTAAATGTCCCACTGTAGTGATACCTTTTATATCGATGTGGGTTGGTGGAACCGTACCGATATGAGAGGGTCGTTACATTGTTCTACATAAACTTCCTCCTTTATATAACCATTTAAAAATGCAGACTTAACATCCATTTGAAAAAGCTTTAAATGTAATGCACATGCATAAGCAAGTAACATTCCAATGGCCTCTAGTCTAGCCACTGGTGCATAGGTTTCATCGAAATCTATGCCTTCCTTCTGGGAATAGCCTTGAGCAACTAGTCTAGCCTTTTTTCTAGTGATAACACTAACTTCATCCAACTTGTTCCTAAACACCCATTTGGTGCCAATCACAGGATGATCCGATGGTCTCGGAACAAGGGACCAAACTTGGTTTCTCTTGAACTGATTAAGTTCATCTTGCATGGCTAAAATCCAAGATTCATCAGATAGTGCTTCATTGACTGTCTTAGGCTCAATTTGAGATACAAAAGCTAAGTAATCGCAAGGAATAACATTACCTCTTGTTCTTAACCCAACTGTTGGATCTCCAATGATGTTTGTCCTTTGGGTGATCCTTCCTGTATCTCCATTCCTTTAGAAGATCATCATGTATAATTTCCTTTTGTTGCAGTTCTTCCAATGGTGGATCTTCACTATCCTTGATAGATGTATCCTTCAGCTTCTTGGAGAGATTTTCTGCATTTTCATCATCACTATCAACTTCCTTTCTCAAGGAAGGGTTAGATTCATCAAAAATAATATGAACAGTTTGTTCAATCAATCAACTTTGTTTAATAAAAACTCTATAACCTTTGGGTTTGGAAGCATACCCCACAAAGATTCCTTCATCAGATTTGGAATCCAACTTACCTATGTCTCTCTTACCAATGTTATGAATATAGCATGGACATCCAAACGTTCTGAAGTGGTTGATCTTGGGCTTTCTTTGTTTGTACAGCTCATACGCTGTCTTCTTCAGGATTGGCCTTATCATAACTCTTTTATGATATAACAAGCTGTGTTGATAGCCTCTGCCCCGAAATATCTTGGAAGGTTGTATTCTGATAGCATAGTTCTAGCCATATCCAACAAGGTTCTATTCTTCCTCTCAGTTACTCCATTCTGCGGAGGTGTCCTTGGTGCTGAGAAGTTGTGCTCTATTCCTTGATCATCACAAAATTATGTAAATTTGTCATTTTGGAATTCTCCTCCATGATCTGAGCGAATCCTTATTATGCTGAACTTCTTATCCTTCTGAACTAACCTACTGAACTTCACAAAACTTTCGAAAGTATCGTCCTTATGATCTAAGAAAGATACCCATGTAAATCTCAAATAATCATCTACTATTACAAATCCAAAGTTCTTTCCTCCCAGGCTAGTAGTTCTTATTGGTCCAAACAAATCCATATGAAGCAATTCTAGTGGTTTGGAGGTGGTTACCATTGTCTTTGATTTAAAGGAGGATTTTGCATGCTTCCCTTTTGCACATGGTTCACAAACACCTTCTATTCTTGAACTTATCTTAGGAAGACCTTCCACTGGATTACACTTGATAAGCTTTCTAATTCCATCCAAGCAGCAATAACCTAATCTTCTATGCCATAGTTCAACATTTTGATCTTTATTTACTGCTAGACAAACATCTTGATCCTTTAATTCTTCTAGGTGCAGTACATACAAGTTCTTTTCTCTACTGGCTTCGAAGACAGTTGCACCATCATTCATAATTAGACATTTAGACTCCTAAAACTTGATTTGGTGACCCTTGTCATGCAGCTGGCTAATACTTATGAGGTTGTGCTTGAGTCCCTTGACACATAAAACATCTTCTATGAGGGTTCTGTCTTGACTTCCAATAGATCCACAACTGATCACTGAACCTTTTCCATTATCGCCATAGGTCACTGTCCCTTCTTCTTATTTGATGTGCAAGAACAATCTTCTGTTTCCAGTCATGTGCCTTGAGCACCCGCTGTCCAGGTACCACTTTGATGCTCTAAGGCTTCCCTGCAATAAATCACTAAGATTTAGTTACCCAAGTTCTTTTGGGTCCTTACTAGTTAGTTTCCTCACTTTTTCTTTTGGAATCCACTTTAAGTGCTTAGTTGTAAAAGTTATTTTAGTGTGTCCTAATTTGTTTCAATGACTACAACATGATGAATTATTCAATGTTTTAATTGGTTTGTATTTAATGTTAGATTTATAATCAGTATTTTGTTCAGCTACAAATTTTGGTATTGGATAAATTTTAGGATGAATGATTGTTTCTTCATTATTTGGTGGAATATATCTTAAACCATACTTTTTCTTACCAGATCTTCTTACTCCTTTTAATATTAGAGATGATTTTCCATTTGTGAATTTGTCGATTGTGTTAGTTAGATATTCATTATCTTTTGTTAGTGTGTCAAGTTCCTTTTTTAAGTTTACTTAAAGTTTCCTGGTTTTTTGGATTTGTTATTTGTTCATTTTTATTTTTTAGATCTTCATATAACAGTTCATTTCTTCTTTTAAATTCAAGGATTTATTTTTCTAGTTGCTCAGTTTCAAATTTTAGATCTTAATTGGTGATTTCCAAGCATGCATAATTTTTCTTGGTAGTTTTTAATAGCTTACATACATCTTTATACATACTGTATAATTCATTGAATGCGTCTTCTACACTATCAGAATTAGATTCATTGCATGAAGTAAAAGATGAATCAGAAGTTACCTTCTCATCAGTGTTTGCCATAAAGGCCAGGTTGACTTTTTCTTCTTCTTCATCACTAGAGTTTGACTCACTATCTGAGTCACTCTCGTTGTTCCATGCAGCCGCCATGGCTTATTTTTTGTACCTTTTGAACTTCTTTGAGTTGTCCTTCTTCTTGAACTCTGTCTTTTTCAGTTTTGGACACTCAGCCTTAATGTGTCCAGGCTTCTTGCATTCATAGCATATGGGTTTTGATTTCTTAACATCCTTGACTTCGGTCTTCTTGAAGTATTTTCCTTTCTTGAAGTACCTTCTCCCTGACTGATACTTTTTCTTGGCTAGAATACGCCGCAATCTTCTAGAGAGAAAAGCTTCTCTCCATGTTTATCTCATGGGCCATTAGTGACCTGATGACTTTCTCAAGTGACATTCTTCTTAGATCATTAGCTTCTTCTATAGTTATTACTTTTGGAGTCCATGAGGTTGGTAATGATCTCAGTATCTTTCTCACCATGTCTCCGATATCATAGGTCTTTCCAAGCCTAGCCAATCCATTTGTGATGTCAGTGAATCGACTATACATTTGTGTGATGGACTCTCCTGATTGCATATGAAATCTTTCATATTGAGCTACCAAGATGTCTATTCTTGTTTCTTTTACCTTGTCAGTTCCGTCATATGTGAGTCTGAGCTTCTCCCACATTTCCATAGCTGACTTGCATGTTGAGATCATGTTGAACTCTTTCTTACTAAGACCACAACACAGTATACTCTTTGCTTTGCTGTTAAGGGATATTTTCTTCTTGTCTTCATTTGTCCATTTGTCTTTTACATTGGTTACCAAGAGATCTCATTCTTCAATGATAGACCATAGCTAAAAGTTGAGACCTTGGAGGAAGAACTCCATTCGAGTCTTCTGGTAGTTGTAATATTCACTATCGAATAAAGGAGGTCTGTTGACGGACTGACCTTCAACATATCCTTGAGCTGCCATTTATCTTTGCTCTTCAGATCATGAGATCTTCTTTCTTGAAGACACTTGGCTCTGATACCACTTGTTGCCCAGATAGCAAGCCCAGAGGGGGGGTGAATGGATTGCTAAAAATTCATCTTCGAAAAATACATGTAAATAAAAACACTTGACAACAACCACTACGTTGAATAGTTAGTGTGGAATAAAGAAAAACAAGCAATCACACATAGACACAAGGATTTATCCTGGTTCGGATCTCCTATCCCAAGGTGTCCTACGTCCAGTCCCCAAGCACAACTTGGGATTTCACTAACCACAGGTACTGTCCCCCTTAAGGACTCTTACACATCCAGCAGCAGCTGGCCTTCTCTTCTAACCCCGAAGAGGTACAAAACACCACCTGATGCAACAAGTCTTCCTTCTTCAATGAAGGGAATAACAACTACATGTTCAACAATAGGTCTTCTCTTCACAACTGAAGAGGATCACACAAAGAATGTGAGTAAAAAGGCAAATGGCCCCTAGACCAAACTTAAAGGAATTTCTTGATCTGAGGCCATGTCTGAGAGACAAAGATTTACAATAAGAAAATCTTTTAGAACAACAAGAGCTCTCAAAAGACTAAGCAAGTGAAGGCTGAGAGCTAAGAGCTGAAAAATGGTGACTGACGGGAATAAGCTCTTCTTTCTGATGTTTTCCAGATGCTCGTAGATGTGTCTATCTCACAGCGTATGTGAATGTCTCTGTGTATTTACTTCATGGAGTTATCAGTCTTCTATTTATCTTCTGTAAATTATTTTGACTGTTGTAGTAGCCGTTCAGATGACGGTTGTCTCACAGCTTCATGCACGTTAGAGACACTGGTCCTAGGCATGGAGAGGTGAGCCTGCAGCTATAAGGGCTTAGATTGATCCTTGCATCCTCAGGAAAGATTTTCTAATCTTTTATTCTTTCAACAAGTTGACAAGTCCATCTTTGACGTGCTTTACTACAAAAGCCCTGCATGCAATAAACACGGATACCTAAACAACTCCTTTTTGTCTACGTTGTCAGTCAACCCTTGTAGTCGTGCAGTATGGATATATGCTTAAACTTGAAAAGTTATTCTGGCATCACACAAATCAAGACTCTATGCAATACATCAAGTAAGCAAGAAGATTTCATGTGGAATGATCAAGATCTTAGTATGCACGGGAAGGTTTTTGAAATTCCACATAGTTTTAAGCATATGCATATTTAAATAATCTAAGAAAATAAATCAAGACTGTACAAGAGATATATAAAGAACATTCTGTATAAAGATGATATTAATACCAAATTGATGATATAATCATATGAAAATGTAATCCATGTTGGAATCAAGTCGATGTGAATATAGTCCATGTACAAATATAATGAAATCGATGTTCTATACAAAGTTATTACTTAAACAGAAATCGATGAGCAGATGAAATCGTTGTTTTACTTAATTCAATCATTAAATTATTATTTGAACGAAATCAATCATGAAATCATTGTTTCAATACTGAAATCGTTGTGAGTATGAAATTGTTGTTTAAGCAAATTGTTTCTTGACTAAGAGCAAATCGTTGTTTTAGCAAATCGTTCTTTGACTAAAAGTCAATCGTTGTCTGATCAAACGTTGTTAGAGTGAAAGCAAACCGTTGTTCAATTAGAAGCAAATCGTTTATTGCTTTCAAATCGTTGTTTAAGTTAAGGCGAATCGTTGTTTCGACTAAATCGTTGTTGAAGTGATAGCGAATCGTTACAGCGATCAAATCGTTGTGTGACCTACCGAATCGTTATAGCGATCAAATCGTTGTTTAACTTATCGAATCATTACAGCGATCAAATTGTTGTTTAACTTATCAAATCGTTACAGCGATCAAATCATTGTTTTAACTTATCGAATCGTAATAGCGATCAAATCGTTGTTTAACTTATCGAATCGTTACAAAATGGTTGTTTTAACGTATCGAATCGTTATAGCACTTATAAAACCAATGTTCTATCAAGGAAATCGATGTGTACTTAGAATGAATGCTTTGAACTATAAATAATAGTGTGTTAGAGTAACTTACAGATTTTGGTTGACTTATTTCCTGTGGATGAACTTCAGAGAAGATTGTTAGAAAATATTTGTTAAGGTTTTGTTAATCACCAAACATTGCATATAATAAATAAATCTATATAGGGATGGAATGATCATCAATCATAAACCCATATCTATGCCCACTAAGACTGAGTGTCCTAGTAGGACCAAATAAATCTATATGCAACAATTCAAATGGTTTGGAAGTTATTAAAGGTGGAACAGACTTAAATGATTTTCTAATTTGTTTACCTTAAGCACATGCAGAACAAACAATAGCATTTTTCTTTTTCTTCATTTTAGGTAAACCATTCACAAGAGCATGTCTCATCAATTTATTCAAAACATTCTCACTAACATGACCTAGCCTACGATGCCACAATTGAAATAGATCATGCTGGCTAGAAACCAAACAAAGATTATCATGTTGATGCTCATTCAGGTCAACTAGATAGACATTGTTAATTCTTTGACCTAGAAACTTAAATTTTCCATAATCCTTTTCAACAATTTAACATGATTCAGAATTGAAAATTACTTTAAGACCATGTCACAAAGTTGGCTAATGCTCAATAAGTTATGATCTAGGCCTTCAACTAGCAAGACATTTTCAGTAGAGCTTGAAGGGTTCTTACCAATTTTTCCACTTCCAATGATTTGACCCATGTTTTTACCTTAAAAGATCACTTGTCCACCATCTTTCTCAGTTAATAAAGAAAATTTTCCTTTATCTCCAGTCATATGTCTTGAACAGCCACTGTCAAGGTACCATTTATCTTTCTTGTGGGCTGTAAGACATTCCTGCAAAAAGATTTAGAAAGAGGATTTTGGTACCCAAATTGCTTTGGGTCCCATCAGTTTTCTCAATTCAATAGCAAATTGTTTTGGAATCCAGATTTGCTTCATTCTACATACATTAACTTTTGATCTACATTTATCATAAGTATGACCAGATTTATTGCAAATAGTGAATGTCATGATTCTTTGTGGTGTGAAGCTTTTGAAGTGAGAGTTAGATCCAATTGTGAAATTTTTGTTGTTTTCCTGATATGAGATAGATCAAACATTTGGCTTCAGATTTTGTTGATTTTTAACTTGAACTCTTTCATGTTTGGATTGTGTTTTAGAGTTTTTCAATTGATTCTTATTTTTGGTTTTTGAGTTCATTGGTGATTTTTCCTGAATGTTTTTCTCAGACTGACTGTAAGAGGTGCTTCCTTTAACAAATGAAGTTATCAAGGTTTGTCCAATTTTCTTCTTGTTTTCAGACTAAAAACCTAAACCATGCTTAGTAGTGTTCATCCGAACTCCTAACACAACATCTAGGTTTTCTTTCCCTTTAACAAAATTTGGACAAGGTTTCTTTCTTGTCATTTAGTTCTTTTTGAACAGTTTTCAATTCTTCATTAATCACCTCTTTTTCTTTCTTTAGTTTTTCATTTTCATCCATTAGAATTTGTTTCTCTTATTCAGTGCATTGACATCTTTCTTTAACATGATCAAGTTGTTCATTTAAATCTTCTTGTTCCTTTTTCAAACTAACAATTTCATCATTCAGAAGATTTAGTTGTTCAGATTCTTGAGAATTATGCAAAATTCTATGAATTTTCTTTCTCAATGATTTATTTTCTGATTTTAATTCACACTACTTTTCAAATAAAGTAGCATATGCTTCTTTCCATTCATCAGTTGAAAAATCTTCAAATGAAGAACTCACCTCATTGTCCTCTTCATTCCTGGCCATAAGGCATGTGACTTCTTCTTCATCAGATCCACTTTCTTCTTGTTCTTCTTCATCTTCATCACTTCATGTGGCCAGCATGGCTCTAGTTTTGTTGAACATCTGATTTTTTAGCTTTCTCTTCAGATCAGGACACTCTCCTCTCATGTTTCCTGGTTTCCTACATTCATAACAAATTATATCAATTTTCTTGTTTTTCTCAATTTTCTTATTGAAGTCATTTTTCTTTGAAAAATCTTTTTTATTGGAAGATGAAGGTTTGAAATTACCTTTCCCTTTCTTTCTCAAGAATTCCTTGAATTGCCTTGTCAATAAGGCCAATTCATCATCATCATCTTCATTAGAAGATTCATCAGCTTCATAAGATTTTTCAATTACATTCTTTGAGCTAGATGAGGCTTTCAAAGTAATAGGTTTCTTATATGTAATGACAGATGCATTTCTTTTCAAATTAATCGCATATGTCATTAATGAACCTATCAGCTCATCTAATTGCATGGTTAATAAATTCTTTGAGCCCTTAATTACAGTGGTCTTTGTGTGCCAAGCTGATTAAAGAGATTTAAGTATTTTCCTAACAAGATCTTTGTTAGAATAATCTTTGCCCAGACCTCTAAGACCATTTACAATAAGCATGAACCTAGCAAACATTTCGGAAATGGTCTCATTACCCTTCATCTTGAACATTTCATACTCTAAGACTAGAATACTAGCCTTTGTTTCTCTTACCTTAGAGGTTCCCTCATATATTAGCTGAAGTTTATCCCACATCTCTTTCGTAGACTTACATGATGATACTCTGGAGTATTCTTTGGGGTGTATGGCGCACTGCATCATATTCATGGCACTCCAGTTGAGTGTGGACTTCTTGATTTGCTCCTTGGTCCATAGATCTTCATCTTCTGGCAGTTCAGCAAGTCCTTTGTCAACAATCTTCCAGAGTTCATATTCCTGAGCTCTTAAGAATACCTGCATCTTGTTTTTCCAATAATAGTAGTCAGATCCATCGAAAAAAGGAGGCCTAGTAACTGAGTGACCATCAGCCATGAATCCTTTAGTGATTTCCATAGCAAAAACTCTTGATCGTTAGATCAAACACTTAGAAGTGCAATGAGAACCTTGCTTTGATACCAAATGAAATGTTGCGGAAACTGCTATGATGAAATATAGAGGGGGGGGGGTGTTGAATAGATTTCACTATATTCAAAATTGACTCGAATGAAGAACTCAAATCTAAGACTTAATCACAATTCTGAACAAATTAGATAGATCAGATGATGTGATAGTAGCGAGCCTACCAAACATCTAACGCACAAGCAATCAAACCACAAAGGCATAAGGATTTCGGGTGGTTCGGTCTACACAACTATGTATCCTACATCCACCATCCACACAACCACATAATGTGGCTTATATCGCCAGTTCAGAATGAGTCACACTGTAACACACACAATCTGAGATGACAAAGATCTCAGATCTGAACACACACGTAAAATTGGGCACAAGGATTGCTCCAATTTCACAAAATACACACAATAGATTGAGTTTGAAGTACAAAACCAGATGAAACACTTGAATTTCGAATAGAAGAAATCTGGTTCGAATCCCCCTGTCGGCTTCCAGATGAAAATTTAGATCAGTAGCTCCAGCTCCAAGATGAAGACTTTGGAATCTAAGAATTCCACTTGAGATTGATCAGCAAGGGTGCTTGGATCTTTTGATCCTTCAGATCTGGGTGCAATTCTCCAAGATAAAGCTTCTCTATGAAATTGCCTGCTGCTTCTTGGAGTGAGAGGGTTGAAGTGTGTATCCCGCAAGAGATGAGTGGATGAAGGGCCTTTATAGTCCCATGAGTTCACGAAGTGCCTTGGAATTTGGGGGCACAAAAATTCCCGCTCAAAAGCCATCAACCAAAGTCATGCACGTGTCCTTACATTTCAGATCTGGAAAAATTAGTCGAAGTGTGTCGTCACACATGTGACATGTGTCGACACAAGTCTTTGGCTTTGAGTCCTGGCAGCTTAATCTATTGAGTTATGTCAACACACTTTGCACTTGTGTCGACACACATTCCACTGCCTGGAGAATAAGCTTCTGGGAGGGACAGGCAGTGTCGACACACAGATAACCTATGTCGACACCACTGGTCACTGGCTTCAGAATAGGCTTCTGGGAGGGACAGGGAGTGTCGACACACAAGGAACCTGTGTCTACACCACTGGTCACTTTCATACTTCACTGTTTGCTGGATGCATGGGATGTGTCGACACAACTGGCTTGCTTTCATGTTTATTTGCTCTGGGAATGAGTCATGTGTCTACACACTATCTGAATTGTGTCGACACCACTGTCATCAAATGAACATTTCTGTGAACTACATATGGTAAATAGTGTTAGATATTATTGAAGCATGATTTCCACATTTGTATGGATCATAGTTAAACATCATCAAAATAAGAGATCCAACATAAGTGTCCTTGTTTAGAGTGTGTATGCATCTTGAGACATGAAAAGGAAATAGTAAGACAACATTTGTTTCATTATGGAGTCATTAAAGACAAACAATTTTGGGAGTTCCATGGGAGTAGTTCTTCTTCCAGGCAAATGTCTACGGATTTTGCACGCACAACACTTCCAAAGAATGTTGGTGTGCATTTGATGTTGGAGGATGTTATTGGTGAGGAAATTTGAAACTTGCAGAAGTGAAGTCAATGGATGATAATAAAGGAGAGTACGGTGAATTTCAATAGTTGTTGGCAGATGTTGAACGGCCTTTGTATCCTGGTTACAATACATTCAACAAGCTTTCATTTATAGTCAGATTGTTCAACATAAAATGCAGAGGCAAAATGAGCAACAAATCTTTCGACATGCTTCTGAAGCTGTTGAAAGAGGCTTTTCCAGAAGGTGATGTGTTGCCAGCTACATTATGTGAATTGAAAAAAAATCATTGGTAAAGTGGGATATGATTATCACAAGATTGATGCATGTCCTAATGATTGTATTTTGGACCGGAAAGAGTATGAGTCTTATGATCATTGTCTTAAATGTAGAGAATCTAGATGGACGAAAGGAACTGAAAGAAGTGATCATAACAACAAGATTAAGGTGGCAGGGAAAGTTCTTCGGCATTTTCCATTGATTCCAAGACTGCAAAAGTTTTACACTTGCAGTAAATCATCTACAACCATGTGTTGTCATAGTGATGAACGCCAAGAAGACGGCCTTCTAAGGCACCTGGATGATTCTGTAATGACCCGACCTCCCGGACCCCCCCGCCAGGGACCCCCTAAGGTCGTGCCGCCACCCACGGATCCGAAGACCCGGAAGGGTTAGAATTTAGTCCAGTGAGATAAGCAATGAATTCAAATAACTATAACAAGAAAGACTGTACATTAATAAAGAAATTAAGTACAACATGTCCCAAATAAAAGTACAAGTACAGAAAGAAGGCACAGTCCTTAAGGGGCATACCCCGAGGACTTGCAAAAAGGCCACTCTCAACTCACGCTACAAGAGCACTCACGCTCACAACTAACACTGCTGGCAACGCACGGTACAACACACCGCCACCACGACCGTCTGGCAACGAACTCCCTGCGACAGCGAGTCCGTACCTGAAGAGAGTCGGGGGGTGAGCCTCGCAAACAAGGCTCAGTAGGGATAACCAGTCCCTTACCAACCAGAGCAACAAGAACTCCAACAAGCAGAAGCAAAACTACTCTATAAAGTAGTAAAGCGAGAAACGCCTATCACAGAGTACTACAAAGCAGCGGAAATAGAGAAACGGCTCGACCACAACCAGGGTCAGGCCAAAGACGACTACCGCAGAACCAGCAGAGTTAAAGACATGCGGAAGCAAACCCTCAGCACACACTTGCTGAGACAAAGAAGCTCACGGAACACCGGAGCAACCACGAGAGACCAGAGTCTCAAGATGCAAGCACCAACATCCCGTACCTCCACGAGGTCGGGAAGGAACAACCAGGTATCACCACGAGAGACACCCAACAACCATGTGAGAAGCAACATCTCACCACAGGCACGGCCACCTCAGACCTCCACAAGATCGAGGGCCCACAAGTAGAACCACCCTGCACCTCAGACACTCCACGAGGTGAGGGAAACTACACACTCCGGTGCCACCACAGACGGCACCAATGAACGAGTTACTGAAACAACAGATGGGTGCCTGCACCAGGCACCCCGAGAGAACCCACAGAACGGAAAACACTAACACGGCCCACGAGGCCAAACTAACCAAGCCCACGGAACTAGATACGGCTAGGCTACAACCCCCGTGCAAGCTAGGGCAACGAGAAACCATTCTTGGAAACAGCATGTGATGCAACGTCACAGCAAGAACAACCAAGCCACCGCCACAAGCGCCTTAGTCCAGGTCTCCCCTCCCTTCGGAATGAAACGTGAGGACTAAGCAACCACAACCACCGCAGTCCAGCCGAACTGCGGCCCCACGCCTGACCTTTCTACGTGACTCCGGAACCAACGCAGAGTGAGGAAGTGAGAAGGACTAGCTGGTCCGCACTGGATGAGCGTCGAACCACCTCTGAGACCCATACTAGCTAAGAGAGCTCTTCAAATAGCTCATGCCGGTGTCCCACCATTTTCCCCTTCTGCTCCATGTTCGAGACTTGAGCAAGCACGCCACCCGGAGCAACACCCTCTAACACAGGCGCGTGGGGCTACGGGTCCCAGGAAACGGTAACAACCTGTCTCGCGGACAAGCCCTCAAGCGCTGAGCACCGGGCAAAAGAGAACTGTCGTGGCAACCACCACAGAAATAGCATAACTGGCTTGTAACTAAGACAAGTCTAGCTGGCACAGGCATGCACGGCACCCCTTCCGGGAACAGCCTCTAGAAGGGCCGTTGGCCAACGCCGGCAAAAACGGCACGGCCCGAGAAATCGGAACGCCACTAAAACAGCACAGAAACCAACACTCTTCTAATAATTTATTGGCGACCAAGCCATCGATTATTAGACAAACGCAAGCCTCCTAGCGACACCGCTAGGACACGGTCACGAAGGTTTCACCTTCGGTCACTGAATGCAGGGAGGCAACATGCCGCGTTCCCACCAAAAGGTCCTAAGGGCACACCCTGCCCTGAGGCACACGCCGACACGCCAACTGTTGCCACAGAAAACAACCACGGAAACACAGGCCTTGTTGCGCCCTCCTTGCCCGTCGCGATCACATCGTGATGGTCAGGGCCACCACGACAAGCACTCTGTTGCGACGGGGAAACGGGTTGCCACAATAGAGCTATTGCGACAAGAAACCGGGTCCCGACAACCTTGTCCTGACAACCGACCACGCCGCGACAACAACCCTGTCGCGTTGGGAAACCGGGTCGCGATGTGACCTTATCGCGACGGCCACCCGCATCGTGATAAGGTCGTGTCGGACCGGGGCAACGCCTCCGCTGATGTCGCGACGCGCTCGACGGTTGCGACATCAGCTGGAAGGCCGACTGATGGGATCCACATCCCGTGATCACCCACAAACGCTACAACTAGCACAACACGGGGCGGGGAGCATGGTGAAAGCAATAAAAACATGCAACCACCCATTAGGACCTCCAATCCAAACTAACAAGAGAGGGCACAAGCATCCCTACCCATTTGATGAACCGAAACCCCCAAAGGGGCCTTCACAAAGCCACGACCGCCACCTCCTCGCTCCTCACTGCGGCTCCAAGCTCCGCACGAGCCGCCGCTGGCACCTCCGAGCTCCAACCACCGGAGAAGAAGGAGGAGACCTCTCGTCCTTGGAGAGAAGAAAAAGGGAGGAAAAGCTAAAAGGAGGGGAAAGGAGAGCCGGCCAAGGCTTTTAGCCTACGGCTCCCAAAATGCGACAGGGCGGGGCGTCGCATTACCAACCGTAACACGACGGCCGCCCAGACCGTGACCAAATCGCGCCCATCAGGGGAGCCGTGACAGTCTGACAGGTCGCTCTAACCCGCCTGCCACCCTGACTGGCGGTAGATGCCTGTCAGAAGACCAAAAGCAGAACCCTGTCGCGTCCTGTTGACCGGGCGCGACAGGAACGCGACACACCTAATGGTCGCAATAGTGATGATTGTCATGATGGGCACCTACGTCGCGACATGGCAAGTCATCCCACACACAAATGGAAAGTCGGAAACCCAAGATGTTACAATACATCCAAGAAAAATATAATTTCATCCTCAAAATTAAGGGCGAAACTCGGTCGGAGAAAACAACAGGTGCAAATGACCACTAAGTCGCACCGCGACTTCCCGGTGGTCACCACCACGACCCTGCCACAAAGGAATTCTAAACCAGACATCTGACAGCTCACAGGGCGCACAACAATGACACAGAGCACAAAGGGAGATGTCGACAACTCCACAAGCGTAGCGCGCACCAAGCCGACCAGAACCACTGAAACCACCAGCCGGAAACCACACGACTGAGACCTCAACAGACCACGACGTTGAGACCAACCTATCAGTAACTCACTCTGTCGCCAACGACAAGACAGAGGTCCCAGCTACTGACGACAACCGAGGAAAATGCCAAGAGGTCATCCACAAGACTCTGCTGGATGGCTCCGCACAACTAGCAACAGCTAGTATCTACGGTAAGGCCAGACGAGAGCTTCTTAAGGGTGACCCATAGCCAAGCGAAAAACCCACACGTGGAGAAAACCACGGCAAGCCAGGCAGTGTCTGCCGGCACCACTAGATCTCACCTAGATCGTCCTTGTGGTCCGACCAGGACACACAACGACCGTGGAGCCACAGAAAGGTAAAACACTTGCTCCACAGGCACATGCACAGAGGAAAAACCCAAGAAGACGTCTGAAGTTGGCAAAGCCAAGCAGCTCGAGACATCGACAAATCGCACGAAAATCAAAACAACAGTAGAGGTCGAGGACAACACGTCAACCTCATGGGGAAAGCAAACCGAAACAGGGTACCCCAACTGAGCACCCTCGCACCCAAGCGGGAGGGCAAAACCTAAACACAGGCAGGGACCAACAATTAGCGTACCACCGATAAGGCTACTTAGATAATGCAAAGCAGCCACCCCACAGCGGTAACAGTATAGCCACAAGGCACGGCCAGCACGAAGTGTCCTAGAGGCGGAAAGGTCAACGCCTCGAACACTAAGCAAACTCGCGAAACATTGCACAAAGCTCACAAACAGAGCATGCGACACAACACACGGTGCTCACACAAGCACCAGCAGCCACCCAAAGTGCAACACAATGCACTAGGGTTTCAGACAACACGAAAACAAACCACTCGGGCACGAGCACATGGTGCCACCACAAGCACCAAAACTCGGCAAGATGCAATACCGTTGCACCAACGGCCGAAACCACACGGCTAACAGAAAAGACTCTCCACAAGAGACCTGCCAAAAGCCGCCTACAAGAAACCGCAAGCCACAAAGGGTAGAACAAGCCACACCGGCCACGAACCCTCAAGGCACAAGGACACAAACCATCGAAAAGGAAGCACGCTCAAGGTGCAGTACTCAACCGCACCAGCGGCCTGAGACGACTTAAGGCCAACAGGAAGGGACTCTCCACCAGAGACCCACAAGAGAAACACGCGAAAAACTAACAGCTTCAAGAGCGCAACAACCATATTGGCTCTTAGAATCCCACAACACAAGGCACCGCTCCCACCACGCAGGCGGAGAGGCCACACACCAAACGGTGACAAGTGCCTCCCAAGCACAGCCGAGGCACAACCAAAACAAAGACCGAAACAATGCTTGCACAAGCAAGCCAAACAGAAGCACACCCGGTGCCGCCTTAGACTGAACACAGGGCACGCTGCCCTACATCATCCAGTCAGGCAACAAGAAACCAGCACAGCAAGAGACAGGACAATAGGTCACCACAACCTAATGCACCACAAGAAAACCACGTGTATGAGGGGAGCAACCTGCTCAACCTCAAAATAGCACGAGGGGAGGGGCCTTAACCACAAAGGTCATCACGGTGTGCGACACGATATCAAATGCCATGTGAAAGCACCACCACCCTAAGCAACCAAAGGAAAACAAGGGAAGGAGACCCTCACAACGAGTCTCCTCCACACGTAAACGACAACCACTAAACGAGACTGGAACTTCCACAGCAGCACAACTAGCCAGACACCCATGGCACTCACCAGACCACCATCTGGCAGGACCCATAGGGTGCGAGAAACGAAGCCAACCTCCCGATCCTGGGGACACACGAAGTCCCACCAGCGCAGCCGGGAAAACTCGAAATGGACAGGAAGACAACCTGGCCTGCACAACGGCCAGACACACAGTAAAGGCCACAACACCTCGCCCGACACACCCAAACAGACTGTAACACGGACAGTCCGATCGGCAACAATGACAGCTCATCTCCACAGAGAGAGAGAGAGCAACGACAAACAAAAACAACACAAGGTAGCTTGGGGAGGATCTCTACCCAGAGCGCCAAGAGCCGTTCTGGGAAAACATCACCAAAACGCAGCCCAAGCAAATGGCCAATAGAAAGAACACAGCAGACAACAGAAGCAACACAACTGGTTCTGGGAGAAACATCTACCAGAACCACCAAGGCGCCGCATGCAACAACAAGCACAACAGCAGCATACCTCAACCCTGAGGTAGCACAACAACTGGCAGAAACAAGCCATAAGAGTCCTGAGAGCAACCCTCACCAGGACAACAACAAACAATTCTAGAAAACCACACCAGAACACAGGGCAACCAAGCGATGCACCACAACCTCGAGGGTAATGCAATGGCAACCAACCAGACAACAGAGGCCTTAAACCAAGGAGGCAACACAACAGAAGACTTAAACGAGCACAAAAATAGTCCCAGAGGGAGAGGAACTCTCACTAGGACAACAACAAACAATTCTGGGAAACACCACCATAACACAGCAGCCAAGCGATGCACCTTAACCAGAGGGCAACGTCGCAACAACCAGAAACGAGCACAACAAAGTTCTGGGGAAAATCTCACCTCCACCAGAACCAGCAGAGAAGAACCCCGGGAGCACCTCACCAGAGTTCACAACCAGTCAGCACCAGGCCGACAACAACCACCAACAGATGTCGCAACTCCCAACCAGCGGTGCCGACTGAGTAGAGCACTACGCCCAACGGCGCTCAGGCACGTAAGGCCAAACACACAGCTAACAACACACACCGCAACAACAAGAGGACATCCAACAAGGACTCACCCCGCAGGAAGGGGACATCAACAAAGACATACCCCAACAAGAAGGCGACAGCCAACAAGGCAAGGACACCTTCTACCGGTTCCACAGACCACAACCCTGCACCGGTGAAGGCCACACCACATGTAGCTCTCTCAGCCTTCGCGACACACCCACACGGACGTGCAGGCCGACGATGAACCCAATCGTAGCACGAGCGAACCAGCAACCATGCTTGAAGCACGCGCACCAAGCAACAGTAGCAACGCTCTTCTACAGCTCACACTCAGACCTTGCTAGAAAGCTAACCACCTGCAACAAAGAGCCAAAAGCTCACCTAATAGCAACTATACACGGATGGGCCAGCAGCGCACGAGTACCTTTCTTTGGGACAACCATAGTTATTAACTCATTACAAATCTCGTTGGACCCCTGAGCTCTGATACCACTATGACGACCCGACCTCTCAGACCCCTCGCCTGGGACCCCCAAAGATCGTGCCACCACCCATGGATCCGAAGACCCGAAAGGGTTAGAATTTAGTCCAGTGAGATAAGCAATGAATTCAAATGACTATAACAAGATAGACTGTACATTAATAAAGAAATTAAGTACAATATGTCCCAAATAAAAGTACAGGTAGAGAAAGAAGGCACAGTCCTTAAGGGGATACCCCGAGGACTTGCAAAAAGGCCACTCTCAACTCACGCTACAAGAGCACTCACGCTCACAACTGCTGGCAACGCACGGCGCAACAAACCGCCACCACGACCGTCAGACAACGAATTTCCTGCGATAGCGAGTCCCTACCTGAAAAGAGTAGGGGGGTGAGCCTCGCGATCAAGGCGCAGTAGGGATAACCAGTCCCTTACCAGCCAGAGCAGCAGGAACTCAACAAGCGGAAGCAAAACTACTCTACAAAGCAGTAAAGAGAGAAATTTCTACGACAGAGTACAACAAAGCAGCGGAAATAGATAAACGTCTCGACCACAACCCGGGTCAGGCCAAAGACGACTCTCGCAGAACCAGCAGAGTCAAACACATGCGGAAGCAAACCCTTGGCACACACCCACAGAGACAAAGAAGCTCACGGAACACCGGAGCAAGCACGAACCAGAGTCTCAAGATGCATGCACCAACATCCTGGACCTCCACGAGGTCGGGAAGGAACAACCAGGTGTCACCACAAGAGACACCAAACAACCATGTGAAAAGCAATGTCTCACCACAGGCACGGCCACCTTAGACCTCCACAAGATCGAGGGCCGACAAGCAGAACCACCATGCACCTCGGACACTCCACGAGGTGAGGGAAACTACACACTCCGGTGCCACCACGGACGACACCAAGGAATGGGTTACTGAAACAACAGATGGGTGCCTGCACCAGGCACCCCGAGAGAACCCGCAGAACGGAAACCACTAATACGGCCCACGAGGCCAAACTAACCAAGCCCACGGAACTAGACACGTCTAGGCTACAACCCCCGTGCAATCTAGGGCAACGAGAAACCATTCTTGGAAACAGCGTGTGAAGCAACGTCACAGCAACAACAACCAAGCCACCGCTACAAGCGCCTTAGTTCAGGTCTCCCCTTCCGTCGGAGTGAAACGCGTGGACTAAGCAACGACAACCACAACCACCGCAATCCAACCGAACTGCGGCCCCACGCCTGACTTCCCTACGTGGCTCTAGAACCAACGCAGAGCGAGGTAGTGAGAAGGACTAGCTGGTCCGCACTGGACGAGCGGCGAACAACCTCGGAGACCCAGACCAGCTAAGAGAGCTCTACAAATGGCTCACGCTGCTGCCCCACCATTTTCCCCTTCTGCTCCAAGTCCGAGACTTGAGCATGCCCGCCGCCCGGAGCAACACACTCTGACACAGGTGCGCAGGGCTAGGGGTCCCAGGAAATGGTAACAACCTGTCTCGCAGACAAGCCCTCAAGTGCCGAGCACTAGGCGAAAGAGAACTGGCGTGGCAACCACCACAAAAACTTCACAACTGGCTTGTAACTAGGACAAATCCAGCTGGCACAGGTACCCACGGCACCCCTTCTGGTAACAGCCGCCAGAAGGGCCGTCGGCCAATGCCGACACACACGGCACAAACCGAGAAACCAGAACACCACTAAAATAGCACATAAACCAACGCTCTTTTAATAATCGATCGGCGACCAAGCCATCGATTATTAGACTGACGCGAGCCTCCTAGCGACACCTCTAGGACACGGCCACGAAAGTGTCACCTTCGTTCACTGAACGCTGGGAGGCAACCTGCCGCATTCTCACCAGAAGGTCCTAAGGGCACACCCTGCCCTGGGGCACACACCGACATGCCAACTATGGCCACAGAAAACACCCACGGAAACACAGGCCTTGTCGCGCCCTCCTAGCCCATCACGATCACATCGCGATGGTCAGGGCCACTGCGACAAGCACTCTGTTGCGACGGGGAAGCGAGTCGCGACAACAGAGCTGTCGCGACAAGAAATTGGGTCGCGACAGCCGACCACGTCGCGACAGCAACCCTGTCGTGATGGGAAATCGGGTTGCGACATGACCTTGTCACGATGGGCACCAACGCTGCAATAAGGTCACGTCAGACTAGGGCGATGCCTCCTCTGATGTCGTGACGTGCTCGACGGTCATGACATCAGCTTGAAGGCCGATCGACGGGATCCACATCCCGTGATCGCCCACAAACGCCACAACTAGCACAACACGAGGAGGGGAGCATGGTGAAAGCAATAAAAGCATGCAACCACCCATTAGGACCTCCAATCCACACTAACAAGAAAGGGCACAAGCATCCCTACCCATTTGAAGAACCGAAACCCCCAAAGGGGCCTTCACGAAGCCACGACCGCCACCTCCTGACTCCTCGCCGCCGCTCCAAGCTCCGCACGAGCCGCCGCCGGCACCTCCGAGCTCCAACCACCGGAGAAGGAGGAGGAGACCTCTCCTCCTCGGAGAGGAGAAGGAAAAAGGGAGAAAAAGCCAAAAGGAGGGGAAAGGAGAGCTGGCCAAGGCTTTTAGCCTGCGGCTCCCAAAATGCGACGGGGCGGGGCGTCGCGTTACCAACCATAATGTGACGGCCGCCCAAACCGCGACCATATCGCGCCCATCAGGGGTGCCGCGATAGCCTGACAGGTCGCCCTGACCCGCCTACCACCCTGAAAGGCTGTAGACGCCTATCAAAAGACCAAAAAAAAAACCATGTCGCGACTGGTTGACTGGGCGCAACAGGAACGCGACACACCTAGTGGTCGCAACAGGGATGACTGTTACGACGGGCACCTCCGTCGTGACATGGCCAGTCATCCCACACACAAACGGAAAGCCGAAAACCTGAGATGTTACAGTTTCCCTTTGTTGGAAGGCGTTAGATGCGATTAATAGTTTTGGTTCAGAACCTCGTAATGTGTGCCTAGGCTTGGCAAGTGTTGGTTTCAATCCCTTTAGGGTAATGAGTTTGAGTCATAGTACATGGCTTGTGTTGTTGACACCATACAACTTACCTCCATGGTTGTGTATGAAGCCACAAAGTATTTTTGTGTCCTTACTCATTTCGGGTCCTAAAGATCTGGGAAATGATATTGATGTCTATCTTCAGCCACTTATTGAAGAATTGCAAATTCTTTGGCATGGAGTTGAAACATTCGATGCTTATAAGGGTGAAATATTTTCTATGCGTGCTACACTACTTTGAACGATTACGATTTCCTTGCATATGGTTATCTGTCTAGTTGGAGCACTAAGGGCCGATTAGCATGCCCTACATGTAATGCAGATACATCATCGATGTGGTTAAAAGACGGTAGAAAATTCTGTTATACTAATCATCGTCGATGGTTAGGTGAGGGTCATAAGTTTCGTTCTATGAAATGAAGGTTTGATGGAAAAGAAGAAATGAGAGCCAGACCAAGTTTGGAGGTTGAAAAGAAAATAGAAGGATGCTGCAACATCATCATCCACTCTCGAGTGTCATACCAGTTGGAAAAAGAAAAGCATTTTTTTACTTACCATATTGGAAGTCATTACTTCTGAGACATAATCTCGATGTCATGCATATCGAGGAGAATGTTTGTGATAGTATTATTGGAACTTTGTTAGATGTTGATGCAAAAAAAAAAGATGGTTTGAAAGCTCAACATGATCTCCAACATTTGGGTATAAGAGCCACTCTTCAACCTTAAACTCTAGATTCTAACAGATTGCTATTGCCACCTACCATGTTCACTTTGAGCAAGATGGAGAAGGATATGATTTGCAAGGTTTTGAAAACTGTGAATGTTCCAAAAGGCTATGCATCAAATATATCAAGGCATGTAAATCACAATGATTGTAAGAAAATTTGGGGTTTAAAAAGTCATGATTGTCATGTCCTCGTGCAACAATTGCTTCCAGTAGCAATGAGGGGAGTGACACAAAAGGAGCTGAGATCTGCAAATTTTTTTCTCTAATATAATCCAAGACCTTATCGTCAAGTGATTTCTATAAGCTTCGACAAGAAATTGCAAACATATTGTGTCGATTGGAGATGATCTTCCTGCCATGCTTTTTTTATATAATGGTACATCTTCTCATCCACTTACCTGACGAAGAAAGGCTTGCTGGCCCAGTTCAGTATGGATGGATGTAGCCTATTGAAAGGTTTGCATTAACCTTATACTTGTGCCTGGCAGTTTTAAACTATTTCCAATAATACTTGATTTCATTTTGAATCTCCACTAGGTTTTTGGTGAGACGTAAGTCCTATGTACGGAATAGGGCACATCCAGAGGGGTCAATGGCTGAAGGGTATATAGCCAAGAAGACTCTAATATTTTCTTCTAGATATCTAGACAATAATGTTGAGACCTAGCTTAAGTAGCCTTTAAGAAATGAAGATTAAGGGGCCGAAGAAGTGACATAAAAAGGATGGGATATTTTTTCAAGAAATGGTCGATGTTTAGGTGGGGGAACTGCTTGTCAGCAATGATGAGTTGAACCAAGCTCATCTCTATGTACTATTTAATTGTGAGGACATGTCTCCTTACATAAGGTAAGTCAAATGATAACCCATTAATGTATTGTTTCTTAATATTGTATGTAGTATGCATCTTGAAGAAATACGGAAAATAAGACCACGAGCAAGTGAAATGGAAATTGAGCGATGTCATACAATGCAATTTCCATATTGGTTTAAGTGTAAAGTAAGTAAATGCTTCCATATATTATTTTAGTCTACATGACATATTTTTTAATGATAACCAACATGTAACCTTTTTTTTTTTTAGGTTATCTCTTTACAAGGCATGTATAGTCATGGGTTAGATGCAAACACAATTGTGCTAAAAGATCGACCATTGAATGTGGGAAGAAGTTTAAGGCATGTTTAGTAAACGGGTTCTCAGCATATTGAACAACATAGGAAGACACAAAATAGTGGGGTTGTTATGTCTACAAAAACTTCAAGTTTTTCCAGTGTTAAAAGCAAGGCTCCAATCCGAGATGAGGTGACATATTAGGGTGTTCTTCAAGAAATATTAGAGTTGAACTATTATGATCGAAGAAAGGTATTACTTTTCAAGTGTGACTGAGTTGATATTCAGCGATGGGTATTAAAGAAGAAGGTTTCACATTGGTCAACCTAAACTATAAATTACGTACAACTGAACCATATGTTTTGGCCTCTCAAGTGGAACAAGTATGGTATGTAATGCCCCACTTCCACCTGGTACGGTTATACCAACCCACATCGGATGAGAGCAAGTCGCTATAGGGGAGAAAACCCCAATGATAGTCACATGGGCTGAGATATACACAAATAGAAAAGAATTTTGCAGCGGAAATTAAATAACTCTTATTCCATCAACTTAATAATCCACATACCACAGTCTATATAGTCCAAGAAAAGAAAATAACATAACATAACATCCACTAAACATATAGCCAAATTCCAAGTACAATTAACAAAGTTCAAATTACAATTACATCACATACTAAGAAATAACTCGAATCTCCAATCTACTCTTCACGCTCCTCGTCGGATGTTGCTAACTCCTCGGCTTCTAAATCTCCTAAAATGTTTAGCAAGAGTGAATCTACAAAATAGACCAGAAAGCAACTTAAAAGTCCAATCCATTTACTTACCACACATGCTATCTAACAATTTAACACTTTACTAGCTATCACATGATCATTAACTATTTGCAATTTACAAATAAATTTGTTACCCAGCTAGCAAGCCCAGAGGGGGGGTGAATGGGTTTCTAAAAATTCGTTTAAATAAAAATTTGTCAACAAAAACGCTTAATAGAAAAACACTGAGATTGATTGTTAGTGTTAGTAATAGAAAAGACAAGAGAGAAAACACACAATCACACAACACAGGAAATTTTATCCTGGTTCGGACCTCCTATCCCAAGGAGTCCTACGTCCAGTCCCCAAGCAACAACTTGGGATTTCACTAACCAAGAGTACTGTCCCCCTTAAAGACCCTTACACATCCATCCGTAACTGGCCTTCTCTTCTAACCCAGAAGAGATACAAAACCACCCTGATACATAGGTCTTCCTTCCTCAACGAAGGGAATACCAACCACCTGTCTCCAACAAGTCTTCTCTTTACAACCTAAAAAGAAACTTCACAACAGATGTGAATAAAAGCGAATGGCCCGTAGACCAAGCTTACAAAAAATGCTTGATCTGAGGCAATGTTTGAGAGAGAAAGATTTTCACTAGATGAAAACTCTCAGAACTACAAAGGCTCTCCAAAAGCTAAGCAAATGAACACGGAAAGCTAAGATCTCCAAAATAGATTATGGAGTGAAGCTAGAGCTCTTTTTTGATGCTCGCAGGTTGTAGATGATTCTCTGAAAGCTCTATTGCGCAAAGTTGTTGTTCATGGAAGCTTTAGTCTTCTATATATCTTCTCTTGAAAATATAGCCGTTGAAATGGTCGTTGTCTCTATGATAGACGCACGTTAGACAGAATGGTCTGAGGTGCACGACAGGTAAGCTTGCAGCCATTTAATGCTTTACGAGCCATGCACGCAAAGAGAAGATTCATCAAGATATCCTTCAGCTTCTAGTTGTCCAATGTTGTGAGATGTGGTACTGGCAAAGACCTGCACACAATAAATGCCAAACCATAGATAGCTAGACTGTCTCTATGCTTGTGAGTCAACATTAGAAACCATGTAGTAAGAATGTACACCAAAATAGAAATGCCTTTCTGTCACCTGATAAAGTATTTGCTATTGTATCATGGGTGTAGAAAGCATTCAGATATGTGATACGCAGATGATGTGTACAATCACATTAAATGCAAGGATATTAGTGATGTACACGGGAAGACTTAGATTTTTACAATATTTGAATATCATGTATGAAATCAATGTAATCCATGAAGTCGTTATGATAATGAAATAGTTGTTCAACTTATGAATCGTTTTGTGAACAAGTCATTCTTTAAGTACAAGCAAATCATTGTTTATGCAAATTGTTACACAAATATAGGCAAATCATTGTATAAGACAAATCGTTGTTCAAACATAAACAAATCGTTGTTCAAACATAAACAAATCGTTGTTCAAACATAAACAAATCGTTGTTTCACTTATCAAATCGTTACGACGACCAAATCGTTATGTAACTTATCGAATCGTTACAGCCATCAACTCGTTGTGTAACTTATCGAATCGTTATGTGACGGAAATCGTTGTGAGACAGAAATCGATGGTATACTTACAAAATCATTGTGAGACTGAAATCGATGTGAAACCGAAATCGTTGTTCTCACTTATGAAATCGTTATACGATGAAATCATTGTAGCGATAGAATCGTTCTTTTACAAACTTATCAAATCGTTATACGATGAAATCGTTGTACTACAAAGGAAATTGATGTGTACTTAGAAGAAATGCATGCTCTGAACTTTAAATGATACAGTGTAAGAATTTCATAAAAGATTGTTAAACAATGTTTGTCAAAGTTTTGTTAATCACCAAAATGGTATATAATTAAATAAAATTATATGGGGATGGACTGATCATCAAAATTAACACATGCTCAAACTACAACATGGATAATAAAACATGAAGTCTAATCTATTAAACAAAACTATACTAACACATGTATATCAAAATTCTAAACATTGTTAATTATAACATGGCATTACTAACATGAGAGCATTCACACTAACACATGCTTGCAATTCTTACTAACACATGACTTATATTCAAATTTATAACATGATACTAGACACATGCTTATCAAGTAATTTCTAACTCACGAACATATTTTACATATACCTACACATGGTACTAAACATGATATCACAATTAACGTAAATCACATTAACACATGTATGACATAAACATATGCACTTTTACCTTGGCTCTCGCATGCACTTACTTTCACATTATCATTTACTTTCATTAATACAAGATTTCACATGATTTTCACTTTGCACATTCACGTATCACATGTCACATCACTTGCACTTACCACGTGCCACGTTCACATGTCACTTTACACATTATACACATATCCACTTTTACACATTGCCAAGACACAGCCCAAACCACCACTAGAAAGATCACATAACACATACACATACCTAATCACCAGGCAAAGTGACCAAGTCTTGGTTACTGCGCAGAACCGGGGGAAGCCCTCCCCACCATTACCAGTAGAACTTGTCCACCTCTAGGATTTCACATGACCCGTTGCCCTGGGTATCACGTAACACATTTGAGCTTTCCCGTAGAGGCACTACGACAGTACAACTCCACGCAATCTATGGTGGCAGTGTCTCGTTGGCACAACTTATTTATCTTGTCACATTATCACATTTTCACACACACATGCCACATGTTCTCTCTCTTTCCATGCACATGCACACATAATTCATGAAACAATTACTTATCACTTTCAGTCTCTCAGATTAACCATAAACAGTAATTGACAGAACCTAATCATGATACTAATCTCATTTTTAAACAAGGTTGAGACTTAATATCAAATCATGGTATAGAAACCTTCATAAATTCATAACTCTTTTTACAGTGATCAGAACATGCTTAAAATTTAACCACAGGGTACATAAGTATCAAAAAAAACATCAGTAATCTTTCATATTTTTTAGGAGCAGTATAACTATTTTTAATATTTAACAGAGATTTCTTGATATTTAACAAGATATATCAACTAACATGGTAGACAGTAGGCCATCAAATCTAACCATCCTAAAACATGCATACAGTAGTCCTACATTCATGGAAAATTTTTAAGATGATAATTTTCATCATACACATTTATTCTGAATTTAACTCTACCAAAACATGTGTATTTCCCCCATAACAGAATTTCTATAAATAGCAAATATAATCAGAAAATTATCAGGATTTAGTGGTATGATCTAGTGAACATATTAGACAAGACAAAATTTTCTAAACACATGCATGTATTCACTTTTACCCAAAAAATCACATCACATGCAGTCAAACACGGTTATGGAAAATCAGAGGAACTTGACGTCCAGGGGTTAGACGCCACCAGGGGTTAACGACATGATCGACTGCCGTTGACCCAGAAACTTGGCGGCAACAAAGTGGCCATCAACCTCCTGCCTGCACACAGTGCAGACCAAACACAGAAAACATGGGATTTTGGAGGGTCCAGGCATGAAATAAAAATCAGTAAAAATATTAAAACCCTAAAGGACAAGTCTATGGAGTGAAACCCTAAGTTACTTGCCTAGAAATAAATCACTAATGGGATTATTTGGTCGAAGAAGCTCTCCTCGGCCAAGCCAAGAAGGTGCAATTTGCAACCCCAAATCTGATCTTTCTACGTGCGTAGATGATCCTCCGGAGTCGGGGAAGCCTCCTCAATAGCAAGAGCACCTCCCAGTTGATGTAGACATTGGAAGAAGCCAACACACACCGGATCAAGCCTTGCAAAAACTCGGTTTTTCTCTCAACAAACCGTAGTTTTCATTTTGAGTAAATGACCTAATTCGGCCGAAAACATAGACCTAAGCGTCGGGGTACGTTTAGGGTTAAGTCATCCTACCATTAGGGATAGTTTCCTAATCAAGAACCCGTAAGAAACGCAGCCATTTCCAGATCTAGAATCGCAACAAAACTTGAGAAGTAAACGACCAACTTACTGTCGTTGACCAGAAGTCAACGTCAATCGATGTTGACGTCGATATCTTCCGGTCAGACAGTAAACGACACACTTGTTGCCATCGACTCACTCTTAACATCAAGAGATGTTGACGTTAAGCAGAATTTTGGCAGAAACACAGAAATCATCAAACCACATATATGCATAGCAATAATTAAATACTATATGCACACAATTTAATAATATAATATACTCAGAGTTAATTAAATATATTATATTGACAGAAATAACAATATCATATACACATGCACATAAGTAAATAAATACTTATAATATGCACAAAGTTAAATAAACATATGAGGACACAATTCGATGGCCTTACAAGGTATTTGGAGGATCCCAAAATGGAAGGATGGTCTGTTGTGAGGAAAACAAAGCCGAGAAATTACTTCGACATGCAAAATGAAGAAATTACTGAAAATGATGCAAAAGATGTAAACATTGATCATGATGTTGCTTTTTTTTATGACATAAACATCACATGGGAGAGAGACGACATTGATGGTCTAGAGATCCCAATTTGAAGACATATGTACCTATACTTGTAATATCTTCTTGATTTTCCATGTGTTGTGTGTTGAATGCTTTTGGTACATTTTTGCCCTTCCATGTGCTAATATTATTCTTAATTTTGCACTTTACAAGGTGACAAGTGTATAGTCATCACATGACAAGTGTATAGTTTAATTTTTGCCCTCTCATTTCTCAATTTATTCTTAATATTGCAGTTTACAAGTTGAAAAGGCTACAACATCAAACATGTAATCATATGTTTAATTTTTCTGACAGAATATGTTAATTGTTTCTTTCATGTTGTTAACATGTTCTTTACAATTTGAAGGGGCCGAAGGAAGAGATTTAATGTGGTGGACTCCAAACAAGAAAAAGATGATTCGCCGAAGAAGAGAACGGGGCCATCAGAAAGTACCGATGCAAAAAAAGACAAAAAAGAAAATAATAAAAGAAGTGTATGAAGGGGAGGGCAAGATGTTGGACACATTAATATTTCAAGAACATGTTGAGTGAGTATTTGTATCTTTTTAGTTTTCTTTAATATTTTTCCAAGGCTAGCATGCTTCACCAATATAGTATGTCAGATGTGTTTTAAATTCCTTTAAAGTTGCAGGTATCTATGGGGTGTCATTCCATCAACACTTTTAAAGTGTATGAACATGTTCGACAGTTTGTGGTTTAACTTTTGTACATTGACATCTAATGGTATAAATAGAATTAAATCAATTGTATAGAAAATTTCTTCGTTGGGGAAGTCAAGCTCTCTACTTCCAATCTGTATATGGTATGCCTAAATTGTTTTACCTATTAAGTATCCAATAATGATCCAGTAACAAACCATCATTGTTTATTTTTTTGTTCATTTCTAGGAATCATTAGCAACTTGTAGTCATATGTAACAAAGGGGATAATGACATGCCGTTCCTTATGCTCCTAGACTTTCTTCACATGGGGGAACCAACTAGGATCGAAAATGAGTTGAAAATGTAATATCTTCTCTTTTTTATATGTTCTTTTTAAAACATATATATGTATAAAAAGTATATTTGGTATGATGGTGCAGTTTCTTAAAGATTGCATATGAAGGGAAGGAGATGAGAGCAGTGGCCGATGAATTGAAAGTAATTGATCTACACGTGCCAAAGGTAATCTTTTAAACTTGCAGTCTTTGAATTATATATCTATTATGAATAAAAGTAACATTAATATATTTAATGATCTTGGTGCCCAACAAAATGGGAAAACAGAATGTGGATTCATGGTTCTTTATTTCATATTTTGTTTCATACTCGCTACTCCTGCATCCTATGGCACAGATAACAACCCATATTTTCTAAGTTGAATATCTTTAATTGTTCCTTTTTCATACTATATATGTACTTTGTTCAATGGTTGAATATCTTCAATTTTTTACTTTTGCAGCCCACAGCTGATTGGTTCTCAGGAGAAGAGTATGAGAAATTTAGGAAGGGCCTGCAAGGGAAAAGAATTCACAAAGATGCTCAGTCTGTTTCCACTTCTAAGGTGATTAAGAGAGGCCCAACAATGTTAAGATTTGTACATGGATTGCAAAGTAATGAACGCATACCAGTGAAAGTTAAGCAGATGAGGCAGCCACTAGGAGAGGGGAGGAAGCTATTGAAACAATTCTTCGGAACTGTGGCAAGGATGGGCGATAAACTGCCGATCGATTGCATTTCTTGGAGGCTAATGCCATTGTCCAACAAGGACGATGTTTGGGATTTCATCCAAGTGATGTATTGAGTAATACATGTGTTTTTTTTATTTTCTATTCCACTTGATTTTGTAATGAAGAATCTAGATCAGAAATGGAGGTCTTGGAAGTATGACTTGAGGATGAAGTTCTTCACACCATATCAAAAAGCACAACAACACTTTGCATGTTTAGACACAATAGTAGTTGAAGAACAATGGGAAAAAAAATTGTTCAGATATGGTCTTCGGAAGAATTCAAGGTAATTGGAATTGGCTTACAATTATTCTAAATATAGTGATACTCCATAATTATTCTAACAGTTGTCATTTTGATTTGTAGAAATGCAGTGAAACAAACAAGCAAAATAAGTCCAAACACACATTTTTTTCACTGCGCTTGTAACATCTCGGGTTTTATTGGACCCTTATCGGATCCTTATCGGGTTTGCGTTGAGGATCTGTTCCGGTTGACGTCAGGGGGGTCGACGTCATCTGTGTGTTGACGACAACAGTGTTGTCATTGACCTTGTCTTGGCGTCCATCGAAATTGTCGTCGGTTGTGGGTTCCAGGATTTCCCGGAGATGAACTTGACGACATGCGATGTTGACGTCAAGCGATTGGCGGTTCAGTTGGCGGCAGGGAATGTTGACGTCAACTGTCTGGCCTGTGTTTTTAGGGGCAACCCGAGCCCCATTCATCCTCTTTTTTCTCTCCTCTCCTTCCCTCCACTTTCATGCTTGTTCTTCTCCACCACTTCCGGCGGCCGAAGGGAGCACGTAGGGAGGTCGTGGTGTGCGTGACGGTGACGGATCGGGCGGGAAACGATGGATTGGATGGTGATTCTCACGGGGAAGCTCCGAGGGGATCGGCACGATTCATGGTTTTGTAGGGGTTTTAATGCATTTCTGAGGTAGGGACGTAAACCCTTAGCTCCCTTGTGTGTTGTTCCATGCATGTTTGCATGTGATTTGCGTGGAATTCGTGTTTTGGGGAGGGTTTCTTCCATGTCGGGTTTTAGGGTGGTTTGGTTGATCCATGCGTTGGATCGTGTTTTTCCGGCATTGTGGTAGTGAAGTCTGATTTAGGGAAGTGCTTCTCTACATCAGATCATGGTTTGTAGAGCTGGTTTGCCCTGTGGGATCGGCTTGGAGCCGTCCTGGCTGTTGGATGCTGAAGAAGTCAACGTCCACATCGGTTGACGTTGAGCTCTTCAGGGAGGAGATGAACGGCAAAATCTGTTGACGTTGATCTCCTTAGGAAGGATCTTAACAGCAAGGTCCTTTGCCGTTGAGTTTGGGTGAATGGCCAACATGTGACTGTCTACTTCTTTTTAGATGTTTAGGGTGTTGTCGTTTACCTGTGGTTAGCGGCAGTCGATGCTGTCATCTACTTTATATTTGGCGATAATAGATGCTACCGTTTACTTCCTGGTTAGCGGTAGTCGATGCTACCGTCTACCTACAGGTGAGTTCCCAGAATGTTGCGTTCCTTTCCATGGTTTGAGGTGTTGACATGCGGTGTCCTGTTAGCACGGTCTGCCAGGCGTAGAGAGTGTCTCTTCCTATGCTCGTGTTGTGTTTGACTGTGTCGAGGCGTTGACACTTGGTGTCCATATATCGTACGGTGTTTCAAACGTACTCGCGTTGAGTTTATCATGCTCCTCTTTCTGTTGTGTTAACTGGACGTGGAGTGACGCTCCGTCTAGAGGACTAGCGAGTGGGGGTCCTCCGCCAGTGAGCCGGGACGTAGAGAGCGTCTTCGTTCTGTGCGTACTCCTTGTAGTGGTTTTGAGCCAATTTCCGTGGAGCCCCTTCTCTACCGCTAGGGTCAGGCGTAGTGGAAAACCAGTCGTGGACTAGACGTGTGAGAGAGTGTCTGTAGTGTGCACACGGCTAAGGGGAGTAGACTCTGTGGCCAAGGGGCACCCGGCCGTACACCCTTAGCTAAGTCCTACTTTTGAGTGTGCGTGAGCTCTTGCGTGTGAGCTTGTGTGTGTGCTGTGCTTGTAGTGCTGTTGAGCCTGCGAGATTCCAGTTTTCTCAGTGCGCTCCTGAGGGAGTTGCGCACTACGCCACTGGCTTCTTTGTGTTGTACAGGGTGTGGTTGTTTACCTACTGAGATTTACTTTCGGTACTGTTTAGTAGCTCTGTTACCGGTGGGGGTTAGTTGCCCTACTGGGTCTCTTCTTGAGACTCACTCCCTTCCTCTTCAGGTGTTTCGCAGTTGGCTCTCGGTGCGAGGAGCCTAGTTCGTCCGGTGCTGGTCCTGCTTTACTGCTGTGAGTGGTACTTTACCTATGTACCTACTATACTCTTACATTTATGTTGACTCTGAGTTATTGCTAATTTAAATGTTTTAAATTGTGGCGTGTTCATTTACTTGTATGTTCTCCTCAGGCACTCTTTTCTTACACTTCTGAGTTTCAGCTCATGGGTTAGCGGGTCAAGATTCGGGTTACCGGTTAGTTACTGGTAATGCGGATCTTGGGTCGTTACAGTTGGTATCAGAGCCTAGTTTGTCGAGACATATAAGGAAATGTTCCAGATAACTCAGAGTTTGTAGAGTACAGTAGCAGCAAGTAATCCGTAGTTGTTTTGCGTATTGTGTGTGTGCATGTCCTGTGTGGTGTCCTTTTGCTCCTTGGCGACGTCTTTTTTAGGTGGGTGGCTGTGTGGGCACCTCAGCAGAGGCTAGAGATGCCCCGCCACCACAGCAGACTCGGCCTGGATCGCAGGACTCGCACAGTGGTTTTTCATTTTACCGGTATCTTCCTTTGGGCAGCTTAGAGTTTTTGACTGGACCATTTTCTCATGTCGATAGCTCTGTGGGTTGCTCTGCACTATGGCATTCCGACACCTTGAAAGGTCCCGGGAGGGTGTAGAGGTGAGCTGTCGTTGTGCCGGTTGGACTGTTCATGTTACAGTCTACCGCGGTGTGTCTCGTCATAGTGCCTGTGCCCTTGGTTGTGCATCTGGCTGTTGCGTTGGCCAGGTTGCTTTGAGATTTGTTTCCGAATGTTTCGGTTACACCGGTGGGACATTGTGTGTCCCCGTGGCTCGGATGGGTTATTGTGTTCCCGTGCCCGGCGTGTTCTCCCAGATGGTGGTCTGGTGAGTGTGGTGGTTGTGTGGTTGACTGTGCTTCTTGTGGAAGCGTCAGTCTTGCGTCGTGATTTTCTTTTGCTTAGGGAAGAGGCTCGTTGTGTTACGTGTCTCCTTCCTCGGCTTTTGGTGGTGGCTCAGGGTTGTGGTACTCCACCGTGGTGATGTGCTGCTAGGGTGCATATTGTGGTGACCCTAGGGTGGAGTCATCTTCCCCTGAGTTGTTGAGTTGTTTTTGGGTTGAGCTGGTCGCTCCCCTTGTGTTTTTTTTTTTTTTCCTTTTTTCTGTGCTACCTTTGTTTGGCATACCTGTTCGTGCTGATTGTTGTTGTGATGGATTCTAGGCTGCTAGCGGCGGCGGCTTAGTGGTTGTTGTTGTGTCGATGCCTCCTCACGACACTTTCAAGTACGATTCCTTGCCCGAGCTTACACGGCAATTGTGTCCTGGCTGTGTTTAGTTTCTGTGGGCATTGTTGGTCTGGCCTCGTGTGGACCCGTGTTTTTTGGTAGTCCCCGCCTTGGCATTTTCTCGGTTGTGTAGCCCCTCGTCGGTGCCGGTCTGGGGTGGCACTGGCGTGTGTGGTCTTCCTGACCTAGTGATGTGTGTCCGGGGTTCGAAGTGGTTTGTCTTGTCAGCCCTCGACCTTGTGGAGGTCGGAGGTGGTCGTGCTTGTGGTGAGACGTTTCGTCTTACATGATTGTTCGGTGTCTCTTGTGGTGACACCTGCTCATTTCTTCCCAATCTCGTGGAGGTCTGAGATGTTGGTGTTTGTGCCGTGAGACTTTGGTCTCACATGGTCGCTCCGGTGTTCTGTGAGTTTTCTTGTTGCTTCAGGTGTGTGTGGCTTCTGGCAGGTCTTTCGTGGAAAATCCTTCATGTTAGCGGTAGCATTGTTTTGGTCGTTAGTGCATTTATGTTGCACTTGGCCCAAGTGTTAGTGCTTGTGATAGCACCATTTGTTGTTTTATGTGCTTTGATCGTGAGCTTTGTGCATTGCTTACGCCCTTGCTCTGTGTTGGAGGCATTGAGTTTTTCGCCTCTGGGACACGGGTTATGGCATATGCCTTGTAGTCATACCGTTGCCGTGTGGTGTACCTGCTTTGCTTCATCTAGGTAGCCCTATCGGTGGTACACCAGGCTTGGGTTGTGGCCTGTGTCTGGGTTTTTCCCTCTCTCTTCAGAGCGAGTGTGTTTGAGGCTGGTACCCTGCTTCGGTTTGAGGTGCCTTCGGGGTCGACGTGTTGTTCTCAACCTCTCTGGTTGTTTTAGCCCCGTATGGTGGTGTCTTTTTTTGGTGGTTGGCGTGTTGGTGCCGCACTGAGTTTGGTGTGTGTGTGGTTGGTGTGTTGCCAACTTTTCATTGATTTTTCCGATTATGAGTGGCGTGGATGAGTCTGGGAGCCGATGGCGGAGTCTTCTGTTGATTTGTGTGGTGACGGTGAGGTCTGTTGACTTGCTAGTACTCGACCACGTGTTTTGTCGACGTTGTGAGGTGCCAAGTGTTGGCTTAACTTCAAACGTCCCTTGTGTTTTCTCACGACGTATCATGCCGTGGAGCGAGTGGTTTTAGAGTTTTGTAGCTCCACTTGCGTTGGTGTTCCTGTCGGACCACGATGACGGTCTGGGGGAGGCCTAGTGATGACAGTGGATACCATTTTATGTGTTGAGATTTCTTTGCTTACGTTGTTGTCCTTGTCCGACCGTGAGGAAGGTCTTGATGAGACCTAGTGGCGACAATGGACAAAGTTCAGTGTGTTGCGGACTGTCTGCGAGTGTGATGTTGCTTTGGTTTTCATCGCCCGCGTGGCTTTTCGGTTGTGCTAGTGACCTTTACTAGCTTGGGAGCTGTTCTGATGCAGCGTTGCAGGTTGGTGTCTTGCACGTCGCGTCAGCTAGACCCCACAGGGAGAGTTACTCGACCTACGGCTTGGAGCATGCAGCTGCATGCGTTGCCAGTTGTTGGTGGCTCCAGCTGGTATGTGTCAGGTGATTGAGACCTTGTGCAGACGACCGTGTTGTTCTCCTCTAGTCTGTGTAGAGGTAGATGAACGAGTTATCTCTGGACTGGGGTTAGTCCAGTGGGTTGTGGAAGTGGTTTCTGCTTCTGAGTCGGAGGTTTTAGTTTTTGCCAGTAATTGGCTGTTGGCTATGGTGTGTCGATGTGTCATTTTGTGGAGGTACTTTTCTTATTGGGTTGCATGTTCTCCCAAGTGCAGCGTGTTAGTGGTGACACTAGGGTTGACTGTACCAAAGTTCCGCAAGTCTTTTGGGATTGCCAAGTTCGGAGGTTGAGGAACAAGACAGTCTAGCTGGTTTTGTTGAACCACTCTATGTTTGTCCTTGTATTTTAGTGATAACAAAACTTATGATAATATCAAGTATATCGTTGTGATAACAAAATTTATGGTTAATTAAATATTTTGTATCATCTGTGTCACATCAATCTCATAGCAAAATACTAAGTCTCTCATTGATGCAATATGGCACACTAAAATGATAAAATCGATGTTTAATCCATATATACATTGATTTCAGTTAAAGTGCCAAATTAATAAGCGCTACAATGATTCATTTTGATCGATTTTATAAGCGCTACAACGATTTTGTTTTAATTGATTTTATAAGTGCCTTATCGATTCATTTAGAGCTTATAATGATTTGATAAGTTAGCACAACGACGTGCCCTCACATCGATTTGCCCTTCATAACGATTCATTAAGGCTCACATTGATTTGGGTTTCGTAACAATTTCTTAAGTGACCGCATCGATTTGCCTTCTATAACGATTCGTTAAGGCCCATAACGATTCGATAAGTGAGCACAACGATTTGCTCTCACAACGATTTGCTGACCATAATGATTCGATAAGTGATGTAATCACAGGGATTGGCTTCCCCTCGACACGGACATGGATATCAAATATGATAGCATAGGAAAAAGGATGTGATCGCCACCTAGATAAGTTGCCTAATGATGTGGAAAGACAATGGCTAACTTAAACTAGGAAAAAGGAAGAGAACATGAAACTGACCTGGTGTCGCGGTCGTCATGGCCGCCGCGTCTCTAGTATCGCGTCAGTGGAAATCGACGCGTCTATGTTGCGTCACCCCAGGCCGTCGCGTTCTCTGAATGCGGGAGAATTGATGTTGTGACCTTCTTCTGGTCCTCCAGCCGGCCAGAGCACTAGAGCTTCTCGTAGACTTTGTTTGCTTGCCTGCCAATCAAAACAAAACACAAAGAAAAGACCCTATTAGAACATGTAAAGTGTAGTATCTATTCTAAAAGATGAAATGAGATGGGAGATCATGGTGGGAACGCACCTGGGGTGGTTTTAAACCCCTATGGGTGTGGGAAAACGTGGGTGGATGGTGGATATGCTCTATTTTAAAAGGACATAAAAATGCATGTAGAAATAGAAAAGAGGAAGAGGAAAGGGAATGAGCCCCATTAGGGCGACTTCCTGGCGTGGATGCAGCTCCGATGATGTGCAAAGAGGTCCAGGAGATTGCTAGAGTCGCCCTCTTCACGTTCCTTGCTCCATTGATGGTGAAATGAGTGAGTTGTGAGGAGTGGAATGTGAAGGGAATGAAGGGAATGAGTGGCTGCGTGGCTAAGTCTAGTTCAGAGGAAATTTTGGCAGCCCTTCGGGGTGATCATGAGGCTCTCCTCGTCCATGAGGAGCCTTCCTTATATAGAGCTTGGAGTGAGAAAATTAGGTATTATCTCCTCAAAAAGGTTTAGAAATTAAAAATGGGGGATAAAGCTCTATCAAAATCGGGTGTAGAGTCCTTAGGGGAGCTTAGGAGAGTCCCTAGGGCCAAGGATCCGTCCAAGGGGTGGGATAACCCTCTTAGACCAAGTCAAAGTGCATGGGAGGATAAATAGGGTGTGGTTACGGAGGCCAGAGATCTCGGACATTGTCGCGTCAGATCGTAGGGTCGCGACTAGAGACGCGACGGTGCGGGGGGACGCGACAGCATTGCCCACGTGCATGGATAATGCATGGGCTGTCGCGGCGGCCCAACCCGTCGCGACTATAGTCGCGGCGCCACGATGCGTCGCGACAAGGAACCCGAATTATCTTGGATTATTCTCTCTAACCACATGATAAAATAGGAGTCATATTCCTCTAGGGACTCTCAAATGATTGATTTCGGGATTTCAAGGTATTTTTAATGGATTAATGGGCTCAAATCAAGGCAAATGATGGGCTCAAGGTGAGTGACCAATTAGGGGCCCACTAAGGTAGCAAGAAATGTGGTTCAACCCATTAGTCATAATCGGGTGTCTACAGATTGCCCCTCCTTGGCTTCTACTTTGCAGGAGAGCAAAGCAGAAATGGCGTGGAGATGTCATGAAGTGACGGTGGAACGGAGATGACGGGGAGTGGACTGAAAAGTGGAGGCCAAGGTGAAGAGACACCCGATGTTAACTAACAGGCAATTGGAATCTTTGTGAAAGCCCCGAGTCGGTTGTTCGAGTAGAATGCAAAGAAGAGCACAAGTCTGGACGAGGGAGAGAAAAGAGAAAAGAGGACGATCAACCCCTCGATTGAGAGGTACCCTAGCCGATTGGCCTGCGGGTTTCGTTTTGGAAGGACATGTGCGTGCCAGGCAGGTAACTCATGACTCTGTCCTGGGAGCGGTTCGCAACCAAAACGGATCAAAGGAAAAGGATGAATATTTGGATGGAGAATCCAGACAGGGAAATTCTTGTCAAACTGACGGGAACAACTTGCTCGGAGGCAGACCTTCCGATTCGGAGTGGAATTGGATTTCTTGTTTGGAACATGAAGGATGATTGGGCACTCAACACGAGCTCATCAATGGTCTAGAATGAGTCAGGAAAGTTCAAAGTCCTACATGATGCATGCTGGGCTAAAGTAAGAGAAATCATCAAACGAATGCGAAAAAGAAAAAATAGAAAATATATCAAGGATAATATTGATAAGTTAAGTAAGAACGGGTCAAGAGACTACCCACAACCGCGGTGCAGGCCTGAATCCATCGTCCCGTGCTTAACTAACTCAACGGCCTATCCAATGATTAACAATGTGTACCTAGATCATCACTGTTTTTGGTAAAGGGGAACTCAAATCCCAGAACACATTGAAAACCAGCGGTCCTTGAAAGATATAATAGGATAGATAGATATATAATAGCATAATGAGGAGAATAGGGAAGAAATACATACCGACTTAGACGACATTTCCTCATTTTTGGATTTTTTTTTGTTTTTTGAATCATTCAGCATAATAAGCACAAGATGATAAATGAACTTAATGAACATAGTCGAAGAAACATATACAAAGCACAGGTAAGAAATAAACATTCTGGTATAGACGCGACACACCCATCGACCGCGACCTTGTCGCGTCGCAGCGCCCTGTCGCGACATAGTCGCGTCGGATCGCGGCGTCACGACTCGGACAGAGTCCTGAAAGCAGAAACGGGACTTAGACTTATCCTAAGACACCCAGACTAACACTAGGACTCCTAAACCTTTCTAGACTTATCCTCTCCTGCAGCTAAACTCCTGGCATCCTCTGCTTCCAAGTTCAAGCTCTCTTCTCCTCTCTTGCAGTCATGAAGAGGAATTATTCGGCTTTTGCAGAAGATATCCCCGCTTACTCCGGCCCAAAAGCTGCAAGAGAGACGCATGCCGATCTGAAGCAACTCTCCGCCATCCCGGGGCACATCTACATGCGCCCGGAGCTTCAAGTAAGTGGCCTTTTCTTCCTGAGATTCTGCATTTTCTGCATTACTCTTTTTTTTTTTACTCTGTTTTGCTCTATTCGCTCTGTTTTGCTCCATTTTGTTCTTCTCTTTTCTCCTCTTTCCTTCCGTTCTTCATGCTCTTCTTCTATCTCAGATCCTCCCCGGCCAACGGCATTCTCAAAGATGCCATGGCTGGTACCCATGCTCGAATTATTGCCGCCCACGTCTATTAGCCACTTGAAGGAGTGGGTGCTGTCCACCATCTTTGTACTAGCCAAAAACTACAACAAGTTGGTGCATGTGTGGGAGAGTGTCACAGCCATGGTGGAGCTATGGCACCCACAGACCAACTCGTTCATCTTCCCTGAATTCGAGGCGACGATCCTCCTCGAAGAGTTGGAAATCATGCTCGGCCTCCCACGCTATCAAAGGGGCGAAGAGTTGGCCCTCTCCTACACCGTAGAGCAAATCAACTCCTGGAGCATTCTGGCGTACATTACCACAAAGAAGAACGATCTCTACTCCATGACTAGTGGTATGCATGTTCACCTCCTCCCAATCGCTCAATGGATTATTTCCCAGTGTAAGCGGAAGACCACGAACTACACCGCCATCGCCAAGGCAGCCGCCATATGCATTTACGGCGTCATACTCTTCCCGGAAGCCACGGTGCCATCTCCTTTGGCAATCTTAGCATCATTGACTCCATCTCCGAAGGTATGAAAATTGGGCAAGCCATCCTGGGTTTTCTATATGCTGGCCTGACCTCTGCAGCACTCGGGGGTCCCTTCTACGGATCGGTCGTCGCCTTTGAGCTTTGGATGGGGATGCTTGTTCAATTCCGGGCGGTGGAGAACCTGACCATGGAATGCAAGACAATGCTGAATCACCCACTGGCGTATGTGGGCGGACGGCTTCACATGAGCCCTCGGGCATGGTGCAAAATAGCTCAAGTGAAGGGCATACATGCATGGCGCCAATACCTTCGAAGTCTGACCATGGTGGATTTTGACATGCGCCCACGATGCATGCATGGCCGGACAATTCACCTTCCTCAATGTACCAGGCTCGCCTTGAGGCTGCTGGGCAATGGGGCGCTAGTTTCCTACAACCCGGATCGCTGCCATCTCCAATGCGGTGCGGCTCGCACGGTGGTTCCGCTTCTATCACACTTCCCGCCTATCCAAGAGAGGAAGAGGGGCGATGCACAGGACGAGCGCGACATGCGCAGCGCGGTCGTCCATTGGGAAGGATGCGCGACGAGCGCGATTCAGGCCGAGCTGGAAGAAGATGACGAAGCAATCATGGAATACATTGAAGCTTTGAAGAAACTTCAGCCTGTGGGAGGGAACAATTGATTTGATTTGATTTGATTTGAATTGTAAGCCAGATGATAGTTAGGAAAGGATTTGAAAGTATTGTTTGATTGTGTAGAATGAATTAGAGCATGTAACAGACTTTGCATTTGAATGAAATAGAGTGAAATTTTATGCAAACGGAAGGGCTCTGTTGATGACGCGACAGCCAGGGGGTTCTCTTATGTCGCGGCATGCGGGGTGTCGCGACACTGTCGCGACAGCCCAAGGGTCGCGACATGAACGCGACCGCCCGCTGCATCGCGTCATGAACCGATCGATTCAAAAACAACGGCCCCCCTTCTTTCTTCCTTTCCGGTTTTCAAAAACCCAAAACCTTCAAACCTTCGAATCCTTCCCTCAATTCCCCTGCATTCCAACCTTCTTGCTAGCTCAAAACTCAACCCAAACAACCCTTATTGCAATGGAAGGAGGAAAGGACATCGGCGAGGGCTCATCGCGAAGGAAACGCCAAGCGGAGCGTCAGAGCTCACGACGGCGGATGGAGGAGCCTCCGGTCGAAGAGGAGGTGCCCGAGGTCGCGATGGGAGAGGAGGAGGGCGAGGGGATGACCCCGATCGTGAATGTGGAAGAGGAACGAAAAAGGAAAGCGAAAGCCATGAAAACGGTAAGTGCCCCTTCCTCAAACCTTGAATGGTAGTAGAATAGAGGTAGACGGAGCCCCTAGACGGCAAATGTAGGGTGAAACGCCCATGAAAATGAGGATCAAACAAAAGGGGCTCCGGCCGGTTTGATTCTGAGAACGCGTCAGCACGACCCGCCGCGACATGGTGTCGCGGCGGGGCAGGGCGTCGCGACAATGTCGCGTCGTCGAGGGCCGTCACGACCTTATCGCGTCCTAAGAAGGTGACGCGATAATGTCGCGGTGGCCCGCACCGTCGCGACAAGGTCGCGGCTGCAAGAGCTGTCGCGACTCTATCCGAACACAAAAAAAAACTGAAATTGAACTTGAACGAATTTTGCAGGGTGAAATGATGGCTCGAGTGTCATGGACACTGGTGCTGGCTGCTTACCTGGCCTTCCCCTCCTTCCAGTGAGAGAGAGTAGAGGAGATGGGATTCGGGCAGATTTTCAGGATTGAGAGGATGATGGTGGATCCGGCCCTCACACAAGGCCCTGCGGAGTAGGTGGGATGCAGAGGCGAGTGCCTTTGCATTCCCATGGGGGCATATGATCCCTAGCTTGGAGGACGTGAGCCGGATCACAGGGCTTAGAATCTACGGGCGGGCAGTGAGCAGTTACACCTATCCCTGCTATCACGACTTAGCCGAGCGCCTCCTAGACCTCCCAGTAGAGCGTAGGTCCTCTCTAGTGCCCAGGGTAGCCTTGCAGGAGAGTCTAGGTCTGTTTGAGGCGGGGAAGAATGTAGGGGAGAGCGAGGATGAGTACCTGGCGAGGCTAGCTAGGGTCAGCCAGAGGGAGCTTGCGAGCGAGCCCGGGCCGCAGGCGCACCTGGACTTGCGCCGTTTTCTCGTTCTCTTTCTTGGTAGACTTTTGTTAGCCACGAGAGGCGACGCAGTCCACTGCCGCTTCCTGCCCTTGCTAGAGGACCTAGGTGAGGTAGGGGGGTATGCCTGGGGAGCAGCCTTCTTAGCGCACCAGTTCGATGGTTTGAGCGCCTCCGAGCGGTAGTCGTCTACGAGCGGCTTCTACCCCTTTCTTCAGGTACACCTTCTCTTCTAACTCTCTTAGATTTAAACTTCAATTTTGCTTAAACTGCCAACTAATTTGTCTTTTATCTTGCAGGTTTGGGCCTATCTACACCTCCCAGCCCTGAGGAGAGGGGATCTCACACCGGTCGGGCCTCGTGCCCATTGCACGTCGTTGGGACTCTCGTCGAGACACTCACCACCTTGCCGACCAGTTGGAGCGCCTCCAGGAGGCAATTGACAGCTACCCTATCTGGATGTGAGTACTAAAACCTTCCCTTCTGATATACCGTTGATTTGACTAATGATTGGCTAACTCTTGTTTTGCAGGTGGTTTGGCAGCCGTATCTTGGGGAGGGTGATGAGGGACAGCCTTGGTTGGTGCAGGCCCGCCCCTACTTCGGTACGTTGGTGTGGTTGCATGCGCTAAACCTTGTGCTACCTCTGAACCTATTCCTGACCCAGCACTCCTTGGGCCTCAGGCAGAGTGTCGTGGAGTTCCCTGTCCAGGACCGGTTTCGCCGGCCGGGTCGGAGCTTTCGGGGACTTCACGACACGACAGACTGGAGGGAGCGGGCGCGCGAGCAGATAGAAAACTGGGAGCGGAAAGGCAAGGGGGTCAGATCGGACTCGACCACTGACGATGCCTACCTCCAGGCGTACGCCTTGAAGTACGGAGGAAAGGTATACAAGAGAGCCCGACACCAGGTAGAACTTTCTAAACCACAGCTCAAAGAACTAGGATTTAATGATTAAAACTGATGGTTCGGCAATTCCTTGCAGGTGGATGTGACTAGTGAGATCGCATCACTCCGAGCCTTGCTCCAGTTGGCGGTGCAAGATCGGGAGGCAGCCCAGAGGCAGACGACAGAGCTGGTAAGTACTGTGTTCACTTTCAGCCCCTTTGATTTAAGCAAAATTTTGAAACTGACATGCCTTTTGCGTGCAGCGGAGTGAGATGGAGAGAGTGAGGGGTACCGGAGCAGGCGGTGCTTCCTCCTCTCGGAGCGCAGGGGGTTCTCCATCGCTCATAGAGGCTCGACTGGCAGGGGCAGTGCTGAGAGCTGAGGAGGCTCAAAGGCACTTGGAGGAGCGGGTAAGTTCATTTAAACACTTGAGTCGTTTATTTCCAAATGATGCTGATTGATTACTTGTTGTGCAGGAGAGAGACTTGGAGTTGGCTCAAGAGCAAGCCATGACGTGCAGAGCGAGAGGGACCAGCTGCGCGTCCGGGCGGAGGCGGCTGAGGCACAGGTGGCGGGATGACCCGGGAGCTGGCGACGCTGCGGGTACAGAGGCCACCCGGAGATCAGGAGGAGGTCACCCGACTGCGTGCAGAGTTGCTAGCACAGCAGACGCTGCGCGGAGCCTTCAGCAGATTGTGACGGATATCGGCCGTTCACGCAGCAGGAGCGGAGCGGGTGAGCGTCAGCAGGGCGACCGACGCCTCCGTCGGACAGTATCTAGCGGGTTCCTCCAGCAGGCGGAGGAACGAGGAGGAGGAGCGGCACCGTCAGGGCGAGGGTAGCGCCATGATGGCAGAGGGGGTGGCGAGATGTTGCCACCTCCAGATAGGAGAGAGGGATCCGAGAGAGTGGGTGGTCAGTGAGGAGTCTTGTGAGCCACCTCCCCTTTTATCTATGTACATTTTGCTCATACCTTAGTGCAGTTTTACTTTTATGCCAATATTCATGATAAATGAATGGTTTGTGATTGACACGAGTGAGAGGCGAGATTCAAACAAGCGAGAGAGAGAGTTCTTGAGCGCGACGTTACTCTGCTTTTAAAATCCTTGTTCCTGCACACACTTAGAAGAACAAATTAGATCTGTTCTTAGGTTCGGCCCCTTGCACAGAACATGATAAAAGCTAACTCCGTAATTTGTCAAGGGGCCGAGCCTTATTAAATAGGCGAAAAGACTATGAAAATAATGCATGCTAAAGAAAGCAATATGTACACACCTTTTTTTTTCTAAAAAACTATATATATTTTTGTGATTTTGAGGATCTTTTGATTTTTTTGGATTTTTTGAATTTTGATTTTTTGTTTGGGGATCTTTTGATTTTTTTTTTTTTGGGATCTTTTGTTTTTTTTTGGATTTTGGATTTTTTTTTTTTTTTGGTTTTGGGGATCTTTTGATTTTTTTTTTTGGAATTTTTTTGAAAATCCTTTTGATAGCAACACTTCTTAATGTTGAGCGATTAACCGTGAGCCTTACCTCTATCTCACTTTGGCGAGTAAGATTTATGTGCAACGCATATTCATATTAGGTCTGCTAAGCTTTCTTGCCCCTGTGACAACAATGTTCCAACACAGACCAAGCGCATGGATTCTCTGTCATTTTAGGGAGGATAGGAGAATATAAATGAGATAAGACTTAATCTTGGAGTCGGGGTTGCCGACTTGTAAGACTTGCAACAAATAAGCTACATGTGCTATTCATCTGTTGTCCAGGGACTTTAGGGCCACAGTATTTTCTCTTTTGTCTGGGGCATGCGTGCGACCGGGCTCAAGGGCGTCCGCGGGGAACTGTACTGCCACTCTTTAACATGCCCCTTCACTTTGTCATTTCGTCGCTTTATTTTTGTGCTATATGCTTTTCTTAGAACTGTCCGTCCCTCCTTGAGACTTCAAACACATGGTTTATACGTTGCAGGTTTACAGGTTAGCCTTCCCCTTGCCCCTAGACCTTGTCCGAATAGGGAGAGAATTGACCTCTTGTTTCCCTGAGCAAGGGCTAAGCGAGAACACTGTATATGAAGGGACAATGACCTTAGGCTACCATGTTGAGTACGTGATTGCACATAAATATTATTTCGTCAATATGAGAGGGAGCGAGACACTTGGCAAATGGCTACTTATTAATTGGTGTTGTTATCCAAAGACTTTTGATCAGGGGTAGAATCTTTTAAGATATAATCCATTCCATGGATGAGAGAGTTCATCACCATCGGCATTAACTAACCTATATGCGTTTCCCGGGTACACTTCTTTAATGACGTACGGCCCTTCCCAGTTTGCAGACAATTTTGACCTTGGACCTCCAGGTTTTATGAAAATTCGCTTCAAAACCATGTCTCCTTCTTGAAATTTACGCTCAATCACTTTCTTTTGAAAAGACCTTGAGAGTCTGTTTTGATATGAAAGCACGTGATCGGCTGCAGCTAGACGCCGTTCGTCTAAGAGTTCTAGTTGTGTAAGTAACGCCTCCCGATGTTCATCGGGATTAAGTTCTTTGTCCAACTGAATTCTTAGCGAAGGGATGAGAATCTCGTGCGGACATACCGCTTCCATCCCATATGTAAGTGAGAAAGGGGTTTGCCCCGTAGGTGTGCGGATGGAGGTGCGGTAGGCCCACAGAGCCTCAATTAGCTTTTCTGGCCAATCAGCAAATTTACTAGACTCACAAGTCTTCTTTAAGATTTTCAAAAGCGTTTTGTTTGTGGCTTCGGCCTGGCCGTTGCCCTGCGGATAATAAGGAGACGAATGATGCAAAGAAATATTGAACTTCTTACAGAGATCTTGAAGGTCTTGTGATATGAACTGGGGTCCATTGTCGGTGACGAGGCTGCCAGGTACTCCAAACCGTGCAATGATGTTCTTCATGATGAACCTGCACACAGTCGATCCTTTGATTTCTGCAAATGCTTCCGCTTCGGCCCATTTGGTGAAATACTCAGTAGCAGTGAGGATGAAGGATTTTGTTTTATCTGAGCATTAGGATCACCAAGAGGCCCAATGATATCAAAGGCCCACTTGGAGAAAGGCCAAGGAGAAGATAGTGGATGCAAAGAGGAAGACGGAGCATGAATTTTATCGGCATGGATTTGGCATCTGACACACCTACGGACGTAGGCGGCACAGTCTTCTTCTAAGGTTGGCCAGTAGTAGCCCTGCCTAAGGATCTTTTTGGCTAACATCTGACCATTCACATGCCCTCCGCATTCACCGGAGTGAGATCCTTCCACTATCTTCCAAGCCTCTTCATCGGTCACGCATCTGAGGAGCATTCCATTTAGAGCGCGTCTGTAGAGAACTTCACCCACGAGGGTATACTTTAATGCCGCTCTACGGATAGCTCGCCTATCTTCTGCTTCAGCTTCTTCTGGGAAGGTACCGTCTCTGCAAAACTGCTCAATCTCATGGTACCACGGCCTCTCTTCTTCCATCAATTCCCCTAATTCAACAAGCAACAACTCCTTCGCTTCTTTCTTCTCTGCCTTCAACACTAGGGAGCTCCTAAGTTTGAGAACCAAGGATCCTGAGTTGAGGGAGCTTCTAATCTCTGAACGGTGATAGTCTCAGCGCTACGGCTGAGAGGGAAGGAGAGAGACGAAGCTAACGATGCCAGAGCATCGGCCAAATGTTTGGAGCGAGGAGTATGAATGTAGATGAGTTGACGGAATTGCTTGGCGAGGAGCGTGACCAGATCTTGATATGGCTTGAGTTTGGGGTCACGAGTGCGATAGGTAGAGAGGACTTGCCGAAGAACGAGCTGAGAGTCTCCTATGATCTTAAGGTGACGGGCACCTAAAAGGTAGGCAAGCTTAAGACCGGCTAGGAGAGCCTCATACTCGGAGATGTTGTTGGTGGCGTAGAACTGGAGTTGATAAGCCAAAGGAATGGTGATCCCTTCTGGGGTGAGCAAGACTGCACCTATGCCCCGTCCCCTAGAATTGAGAGCTCCATCGAAATGGAGTGACCAGAAGGGATCGTGAGAGACAAGTGATAGGTTTTCATCGGGAAATTCCTCCTGAACCGTATCACTATGAGGAAGAGGGAGGTGAGCAAGGTGCTCAGCAATGGCATACCCTTTTATGGCTTTCTGAACAATAAAGGAGATATCAAACTGAGAGAGGAAACTTTGCCAGCGTGCCAATCTGTCGGCGAGGACTGGCTTCTCAAGGAGATACCTAATAGGGTCCATTCTAGAGATCAAACTCACCTTATGAGCTAGGAAGTAGTGCTTCAATTTCTGCACTACCCAAACTAGCGCTGCACAAGTTTTCTCCATTGTGGTGAGTTTGAGCTCGGAAGGATTGAATAGCCTAGATAGGTAGTAGACTGCCCTTTCTTTGCCGGATTCATCATGCTGAGCAAGGACAGCTCCTAGGGAGTCCTCAACAGTCGACAGATATAGGATTAGGGGTTTCCCAGGGATAGGCGCCTGAAGCACGGGCGGATTCATAAGGTAGCTCTTGAGCTCATCGAAGGCCTCTTGGCATTTATCATTCCATTCAAAACTGACTCCTCCTCTCAACAGTTCGTAGAAAGGACGACATCTTTGAGAGTGCTGAGATATGAATCTCCTTATGAACTGCAGCCGACCAATCAAACCTCGAAGTTCAGATATGTTCTTAGGAGGAGGCATCTCATTGATTGCCTTGGCCTTGTGTGGATCTATTTGAATCCCCCGCTTACTAACTATGAAGCCTAATAATTTTCCTGAGGAAACTCCAAATACGCACTTCTTTGGATTCATCTTCAATGATACTCTTGTGCGCGACGGAAAACTTTGGCAAGTACGGAGGAGTGCTCTTTTCGGGTCCGCGACTTCACCACGATATCATCCACGTAAACCTCAACATCAATATGTATCATGTCGTGGAAGATAGCTAACATTGCTCTTTGATAAGTGGCGCCGGCATTCTTTAGTCCAAACGGCATGACCACATAGCAATATGTTCCCCATGGGGTGGTGAAGGAGGTCTTCTCTTGATCCTCCGGGGCTAGACGAATTTGATTATAGCCGGAGTACCCATCCATGAACGATAGAGTTTCGAACCCTGCTGTATTATCGATCAAAACATCCAAATGAGGTAGCGGGAAATCGTCCTTAGGACATGCCTTATTCAAATCCCGGAAATCTATGCAGATGCGCACTCTTCCGTCTTTCTTCATCACCGGGACGATGTTTGCCACCCACAAAGGATAGAGGACTACACGGATAAACTTGGCTTTGTGTAGCTTATCAATCTCCTCTTTCATCTTTAAAGCGATGTGGGGGAGGAACCTCCTTAGCTTTGTTTAACGGCAACTGCCCCTGGCTTCAAAATTAACCTATGCTCCACCAAATCGGGGTCAATGCCAGGCATGTCATCATAGGACCAGGCAAATGAATCCTTGAACTCCCTTAACATTTCTATGAGCTCTTCTTCTTCTTCAGGCGGGAGACCAGAAGCTATGGTTAAGAGCCTGGGGTCCTCTTGCGTTCCCACATTTACCTCTTTAGTAGGTTCGTCGACTGCTGAGGTAGGTTCATCGAATCTCCTCATACCACTAGCATACGCCTCAGCAGCATCCTCTATCTCAACACCATTCTCATCTAATGGGTCTTCTTCGGCTACGATTTCATATATCCCAAAGCCGTCGTCTAGCCCTTCCTCTATCGGCATCTCCTCTAAGTCCAGAACTACCGCTTCTTTGATGAACTCTTTGACAGCTAGAAGAGCGCCACATCTATGGACTAAGTCTAAGAGGTATCTACGGGGTACGCCACTACCCTTCTTCTTCCTAGACGGGGACGGGGACTCACTAGAAACTACCCCTGAACTTGAGCTAGATTTGATATTTACAGGAGGCTCTGGAGAAGCGTCCAGAGGTTTAATGGAAGGGAAAACAACGGGTGCGGCAGGGCCGCGAAGATCCTCCGATGGAGCTGGAGGAGGGAGCGGGCCACCCGAGCTCAGGGTGCCGGCAACAGCATCGGGGTGTAGGGGAGCAGAAGGCCCCTCACCCGAATCGCCTGGAATGGCCATGTCTGACCACCAGGTGAAGGCACGACTGGAGCGAAAGGATGACGACGATGGCCGCTGGGGAGCAGATGTGACGGGGATCGCCGTCGAGAGAGGGAGCAGGAGAGGGGTGACGGGGATCGCCGTCGGAAGCAGGAGCAGGAGGGGGTGACGGGGATCGCCGTCGAGATCAGGAGTAGGAGGGAGGTGACGGGGATCGCCGTCGGGAACAGGAGCAGAAGGGGGTGACGGGGATCGCCGTCGGAAATAGGAGCACGAGGGAGTGACGGGGATCGCCGTCGAGATCAGGAGCACGAGGGAGTGACGGGGATCTCCGTCGGAAGCAGGGGGGGACACACACACACACATTTTTTGTCATTTTTATTTTATTTTTTTTGATGAAAAAGGAATTAAATTAAATTAAATGGCTTCGAAAAAAGACAAGACCGAACCGTTGAAGGAAATGGCGAGGCGGGGTGAGGGACGAATGAATGCCTCAATGGCGGAGGGCGAGATTTGGACAATGAAGGGAAGAGGCAAAGGAATGAAATTAAAATTGAGTATGGATGAAACAAAGTGAGTGGGAGGCCGGGAGAACTCTGGCCAGAACTCCTGTACAAGTAGGGGTAAATGATTTGACTGGTTCTCCTCACCAATTCCAAGCAACTGTCGCCTGGCGGTGGTTGTCGATGCTGATAATGCTGCTACTTGCGACACATCTTCTTCGCTGAACAGTTGATTGACCGCAGAAATAAGGTCTTCTAATTCTAGCTTTTCTTCCTCAGCTTCTGATCTTTCAAACAACAGACTAATTGATGAGACAATATCATCTTGATCCGGATCCTCAGTATCTTCCTCAGCTCTCTTCTTCTTGTTGGGTCGCTGCTCCTCTAAAGTTTGATAGGCTGATCTTGGCGTTTCTATGGTGGTGTTATATCCGGGCTGAATGGGCCCTCTGACAAAATGCTCGTATAAAGACCAAGTGAGCGGTCCATGGTCTGATTGTGGAGGACATGAGAAAGTGGCCCATTCTGAATATCCAAGGCCATGCTTTGTGAATTTCTTAGCGGTGGCGACAGTCTTGGTTTGCCCCTGAAGATGAGCACCCAGGCCTTTTCCTGACTGATAACCCAGCCTGAACATGATGTCCCACCCTTTGTATTCTTGCTCACATCCTTTCTGACTGCCATTATAGGAGGAGACCCAATTGGGCGGTTAGAAGAGAAAGTATAGGCCCAAGTGTAGTTAACATCAAGCACTGAGATTATGGGCTTATTGGACGGCCATACTGATGGCAGCACTCTCTCAACGGCTTCGACTGTATGCATTGTGTCATACTCTTTACCTTGACTATCCGCCTTGGAAAGGGAACTTCAGACACTGATGCGCTGTAGAGGGTACTGCCCCTAATGATTCGATCCACGGCGCCCTAGAATGGCTTTGTAGGTGTGATCAATGTTCAGCACATAGAACTCCACAGACATGACGAGAGGGCCTAATTCTGCTTGCAAAGTGATAACCCGTGACAGGCACGTCGCGAATTGTCATATGCAGCAATAGTGGTAGGCGTGGGCTGCAATTGACGTTCCGATATGTTGCAAGCTCTAAGAGTGCTTAGTGGACATACATTAATGGAGGCTCCTGTGTCCACCAGAGCCGCATCGACTGCCACTTTATTTATGGTAAGTGTCACACACAGGGGCATTTTCCTGGCTTCGGGGGCGGCCAACTCGCCATCAGAAAAGGTAATGGTGGGTCCTCTGTTCACTATTGAGAGCACTGAGGGTAGGTTGTCCGGATTCATGTCCTTGCTGACCATGACTCTTTGCAAAAAAGTTCTGAGAGCATCTTGGTGAGTCTGCGATCTCTTAATGAGCTCCAATATGGAGATCTTGGCGGGAGTCTGATCGAGATGCTTTAGGATGTCATATTGAGTTCCCGGTGCCGGATCAATCTCTTTTGCATCTTGTTGCTGCTGATTGTTGGTTTTCTGACCTGGCATAGGTATGGATGTGTTAGGATACATCCGATGAAACATTTGCCCGCTCCGGTGGGCAAGATTGTGGTGGAGTGGAGGGGTAGGGGTGTTAAGGATAGAAGGGTGGCTAGTAGTGGTGCTGGCGTAGGGGAGAGAGGGGTGTTGTTTGGTGGAGGGATGATGAGTGATATGACGAGAGGATAGGATGGTGAGGTGATGGTGGCAATATGGGGTGTAAAGGGAGGGGGTATGGCGGATGCAGGCGCGGGAACAATGGGCGTGACGTGAGAAATAGCCAAAAGCTGGCCCACCTCATGGTCGTCATCGAAGACCCACTGGGCTTCTGGTGGCGGATGGTGGATAACGGGGTTAACATGTGCAGGCGGAGGAGGTGGTGGAGCTGGTTGAGGGTTCGGAGCAGGTTGATGTTGTGGCATGGGGTTACGGACTATGCCTAGATCGTTCGCCGGCTGCTGCGGCTGCTGCTGTTGTTGATGTTGCTGGTGTTGCTGGTATTGCTGTTGGAAAGGCTGGTATTGCTGTTGCTGTTGTTGCTGCGGCTGCTGTCGCCTCTGTTGTTGCTGTTGTTGCCTCTGGCCTTGCTGGTCTCCTAGAGTTTGGATCAACCTCTTCATTTCTGCCCAATCAATCTGATTCTGCTCATGGAGATCGTATATCATGTCCCAGAATTGGAAGCAATCGGACACATTGTGTCCCGGATGACGATGATAGACGCAGTACTTTGTTTGATCGGCCGCCATATTCCAATTCGCATTCTTAGGAGGGAGTCTTAAGGCATTTAGAGACATGAGGGCTGCAAAGACATCAGCTAGAGATTCGGGTAATGGAGGGTACTGGGCTCTCTTGGGCCCATTGGGTTTTCTGGGGGCATAGCCACTTTGAGGCGGAGGAACCTGGGAGTATTGGTGCTGATCTTGAGGGAGATTTTGTCCTTGGGGAGGTGGCTGCCTATTGTTGTTGTTGTTCCAAGACTGTTGGATTTGCTGGGTATAGGGGGGCCTACCTACTGGGCCTTAGGGATTGCTAATGGCACCTACTTGTTCATTGGTCTGGATCCCCTCGGTGACTGGGCCTTGTGGCTTTTTAGCATAACGGGCCTTGGGGGTCTCGAACATGGAATGTATAGGCGAGTCCTTGAGTTGGGTTTGAATGAAACGGGCTCGACTATATAATTGGTGCATGGTAGAGATGTCGTTCATGGCCAAAATAGTTTGGTAGGTGGGCGTGGCATTGGAGATCAACAGCTTTACTTTCTCCTCCTCAGGCATTGGGCAATAGACTTTGGCGGCCAGAGAGCGCCACCGGTCAGCATAGGTGGAGAAATCCTCTTCTGGTTTCATCTTTTCAGCTACCAAATCCACAAAAGAGCATTCAGGTCCCACCCGATCTTGAAACTGCTGCAGAAACCTTTCTTGGACAATTTGGAAATCCTCGGCTTCCTCGGGAGGCAAAGAATAGAACCACTCTAAGGCTGGACCATCTAATGATTTTATGAACAAATATGTCATGAGATGGCGGTCATACTTGTGTGGCGCCGATTCATAAACGAAGTCCTCAGATGAACATAGGGGTCCCCTACCCCAGAGTATCGACGATATACAGGGAGCTCGGACTGGGGAGGCACCCGGAGGTATTGGAAGGATGGGAGGGCAATGTCAGCTACCTTCCGAGGATCAATTTGCCTCCGGAGGTCATGAAGCTCCTTCTTCATACTTGTCCATTCCGCCAAGAAATTGGAAGGAGATTGGATCTGATGCGTAGGGACAAGGGAGCGTGGCCGCTCGAAGGAGTGAGACCTCTCGCGAGGAAGCGGAGCTGGTTCGGCCGTATAATATGTAGTGGGAGGAGACCGAGGCCGAACATCTCGTGGGCGAAGGTAGCTTGGTTCTGAAAAATGAATGGCCCGAGGACGGAGAGGTGTAGGGTCTGCCCCAGACGAAGAAAGGTGAGGGGCTGAAGCGACGCTGACGGAGGACTCCGCCGGTCGGGCTGGATTTTGACCCCGGGGAGAAAGGTTGTTTCCCCTTGGCAGCAGCTATGAACTCTCGGACTTGGTCCGGAGTGAGGTGAGGAAGGAGCTGGCTGAATTGAGAGTGAGGGTCATCATCCCCGGGAGGAGAAGGAGGACGGGATGGGATCCCAGTAATGGAGGGAGGCTGGATATGCCCCGGGAGAGTGGCCATGGAAGGTTGGGCCACTTCCTCGAGCAACCCAAGGGGTAGGGCATCGTCGTTAAGGACTCGAAATTGGTCCATGTCGAAGAGGGGATTATGATAAAGCACGAGGATTAGAGGGGATTGACTCGATCTCCCTAAACAATGACGCATACACCCTCCAATCAATTTGGGGGGACACACCTAAACTCTATCACGACAAGAAAGACAAAGAGGAGAAGGGGGATCAAAGCACTCAAGTTATCATGCTTACAACGCAAATTTCTTAAGATTCGAACTTGACCTTTTAAGTGAATTGATTAAAGGGATGTCACTCGGTCATGCGGTCCCTGATAGGAATGAACTCAAGTGCTCCGGTATGACTAAGGGTGGTGCACACTCACTCACGAGGATGGCTCAAACTAATGGTGCAACTGGTACAACCAGCCCGGCGAACCGCAACGTGCGTACGGCCACGGGGACTTATGGAGGTCCTCGGAAGGCGGGCCCGAGTCAGCCTACGAGTGCTCGTAGGTGAGAGGACTCACTCATCCAAGGGGGAACCTGATGAAATGGGTTTAGCAGCGTATGCAATGGGCCTAAATGCCCGAAATGTATGCACAAGTGATAGATGAGAAACAAACAGGGCGACCAGATGGGTCTCGGGCGAGTCGCGGTGACCGGGTACGCCGCGACCCTATCGCGACAGCGCGAGCGGCCGCGATAATGACAGAGGCCCGAAGACACATTGGGTCACCAACCCAACTCAAACAGACTACCCTACCAGAAGGTAAAAGCACCAAAACCCTAAATCAATACAGCATGGATCAGGAAGCACCCAAAAAAAACCGATTCATGGATGGAAGCATTAACAAACAGAGCGTACCTGTTGACGCGACGCTCACTGGCGGCGTGACCATGTCACGTCCATACGCTACGCCGCGACTCGACCCGAAAACTTACAAATAAGAACAAAAAGGAAAACCCGAACCCTAACAGGATTCTAACATCCAAAAACTCGACAATACACGGCACATATACATGGAACAAGGATGCATGATCTTATAGAAGCAGGGTAAGGCAGGTATAAGAAGAAAAACTGACCTGCTATCGCGTCGCAGTCCAGCGACGTGACCTTATCGCATCACCGCGATGCGTCGCGACACGAACCGGGGGGCAAAAAGCAGGAAACAAAGAACAAAAGAAGACTAATAGGGCACCAAAAGGACAAAAGAAAGAAAATATGGCAAGCAAGCAAGTTAGATCTACGAGGGTAGCACTGAAGGTCCCACCGTGATCGCCAAAAGGTGTAATCACAGGGATTGGCTTCCCCTCGACACGGACATGGATATCAAATATGATAGCATAGGAAAAAGGATGTGATCGCTACCTAGATAAGTTGCCTAATGATGTGGAAAGACAATGGCTATCTTAAACTAGGAAAAAGGAAGAGAACAGGAAACTGACCTGGTGTCGCGGTCGTCATGGCCGCCGCATCTCTAGTATCGCGTCAGTGGAAATCGACGCGTCTATGTCGCGTCACCCCAGGCCGTCGCGTTCTCTGAATGCGGGAGAATTGATGTTGTGACCTTCTTCTGGTCCTCCAGCCGGCTAGAGCACCAGAGCTTCTCGTAGACTTTGTTTGCTTGCCTACCAATCAAAAGAAAACACAAAGAAAAGACCCTATTAGAACATGTAAAGTGTAGTATCTATTCTAAAAGATGAAATGAGATGGGAGATCATGGTGGGAACGCACCTGGGGTAGTTTTAAACCCCTATGGGTGTGGGAAAATGTGGGTGGATGGTGGATATGCTCTATTTTAAAAGGACATAAAAATGCATGTAGAAATAGAAAAGAGGAAGAGGAAAGGGAATGAGCCCCATTAGGGCGACTTCCTGGCGTGGATGCAGCTCCGATGATGTGCAAAGAGGTCCAGGAGATCGCTAGAGTCGCCCTCTTCACGTTCCTAGCTCCATTGATGGTGAAATTAGTGAGTTGTGAGGAGTGGAATGTGAAGGGAATGAAGGGAATGAGTGGCTGCGTGGCTAAGTCCAGTTCAGAGGAAATTTTGGCAGCCCTTCGGGGTGATCATGAGGCTCTCCTCGTCCACGAGGAGGAGCCTTCCTTATATAGAGCTTGGAGTGAGAAAATTAGGTATTATCTCCTCAAAAAGGTTTAGAAATTAAAAATGGGGGATAAAGCTCTATCAAAATCGGGTGTAGAGTCCTTATGGGAGCTTAGGAGAGTCCCTAGGGCCAAGGATCCGTCCACGGGGGTGGGATAACCCTCTTAGACCAAGTCAAAGTGCATGGGAGGATAAATAGTGTGTGGTTACGGAGGCCAGAGATCTCGGACATTGTCGCGTCAGATCATAGGGTCGCGACTAGAGACGCGATGATGCGGGGGGACGCGACAGCATTGCCTACGTGCATGGATAATGCATGGGCTGTCGCGGCGGCCCAACCCGTCGCGACTATAGTCGCGGCGCCACGAGGCGTCGTGACAAGGAACCCGAATTATCTTGGATTATTCTCTCTAACCACATGATAAAATAGGAGTCATATTCCTCTAGGGACTCTCAAATGATTGATTTCAGGATTTCAAGGTATTTTTAATGGATTAATGGGCTCAAATCAAGGCAAATGATGGGCTCAAGGTGAGTGACCAATTAGGGGCCCACTAAGGTAGCAAGAAATGTGGTTCAACCCATTAGTCATAATCGGGTGTCTACAAGTGAGCGCAACGATTTGCTCTCACATCGATTTGCTTGCCGTAACGATTCCTAAAGTGGTCACATCGATTTCTTAAGTGAGAACAACGATTTGTTCTCACATCGATTTCTCAAGTGATCACATCGATTTGTTTTCATAACGATTTCATAAGTGAGAACAACGATTTGCTTCTCACATCAATTTGTTATGATTCATATCGATTTGTTATGTTTTATAAGTGTAATGATTTGATAAGTAACTTAAACATCGATTTGCTCTGAAGTGTTTCTGGCGCCAAATGAAAAATCAAATATCTTCTGACAGAAAAAGCTGCATGCGTATTTCTGAGTATTGTTAGAAAAAGATATGTACTGCTACTTTCAGCATGATAGTAGAAACACAGTAGCATGCATTGTTATCTTATAAACACTTTTTTATGCTAACACTCTCTTCTATGCTTACAGACCTCGAAGACCACTAGAGTCTGATTAAGACAAATGAAGAGAAGATCAACAACGACTAGAAGAGCTCCAACGAATCTCTTCAACGGATCTATTCAAAAGCCTCTCATATAAAATATGAAGCATGGCTGAAGAAATGTATAGAGCTTTCCTGAAAATTTTTGAAGGAGTGTACAACCAGTGAGGAACCTCAACGCCATATACACTCAAAGAAAGAAAGAAAGAGCATGAGCCAAGAAGAAGCAAGCAAAAGCATTCAAGCCTTCAAGCTTTCTTTTCTCTCTTCATTCTCTCTCCGAGCTCATTATAAATCTGGGGGAGAGTCTTTCACTGTGAGCTAGTTTTGAATGTTCATTTTGTAATAGCTCTCAGTCTGATCTTTTTTTTCTAAGAAAGATTTTTGTCCAGGTGTAGGACTGTATACAGTAAAGAACCCAGCTAGGGGTTTGTGTCTAGCAGAACCGCACTGGGGTTTGTACCAGGAGGTTGGCTTTCTGACCTGTAATAGAAGTGGGTTGCCTTCTTGCCCGGGAAAGAGAAGAAGACCTGGTGAGGTGTCCAGGGTGTGCTGTTCCCTTCGGTTGTAAAGGAAGACCAGCTGGGGTGCTGGGTGTTGTAAGGTCCTTAAGGGGGACTATACCCTTGGTTAGTGAAATCCCAAGAGATTATGTGGGGACTGGACGTAGGACTTCCATGTGGGAAGGGCTGAACCAGTATAAATTCCCTATGTCCTTTGTGTGATTGTTTATTTGCTTCCGCATTGTTACTCTTTATCACACTAAACTAACCAAACTTTCAAGTGTTAATTTTTCTGTGTTTTAAGTTTCTATTTATAGAAATTAGAAAACCTATTCACCCCCCCTCTAGGTTAGCTTGCTGCCGCACCAAGTGGGCCAACAACAAGTGGTATCAAAGAGGGATTCTAAACATTCAAGAAGATCCAATGATTCTAGAGCAAAGATCCATGGCAGCTCAAGGATATGCTGAAATTCAATCAGTCACCAGACCTCCATTCTTCGATGGAGAAGAAAACCAATACTGGATGATGAGAATGGAGTGCTTCATTCGAGGCACAGACTTTGTTCTGTGGCAGGTAATTGAGGTAGGTGATTATGTTATTGTTCCTGTTCCAGGCACTACTGCCATTACAATAGTAGATAAAAGTAAATTATCCTTAAACTTTAAAGTTAAGAACTACTTATGTTGTGCATTATCCAAAAGAGAATTTAGTAGAGTATCTGCATGTAAATCAGCTAAAGAAATATGGGATAAACTGCAGATTACTTATGAAGGAACGGATAAAGTTAAACAAACTAGGATAGACATTCTTGTCTCACAATATGAATGGTTTAAAATGCTTCCTAATGAAAATATTACTCAAATATATAATAGATTTTCAAGCATAGTAGTAGGTCTGAGCTCCATTGGCAAAAATCTCTTTGATGAGGAAACTGTGAGAATAATACTTAGATCATTAACTATTTTATAGACTCCTAAGGTCACAACTATTGAAGAAGCCCATGATCTAACCAAGTTTTCTATTGATAAGCTAATTGGTTCCCTCATTTTTTAATTCATGCACAAATTCAGGGTCAGAATCTGAAGACTTGGAAGAAGTCTTTAATGAACTTTATGATAAACACAAGGTTGTTGTAAAAGAATTGAAAAATATTAAGAACAACCTTACTTGTTTAGAAAACACTAATTCTGATCATAAATCAGAAATGTAACATTTACAAGAACAATTGAAAAAATGTAAAGATAATAATCATCTTTTAAATGAAGATTTGAAAAGCAAGAATAATGAGAAGTTAGAGTTAGAAGAAAAATTAAAAACTGTAACTGAAGAAAATCTATATTTAAAAGAATCAGTTAGAAAATTAACTAAAGGAAAAACATCTTTAGCCCTATACTTAAAAGGGTCAAAATCTGGAAATAATAAACAAGGGCTTGGATATATTCCTCCGGAAAAAGAAAAACAAGCCATAACTCTAGGAAACTATCCTTTGCCAAAATTTTTAAAAGAAACCAAAATGCCTCAGAAAAAGGCCTCTGAAATGAACAAGCCTTATCAAAAGAAAAAGGTCTAAAAAAATTGTGTTCTAAACTGCAAAATAGATTACATTCATTATTGTCCTCATTACAATAAATTATGACACACTGTAAACACCTGCACAACAAGGCAACTAGTATGGATCCCGAAAGGATATTTTTATGCATCTAACCATCAAGGGCCCAAAAAGATTTAGGTACCTATTTTTGAATAAGTTGTTTGCAAGGTAGCCTTAGAGCATCAGGATCAAGGATGCTCAAGGCAAGAGTGATTGCCAACTCTTCATCCAAATCTCATCTGAAGAGGGAGTAGTCATAAATATTGATTTTTTATAATTGCTACTAACAATGTTTGCAAGTTTTCTGTTAAGATGTATGTAGATAAAAATCTTGAAGACTTGACAAACAACATGAATAAGGTCAAGAGCAACAAGATCTTACTTGCCACACATTAAGGGGGAGTCTCATGCTCAGGGGGAGCACAAATTAAGGGAGAGTTATTCATTGAATATCTATTATTGTTGAACCCCTCAATGGTAAGAAATTTTCTCAAGGGGAGAGAATGCATGGTAAGATCCTTCCTTTTTGGTTAGTGACAAAAAGGGGGAGAATTTGTATGAATTTTCTGCATTTTCTATGCTTCATATATTTGTGTCAGAAAATTCACATAAATTTTATCATCATCAAAAAGGGGGAGATTGTTGAACCACTCTATGTTTGTCCTTGTATTTTGGTGATAACAAAACTTATGATAATATCAAGTATATCATTGTGATAAAAAACTTTATTGTTAATTAAATATTATTGAATATTTTGTATCATCCGTGTCGCATTAATCTCATAGCAAAATGCTAAGTCTCTCATTGATGCAATATGGCGCACTAAAATGATAAAATCAATGTTTAATCCATATATACATCGATTTCAGTTCAAGTGCCAAATTAATAAGCGCTACAACGATTCATTTTGATCGATTTTATAAGCGCTACAACGATTTAGTTTTAATTGATTTTATAAGCGCCATATCGATTCATTTAGGGCTTATAACGATTTGAAAAGTGAGCGCAACGACTTGCCCTCACATCGATTTTCCCTTCATAATGATTCATTAAGGCTCACATCGATTTGGGTTTCGTAACGATTTCTTAAGTGACCGCATCGATTTGCCTTCTATAACGATTCGTTAAGGCCCATAATGATTCGATAAGTGAGCGCAACGATTTTCTCTCACAACGATTTACTGGCCATAACGATTCGATAAGTGAGCGCAACGATTTGCTCTCACATCAATTTGCTTGCCATAACGATTCCTTAAGTGGTCACATTGATTTCTTAAGTGAGAACAACAATTTGTTCTCACATCGATTTCTCAAGTGATCACATCGATTTGTTCTCATAACGATTTCATAAGTGAGAAAACGATTTGCTTCTCACATCAATTTGTTACGATTCATATCGATTTGTTAAGTTTTATAAGTATAATGATTTGATAAGTAACTTAAACATCGATTTGCTCTGAAGTGTTTCTGGCGCCAAATGAAAAATCAAATATCTTCTGACAGAAAAAGCTACAAGCGTATTTCAGAGTCTTGTCAGAAAAAAATATGTACTGCTACTTTCAGCATGATAGCAGAAACACAATAGCATGCATTGTTACCTTATAAACACTTTTTTATTCTAACACTCTCTTCTATGCTTACAGAACTCGAAGACCACCAGAGTCTGATTAAGACAAATGAAGAGAAGATCAGCAACGACTAGAAGAGCTCCAAAGGATCTCTTCAACGGATCTATTCAAAAGCCTCTCATATAAAAGATGAAGTATGGCTGAAGGAATGTATAGAGCTTTCCTGAAAATCATTGAAGGAGTGTACAACCAGTGAGGAACCTCAACGCCACATACACTCAAAGAAAGAGAGAAAGAGCCTGAGCCAAGAAGAAGGAATTAAAAGCATTCAAGCCTTCAAGATTTCTTTTCTCTCTTCATTCTCTCTCCGAGCTAATTATAGATCTAGGGGAGAGTCGTTGACTGTGAGCTAGTTCTGAATGTTCATCTTGTAATAGCTCTCAGTCTGATCTTTCTTTTCTAAGAAAGATTTCCGTCCAGCTGTGGGACTATATATAGTGTAGAACCCAGCTAGGGGTCTGTGTCTAGCAGAACCGCACTGAGGTTTGTACCAGGAAGTTGGCTTCTTGACCTGTAATAGAAATGGGCTGCCTTCTTGCCCGGGAAAGAGAAGAAGACCTGGTGAGGTATCCAGGGTGTGTTGTTCCCTTCGGTTGTGAAGGAAGACCAGCTGGGGTGCTGGGTGTTATAAGGTCCTTAAGGGGGATTGTACCCTTGGTTAGTTAAATCCCAAGAGATTACTTGGGGTCTAGATGTAGGACTTCCATATGGGAAGGGCCGAACCAGGATAAATTCCTTGTGTCCTTTGTGTGATTGTTTATTTGCTTCCGCACTGTTACTCTTTATCACACTAAACTAACCAAACTTTCAAGTGTTAATTTTTCTGTGTTTTAAGTTTCTATTTGCAGAAATTAGAAAACCTATTCACCCCCCCTCTAGAGTAGCTTGCTACTGCACCAAGTGGGCCAACAACAGGTTTGTGTTGTCCAGCAGTGGTACTCAGGTGTTGTGTGGACCTGGGAGTGGGAGAATGAGATGCACGTGTAGTTTTCGTACTTTATGTTCAAGGACGAAATTCCTTAAGGGGGGAGACTATAACGTCACGGGTTTTATTAGACCCTTATCGGATCCTTATCGGGTTTGGGTTGAGGATCTGTGCCGGTTGACATCCAGGGGGGTCGACATCATCTTTGTGTTGACGACAACAGTGTTGTCGTTGACCTGGTCTTGGCGTCCATCGAAGTTGTCGTCGGTTGTGGGTTCCAGGCTTTTCCAGAGATGGAACTTGACGGCATGCGATGTTGACGTCAAGCGGTTGGTGGTTCAGTTGGCGGCAGGGAATGTTGACGTCAAATGTCCGGCCTGTGTTTTTAGGGGCAAACCGAGCCCCATTCTTCCTCTTTTTTATCTCCTCTCCTTCCCTCCACTTTCACCCTTGTTCTTATCCACCACTTCCGGCGGCCGAAGGGAGTACGTACGGAGGTCGTGGTGCACGTGGCGGTGACGGATTAGGCGGAAAACGACGGATTGGATGGTGATTCTCCCGAGGAAGCTCTTGGGGTATCGGCGTGATTCGGGGTTTTGTAGGGGTTTTAATCCGTTTCTGAGGTAGGGACGTAAACCCTTAGCTCCCTTGTGAAGGATCGAGAAATGATGTGGACAAGATCTAGAAGGGGGGGGGGTTGAATAGATCTATGCCAACTAATGCGGAAGCTTAACCAATTTTGAAAAGCTCTTGAATTAGAGACAAATTGAAAACAGATTTCACAGATCTGAAGATAAATTGAGTGAGTTGTGCCAAAAGGAGTGTGTGAACAAGTTGATGAGATGAATTCGAACGATCCTATGCATGCATCTAACGAAAGGTAAATTCAAAGCACAATTAGATCAATGCACAAAGATTTTAGGTGGTTCGGAAATCACACCATGTGATTCCTACATCCACCCCTCACACAGTGAGGATCCACTAATCAACATGGGTACACCACACCCACTGGAGCCTGACAACTCCAACAACCTGAGTTTACAACTCACACGACCTCTAGAGTAAGACTACTCTAGAACCTAAGCAAGACTGCTCAACAACAACTTGAGTACACGACTCAAAAACCACTGAGCACGACGGCTCACAAACACTTGCTAGAAAGAAACACTAGACTCAGATCCTCTAGCAATAGATCTAGTCTAACAAGAGTTCATTCATGAGACTTATGCAGCAACTCTTGCACAATCTCACAATGACTCAGAAGAATAAAGGTACATGAATCTATACTATCCTTATAATTCTCAGTTTTGGCTGTACAGATGTCAACACTAGAATGACCCAATTTCCCGCCTAAACTCTCTCACTCACCTTTTTTCTGTACAATTTTTAGAAATACATATGTCAACCTTAATTTCTTTCTAGCACCCGCCAAAAGCCAAACTGAAGTATGTGTATTCTGAAGTATATGTCAACCTCAGTTTCTTTACCAACCCCCGCCAAAAGCCAAAACTGAAGTATGTGTATTCTGAAGTATATGTCAACGTCACTTTCTTTACCAACCACTCGCAGCAGGAGCGCTCCTGATGCAGACCTCCCTACCTTCCCATTCCGCTGCAGCAACGCAGGTGAGAGGAGTCTTCCTGCCAGGCCTGTGTAAAGCTTCCTGCCAGTCCTGGCGTTGGTAGCCATTCCCCTATCCCTAGCCCTCTTCCACAGCCCTATCCCTAGACCTAGCACTCTTCCACGCATCCGCACCGTGCCATCTTCCTGCCCGGTGTTGGTAGCCATTCCCCCTTCCCTCCCAACATCTTCGACCGCCTTATCCCTACCCCTAGCCCTCGCCAGTCCTCACCATCGCAGCTCCCAATGGCGTTTCACCTGCCCAGTACTTCGCAGCACGCATCCCACTGCCTTTCTTCGCCCTCGCAAGCCAGTCCACCTCAAATACCTCGCATACTCCCTAGCCCTAGCCTTCGCCAGTTCTTCGTCATCTACCTCTTCGCCGTCGTCGAGTACCTCGCCGCCGAGGTGCTGGAGCTGGCGAGAAACACAGCGAGAAGGTTGCTCGGGCCGTTGAGGAGTACCTGTAAGGAACGACCAACAGCTGAGCAGGTTGCTCGGGGCGCTGAGGAGTCTTCCACAGGTATTGCTCAAGACTCTATCACTATGTGAAGAGGAACCAAATATGATACTAACAATTATTTCATTGAAATTGTCATTAGTCATTCAATATGATTAGATTAATAAAGTACCATATGAATGATACAAAAACATATTTACACACATAAGAATTGATTTCTTGGATCATAATGCCATCATAACATGTTATAATGCTCAAAGCCAGATTATCCCCATTTCCTCTCACTCTTCTCTTTTTTCCTCCTCTCCTTCTTATTCTACTTCTTTTCTCAACTCATCCTCCTTTATCCTACTCTGCCCCCAGTCCACCCCTATGTAGCAAGAGGCAAGAGTTGGTCGAGGCAATCCCAAAGGCCTAGGTGATTGAGGTAATAATTAGCTAAATAATATATATAGTTCAAAAATATGAATATCACCTAAATGGGTGCATAGAACAAATATATTTCATAAAAAATATCATTCCCATGTGCCTTCCTTGAAATTACCTATCATTTCCCATCATTAAGCTTACTATTTTGTGATAAAACTCCAAATTTCCTCATCAATGGACTGGGGGAACCAAACAATGGACCATCCAGAAAAATATTCTAAAATACCTTTTATGGACAGAACAAAAGTATTTCCAAAAGGGCACTGGACACTTGATAACCAAGATGTTAACCAATTTTGAACTAATATTTTGCCATCCTGTTTTGCCATCCTGTTTTCACATTTCACATCTGAAAACCAAGTAGAAGGAATATGAGCAAAAATAGCTAGCATTTACAAAAGAAGACTATAGAAAAAACAGAGTGTTGCATACCTGAAAACTAAAGAAAATTTTTATGAGAATAAACATGAGTTTTAAGAATGAACTCTTTGATTTTGTATGTCATGAGTTTTTAAAGGTTAGATCTCTGTATAGATTAGGATTATGAGGTCATATCATTTCCCTTTCATGATTTTCATGACATCATGTTTGTTTATGAATTATATCTGATTCATTTTGTTTTTATATTTTTGGGAGATCAGGTGCCAAGTAGGCTACGTGTCAACTTCTAGAGAAACAGATTCTCACTGCCTCAGCAGGTATTATTTTTCTTCATAGGGGTATTAAAACAGTAAAGTATCAAATTTATGTTGTCTAGAGAATCAAATTTATTTTTCTTCTACCTTAATTCTGTTTTATGCTTTACTGTTTTAATGTGCATATGAAACTGTAGAAAAAAATTTAAGTAAGTGAATTTTCTGTTTTATGCTTTACTGTTTTAATGTGCATATGAAACTGTAGAAAAAAATTTTAGTAAGTGAATTTCAAAAAACCTACTAGCTGTAATCTACTTCCTGTCCCCAACCAGTCATCAATGTGATAATGAAATAAAGAAAATCAACCTAATAGAACAAGTGATAAATAAACTAATATGTGAACTGAATTATGAATCTAATGGTAATGATGCCCATAGATCACATTATTACAATAGACAAATGTTTTTATAACATTGCTAAAAATAGGTGCCATGGGAGGTACTTTTAGCAGCTCTTTCTTATGGCTCCTCCTTTTGGATTCCCCTAATAAGGTCACAAACCTACCCACTTAAAGATATTAAATAGTCCTAAACAAGCTTTTGCAGTAGAATCAAAAGATAGGCAAATGACCAGATGTGTAGTAACTGCATTTGAACTGTTTCATTTGGCAGTAAGGGGGCATTTAGATTTACCAATAACAGTTTCATTTGCGGATCAGATTAGATTTTAATTAAATGTTCGCGGACATGCATTTGAACTGGATGTTACTAAATTTTTCCAGATCCCACATCTGTATACATTAGGATTATTCACACTATAGATTCAAATCTCCTTGACTGTTAAAGGGAGAGAATTAGTATCCAGGAAATTTCAGGGCAATTTCGGAGAACATTGGTTAACTAGCCCCATCTTAGAAAGAGTAATTCTCAGTACGACAATAGAGGGAATTTTGGGGTGATAGTGAACACAAATACCTCTGATTTCAGACTGGATCTGAAGAAGAGCAACGCTTCTAGAGGAACTTATATTTCTGAATTTAGAAGCACATCTATCCTTCCAAAGTTCCCAAGCAATAACACAAGGAGTGACTTCCATGCAAAAGGAGTACATGGAAGTATTGGTAGCCTCAGCCCAAAATAAGGAGAACATATTTTCAATAGAATGATGATGAGTGTTAAGGTCTAGAATTGTTTGGAAAAAATGCCAACAGTATGCTGCTTTTTTTGGGCAGGGTAACAATAGATAGAAATATGTTCTGCCTAACTCTGTTAATGTCAAAATTACAATATGGTTTTTAAATAAAATCTTCTAGCAACTCCTAAGACCTCAACCTGATTAGATGAACAAAAGATGAATATTGAAACTAAAAGTTGTTTGGACATTTTATATGTTTACATAGCTGGACCAAACATTTAAATGAGCTTATCTAAATATTAAGTAGGACTTCTATGTTGCTTTTACTGGATTTTTATAACTGAGATGTTAAGGTTTTTAGAAAAATAATGTTTTAAAACCATACATGCATTAGAACTGGATTTTACTAAATTTAAAAAGAATGAGGCATGAAAAAAAAATATTATGCTAGCCTCATCTACAACAGCATTGCATGTCTTCTCCTCTAAATCCCGCCAATAAGTATTATATTGTAGAGGAACCTATCTATTCCAGACTGGAGATTATCTCCATTTTCTCCTAAAGGTTTTAGAACCATCATCGCTTCTATACTAGGCATGTCTTATTCTTTTCTAAAATTTTCCTGTGGGCTTCACACCGTATCAGGATCAGAAAGACCATTATTTGACCAATTCAGTCCATTATTGGACCATTATTTGACCAGTTCAAGTCAGAAGGGTTTTATGTTAGTACTGAGAAGCAGAGCGAGGGGATTTAACAACATTATGTTGTGCTGGAAGTTTTCTATTGATTGCTTAGGCAAGGTGGTTGATACATTCTGTTGGAGTCAAAATTGTACTGACAATCTGTATCCATATAATGATAAAACAGCCAAAAAAAAAATTATCCAGGCATGATATAGGAAGACCCAGAACCAGATCTGAAAGTCACACATTACATTCATAACACTTTGTAAGTTTTCTCACCAAGTTTCGATCAATTTACACTGGAACAACTTAAAACAGAATTCTTCAGAAGTGAAAGCCACAGCACAAGCATATTAGCAAGCAAACTTTAATCCAGAACATGAGCCCAAGCTGAATCAACTGGAGCAACCCAATAAATCTCTAAACAATGGCTTCCTGATGCACCTAGAAGAAGCATGCCCAACGTTGCCCACATTTCAATAGGCAAACAGCCGCGGACACAGGAAACAAAGTCAAAAAGCACAGAGAAGAAAAACATACATACCATGATTAAAACTACATGGCCAAGAAATGGACACCATATGGAGAATGAGCATAAACAAAAAAATACTAAAGAAAAACTGGGGATGGATAGAGCAGTATGTGCATTATGGGGTCGGTGATTTTTGGACGGATGAATACAAAGCAAGAAGTAGAAACAAGTGCAATAACCAATGTTTGGAGTTCACAAAAAGGCTAAAAAGTATCCAAAGGAAATTAACTGACATTCAGCTAAAGAAAATACCTGACAACAGAGTAAGTTACATATATTGCTAATTCAAGTCTTCATTTCTTATGTCTCTGTGTGAAAGACCATTAAGTGTGCCTTTCTTAAATTTTTCTCTATTGAACATGGTTGCATGAAAGGTGTTGTAGTTGTTTTTTTTTTTTTTTTGATATCATAAGCAGCTATAAGCATATATAGAATTCAGTGTAATGTGCTAACATTTAATTAATTTCATATAAAATATGTAATATATGTTTTCTAACCATGCCGTTCATTGTCCATATTTGCAGGGAAAGGAGCCTACTACTCAGCTTCTGTCCACTATCTCACTGTGTTAACAGGTCTTTTTTTTCCTTAAATTATATATACCAAAAGAAAAAAAATTCAGAAATGAGAAAATATCTTGATATGAATTTCACTGATTTTGATAATTATTTGATTTATGACTATTCAAAATTGTTGTGTTTTAATGTTTCATAGTCCCTAACAATTTTATGTCTATATGTTTTAATGTGCATGTTAATTTCATTTATGCTTATGTTTCTGAAATGTTGTGCCTTAGTGTTTCTGAAATCATTTGCACCTTAATAATTATTTAGATATCTTGGTGCCTTATGATTGTAATTAGATTTTTTAGATATTTTGTTCAATTGGATTTTTACAGGCAGATATTCTGTTCAATTTGATTTTTAAAGCTCCAAGACTATTGAAAATAACTGGAAACTTGACTATACTTCCCATATAATTAGTTCATAAATCTTCTTGCCCATTTGAATTTTTTACGTCATGAGTTTTTAATAATAGTTTTTAGAAGAGCTATTGGTATAAGGGTGGCCAGTAAGCATAGCATAAGCATGTCAATTATAACTGGATGTTACAATATTAGATGTTAAGGTCTTTCAATATTGTTTGTTTTAAAACCTGAGATAAGTTAGAACTGGATAGTTAGTTAGCAGAGTAATTAGTTTGAGTGCCTTTCATCAATTTGAGTGCATTTTTTACCTTTTAGATAACGGGGTACACATTTATGACTGTTATCTTCAATCTCTCACACACTCTATGTGCACTGACTAGAGTTTATAAAGGGCCAACTAAAAATCATAATCACATGCATGAACTTGAAGTGATAAGTGCTAAAAAAACTTCAAGTGATAAGTGCTCAATGATAAGTGTCTTCTACTGCCAGCATTTCTATGTACCGGCCAGCAAAATGAACACTGTCATCATGTTTGGGGATGGCACTGTCATCTACTGCCAGCAAAATGAACAATCATTTCTATCTACCTCAGTTATGAACCACAATATGTTTCCTGTTAAACATACTATTACTTTCAGTAGAGTAGATTGTTTTTATTTTGTATTTTTAGATGCCCCGGCATTTGCTCTTAAGTGTTTTATAGAATTTTATTACTTCACCCAAGGTTGAAACCAGAAATGAGCTCTTTATCATAGATAAGAGGAGCTTAATGATCCATTCACACTATGGTGGACCAATAATACTGGGGAAGTTGAGAGAAAGGAGCTAAAATCTCAAGTAAAAAAGCATCTAGCCACATCATGGTAGACCAATGAGCCTGGTCATGGTGAACCCAAAAAGTGTCTCAGGAAGAAGCTTTTTAACACATAAAAAAGGCTATCTTCATACCAAAAAGGCAAAAACAGAAGTGGAGAAAAATAAAAGTAGCCATATAACAGAAGACATCTGAACAAAACTTAAATGATAATGTATGTATGATTTGTAAGTTAGAAACTTGAACTCACTTCAAGAGCTGATAAATCATCTGGGGATAAGCTCAATGTCTCTTCATACTGTCTGACTCACGAAATAACATGTGGAATTAAGAGAGTCAGGACATGTAATCATCAGAAAACATGTATTACTCAAAAATAGGAAATAAATGAAGAGAACTATGGATTAGGATTATGAGGTCATAGAAACCCAGAAATATAGATTAGGATTACCATGTTAGACCATGTAAGTTGATTTTTGACCTGATAAGGGGAAAAAGACAATTCCACAGTTGAGCAGCCATATCACCATATATAAAAAGAACTTTATAGTCCTCCTGGGTAGGACTCCTACAGCAAGAACAACATGAAAGAAACTGAACTCCACATTCGGCAATTCTCTGATCCAAAGGGACTGCTTTTTTCAAAATTTGTTTCAGCTCATATTATTTCGGAGTGTGGCTCGCAAAAATATAGCTTCAGTGCATACAGAATAAAAAAACAGTGGTTTGGTTTAAGTTCAATGCCATATTAATTCAAAGCTTAATACCTTATGCAAAATATTTACAAGAGGCCTAATTCAACCACTACAGCCATGGGCACTTTGTCATCGACACTGCTCATACCCTTGATGTTAAAGATCATAGCCAGGGTGGTGTAGGCATAATTAAATAGCAGAGTGATCTCACGTGATAAGAAACCATAAGCCCTTTTCTGCTGTTCTGTATTAGAGTATGAGGTAATTGATATATGTACCTAAATCTGCATATTGTCTCAATGCTTTCTTCTAACTATTAACTGCTACAAATTACACATGCAAGAAAAATATCTCCCTGTTATATATACCATTGAATCAGAACATTGTATCAACAAATAGTGGTGATTTATACTGTTTTTCAAAGCAGATCTGTTTATGTTCCTGCTATCCTGTTCCAGATATTTGCCATCCTGTTTCAGATAATTTGAATACTGCTTATGTTCCTGCTATTTTATATTTTACAATTTTATGTCAAGCATGGGGTGGCAGTTGAAACATTGCCACCTTATCAACAACAGATTATATATTTCATATGCCTGATAATTACCTATCTATCTATTTTATTTACTGGTACAAATTACTACATGTGCACTAACACATGTACATTAAATGTGGTTGCGTTTTTCCTTTAGAATATTTTTAGATGTCAACTCGACAAAGAACCTATTTGAATATTGTTTGGTTTACTTCAGTTTGGATTGGATGTAAATTTCACATACTTGATTTATGCTTATATATTTGCCATCCTTTATGCCATCCTGTTTCAAATCTTTGGTTTTGTTAAAGATTTTTAACAGGTCAGTGCAAATCCAACTCAATGTCTTAGGGAAACTGCCATTCCTGCTTTCAGATTTTTTGTCCAGGCTTTTAATATTTCCAACTGGTGACCTGATCTAAAAGATTGCCCATGAATTTTCTTATATGATTAACATGCACCATGAGCAATAAATATTTCCCGCAAAAGAACTCCCAATACAAGTGTGTATTGGGAGTGTATAAAATTCTATGTAGTCTGAGCATGCCATGGCAGTGTATAAAACAAAAATCTATGTAGTCTCCACCTGAATCAGGGGAGGTGCGATGCATAAGAAGCAAAACCAGATATGAGTCAGGATTAACAGCTCAGTCAGGATTAACAGCTCAATCACCCACATTGCTAAAGGGACATTGTCATTCATTGCCACCCACAGCTCAGTTTGACCATGAGAAAGGCAAAGCTGGAGGCCATGAATCAATGCTCTAAGTTCACCCACTATACATGAATCTTTTCTAAAACCGCGCGTTAAGCCCAGCGAATGTTCTTTCTTTTGGTGAAATTTGTTTCTTTTTTTCCCAGTGAAGGTTCCTGTTTCTTTTTTTGCCCAGCGAATGTTCTTTCTTTTGGTGAAACCTGTTTCTTTTTTTTATTTTGCCTTCCTTATGTTCTACCCTAAATCTCTTTGGCAATCCTTTCTTATCATCTACCAAGACCTTCTGCCAATAAGTATTGTATTGTAGAGGAACCTAGATATTCCAGACTATGCTTGAACTTTTCTGGTGGTTTCCCTACTATGGAATTTACAAATTCTTGAGCAAAACAATTGTCTCCATATTCTACATTCCATGACTTAAATATCCACATCTTCTTTTTAGGCCTATATATTTTCAGAGGCATAAATTCCTGCTCTGGCTATTCTGCTTTGATGTGCATATTTCTTTCCTTTTGTTGCTCATTTTGTTTATCTGGATTTTTATTCACATTTATCTTTGACATACCTTCCTTATTGCTGTAAATGTGTTTTTACTCCTTTCTGTTGTTTTCCTGTTCATGTTGTGCTCTATTGACATTTTGTACATATTGGATTCACAGGGAAACTACAAGGGCATTATTCAACGTTCCTGATCCTAAAATACTGACAACCAGTCAAGCAGCCTGTTTAACTGTCTCATCTAATTTTGAGGTATGCATCATTTCCTTAGTTATTCTAGATGTATATGTGAATCATTATACGTGTAGCAATCTGTACATCCGGCCTCGGCCACTCCAGGCATCTGACTGAAATGAGTTGTTATGGCTTCACACTGAACTGTAAGATGGAAAACTGTAAGATGCATTGTTTGCCATCCTGTTTTGACATTTTACATCTGAAAGCCAATTAGAGAGAATACGAGAATAAATAGCTACCATTTAAACATCAATTTAATTGGAAAATCAGAGTGTTGCATGCCTGAACACTAAAGAAAAAAATTTAAACATGGTACAGGTTTATTTTTGGTCCCAAAGTGCATGACAAATTTTTTTTCATCGTTGCTACTCCATATTCACAAGTAGCAAAAAGTATAGGGATTAAGCAGAGAATTCAGTTTTTAGAGCAGATGGAGAATGAGGAGGCATGTCAAAATGTACAGTGGTTCATTTTTCAGAAGTAAATAAATTGGGGAAAAGAGAGTGAGGGGGTAGTTTTAACATGCCTTGAGTTTTCTGTGCAAATCCCATGAATCAATGCTCTAAGTTTTGCAATATACATGAATCAACCCAGTTGAGGCTTCTGCCACCTGACAATTCTAGGCAATTTCGGAGAACATTGGTTAACCAGCCCCAACTTAGAAAGAGTAATTCTCAGCACGACAGTAGATGGAATTTTGGGGTGATAGTGAACACAAATAGCTCTGATTTCAGCTTAAGGGCCTAAATCAGAAATGCTGTTGAGACAAATAACAGTGGTTAACATACCAACTCCAAACTCCCTTCTTGGTATAAGCATTCCAGCAAAGTTTCAGCTTAAGGGCCAAGTGAATATCATATATGGATCTAACTCCAATTCTCCCTGTGACTCAGTCTTAGTGAGTTTAGCCCCGGCAGTCCAATGGCGCCTCTTACCTACTTTAGACTCACCCCAGAAAAAATTGGCTATAAGCCTTTCAATATCTTGAATGATGCTTTTAGGAGGAGCAACTGCAGAGAGGATATGTATAGGAATGCTAGAAAGCACATGCTTGATTAAAATTAATCTGCCGCCTTGGGAGAGTAGCTTATTTTTCCAGACTGAAACCATTTTTCTGAGCTTATCCAGAATAGACTGAAAATAAGCTCTTCTAGCAGCACCTTTAAAAAGTGCGTCTCCAAGGTGTATGATAGGAAACTTCTTGTGAGGAATATTCAGAATAGCTTTCACCTGATTAATCTTTTGAGGGATTGTAAAGAAGAGAGGACGAAGCTTTCCCCTCAAACTTTATGTTCTTTACATGTTTGTTTGAATGGAAACTATTCTTCACATCCTTAAAATGTATTAGTTTATCAGATTCAGGTCGTAATAATTTCCTGAAGTGTGGTGGGATTGGGTCATCCATTTACATAGAATAAATTGTAAAAATCTTCTCATCAATTGAAATGGAGGATGGTTGGAGAACTCTGGGAAAGGCCTACACATGGTAAAAAAGCACATAGCTTTAGTAGGTTTAATTGTGAACATTGATTGGATGGAGCAAAATGGAGGGGCAGGCTCATGTAGTCAACACCAGATCAGTGGGATAAGACTCATGATGATGCTGAATTGTTGTCTGGCACCCTTTCATATCTGGAGACCATCTCTTACTACCCTAGAAATAGAAATGCTGATCATAAGAGTCATGAATCTTCTCTTTCTTTTTACATATTTTTGTGTATTTGCATCTTTACAAGTTCCTTAGGTAAATCATTTTCTTATGCAAAATATTTATTTCCTTTAATTTTATATGCTTTGGTTTCTTTGACTGCTTTGGTAGACAAATACAAAAATGGATGTTTTTCTTGCACCTTGCAATTTCTAATTCATTGTAGTTATAATTTTTAAGTTATGTTCTCATTTATTAGTTATACTGATTACAATTTATTTAACTTGATAGAAATGGACCAACATGCTATCATGGATGATGCGATTAGAGGACAAAATGAGGATTATAAAACTACAACTCTTTTCAAACGAAAGATCTTGCGATTCGATATAGGAAGATTGCATGATGGACTTATTGTGGTGAAATCGAAAATAAGGAAGATAATGAAGATGTTAAGTGCAGACGAGCGCCAGCAGTTGAAAGAAAAAAAAAGAATCATCATTGCTGTACAAGATCAGAATGGACAAAGATATTATCCAATCATTCGTCCAAGTTGGGCTGGTCGCATGTACATGTTTAGTGGTTGGGGATGGAGAAAGTTTGTAAAAAAAAATTGTATAGATGAGTATACTACTCTGAAGGTAGTGTCATCACAATATGTGCCTAGAGATGGAAATGGAAAGCTATATTTAGGAATTAAGGTGATTAGGTCGAAGATTATAAAAACTGATGTATCAGAGGTGAAATACATACCATCGGTGACAGCTGAATCTCATAAATACAGAAAGTGTTTTGAATTTTGAGTAACAACAATATGAGACTATTTGAGAATCTTTGAAGGCTTCATGGAAATTACATTTTGTCTTAATGCTTCTTGTCATCATCAATATGTAAGGCTTATCTTTGTGGTATAAATCAAATTTGATTACAATTTTTTGGTGGGAAGTATGTATGTTGTTTTACATATTAGATCTTTTTTTTGTTATTACTATGTTCTTCAGATTGTATTTGTATTTTTTTGTCGTTGTTTAATGTATGACTTCTGTTCATTATGGATAATTATTTACATTAATTTAACCATAAATTATATGTTTTTTAAATAGATTTTGCAAGGCCTACAAGCCAACGACAAACTTGGTATGGATGAAAGATTGAAACGAAACATTGCAAAAGATGCAAGATTAAGGAGGAAAAGTATTATAATGGGAAAACGTAAGCGAAATGATCAGAAAATGCAAGGTAAAAAATATTGAATTGAAAATTAAGGCATTAATATAATGTTAAAAACAAATTAAAATTAAAAGGTTGTTGAACTTTTTTAGTAGGTACCAAACGAGGTTAAGAAGAGGATTCATTGGAGCAGCAACGAACAATGTCAAGAACTCCGTTAAGTGATGTTACAAATTCCATGGGTTTAAGAAAAGCTCATAGATCATTTCTTCATACTGGTGATTGTGTTGGAAGTTCAAGAACTCCTTTAAGTGGTAGTACAATCATCACCAGTTTAAGAAATTCAAGATCTCAGACATTAGCAGTTCAGATTGGTGATAATGTTGGTAAATCATCGGCTCATAGAACTCCGCTAAGGGATGTTACAAACTCCATGGGTTTAAGTAATTTAGAAGCTCACAAATCATTATTTCATAATGGTGATTGTGTTAGCAATACAAGGCATCATCGATCAACTACATGTATGATATCAAGAATTTCATAGCCAACAATGACAACTACTCCTTCAAGTGATGTTACAAACTTCACCAATTTAAGCAGTTCAAGATCAGAGACATTAGCAGCTCAGACTGATGATTATGTGGGCAAAATTGGATCTCATACATCAAAGTCAAATCCCATGGTAATATGCAATTCTATGCACTTTACCATGCAACAAAATTATGAAGGGCAAAGTTCAAACATTGTGAATAAGAGTACTCTTCTTGAGCCTACGATTAATTTATCAGGAGAAACATTGCATATGATCACACGTGGAAAGTATGTGTTTCAAAAGCAAAATATTTTGGAATCTATTTCACGTATTGGAGCTGAATTATTAGAAGATGAGGAGAGAAACAAAAATACTGAAGGGCAGTCATACTTACATGATACACATGATGGAGAGGAGCATCTACACCCAAATGGTATATCGATGTCTATTTTTCAGTTTATTTGATATTGTCAAGTTATAATAAAGTTAACATGTAAATGTATTTTGGTCAACAGAAATTGATGAGATGATTGATGAAAATCAACATTTAGATAAAATTGACTATTGGGATATTGGGGATCCCATATGGACATGTGAAAAATGTGATGGCTTCATGTGGTATGAAGAGAGATTGGAAAAGAAGAAGAAGTGCACAACTCCAAAATTCTCTCTATGTTGTATGCAAGGAAAAATTCAAGTGCCTTTATTGAAAGAGCCTCCTGAACTTTTACACAAGTTGATGTACACCAAGGATTCAAGGAGTAGACACTTTTTAGACAACATCCGATCATACAACATGATGTTCTCCTTCACATCAATGGGAGGAAAGGTTGATTCCTCCATAAATAATGGAACTGGACCATATGTTTTTAGATTGCTTGGTCAAAATTATCACAAGATCGGAAGTCTACTTCCAAATCCAGGCGTAAGTCCGAAATTCGCTCAACTGTACATATATGATACGGAGAATGAGATCTCAAATCGAATAAAGGCAAGCAGGTTGGTTTTCAACTTGCCTATGACATACTTTTATGAAATAGTTTTGAAATATAAATTTCATTAATCACGTATAATTTTTTAATGCAGGATAAATGATCATCAAAGATTACACACTACAATTGTGTTGGAACTAAAAGAAATGCTTGATACATTCAATCCTTTGGCAAAAACATTCAAAATGGCTAGAGATAGATTCAATGATTCGGAACTTCAAAACTTAAAGATTAGGTTGATTGGAAAAAGAACTACCAATGGAAGGACTTATAATCTTCCGACTGCTTTTGAAGTTGCAGCTCTTATAGTAGGAGACATTAGATGTTCTACTGAAGATAGAGATGTTATAGTTGAGACTCAAGATGGTAAGTTAAAGCGCATTAATGAATTGCACCCTTCTTATCTGGCAATGCAATATCTTATATTATTTCCTTTTGGAGAAGATGGTTATAGAGATGATATTCAACACAGCGATAAAAGAAAAAACATTGCTGCAAAAAGAACAAGATTGAGTATGAGAGAGTTCTTTGCGTTCAGACTTCAAAATAGAAATTCTGAAGCCACGACAATATTAGCATCTAGAAAGTTATTTCAACAATTTATAGTTGATGCTTACACAATGGTTGAAGCAGAGAGATTACATTATATTCGATCACATCAAAAGGAGTTGAGGGCTGACATGTATCGAGGTTTGACTGAGGCTATTTTAAGGGGTGAATCAGATCCTAAATCTAAAGGAAAGCGTATAGTATTGCCATCATCATTTACTGGAGGTGCAAGATATATGATTCAAAACTATCAAGACGCTATGGCTATTTGTAAGTGGGCTGGATATCCAGATCTTTTTATTACTTTCACCTGCAACCCAAAGTGGCCAGAAATAATCAGGTTTGTTGAAAAGTATGGCACTAGACCTGAAGATAGACCGGATATCCTATGTAGATGCTTCAAAATGAAATGTGAACAAATGATCAATGACTTGAAACTCAACAACATTTTTGGTAGACTTAAAGCAGGTATGTGTAAAATTTTTATTACTATTTTGAACAAATAATTAAATATTATAAAAATAATTAATATTAATTCATTCACTTTATGCAGTTGTCTATACAATTGAGTTCCAGAAGCGAGGACTACCTCATGCTCACATTTTAGTCTTTTTGCATCCTGAGGATAAGTATCCAACAACAGTGGATATTGATAAAATAATTTCTGCAGAAATACCTGATCAGAAAAAATTCCCAAAATTATATGAGGCCGTGAGAAGTTTCATGATTCATGGACCGTGTGGGGTTGCATTCAGAAATTCTCCATGTATGAGACATGGAAGGTGCGCAAAATATTTTCCAAAGAAATATAATGATAGAACCACTGTTGACGAAGATGGATATCCTTGCTATAGAAGAAGAGATGATGGTATGACTATTGAGAAAAATGGAGCTCTTTTGGACAATAGATTTGTAGTACCATATAATCATAAGCTTTTGCTAAAATATCAAGCCCATATTAATGTGGAATGGTGCAATCAGTCAAGGTCAATAAAATATCTATTCAAATACATTAACAAAGGCCATGATCGGGTGACTGCAGCCTTCTATGAGAACTCTGAAAAGTGTGAAATCGATGAAATAAAGATGTATTATGATTGTAGATACATATCTGCATGTGAAGCAGTGTGGAGAATTTTTTCTTTTGATATTCATCATAGAGAGCCTGCTGTGGAAAGATTGAGCTTCTATTTACCAGGAGAGCAATGTGTCATATTCTCAGATGCAGATCCACTTGAGAAGTTTTAAATCGACCTGGAGTCGAAAGAAGTATGTTTTTAGCATGGATGGAAGCTAATGCGGAATTTGATGAAGCAAAACACATAACCTACTCCGAATTCCCAACAAAGTTTGTCTGGAAACAAGCTCAAAAGAAATGGAGTCTAAGAAAACAAAGATTTGCTATTGGAAGAGTTTTCTATGTGCCTCCTGGGAGTGGAGAGTTGTATTATCTGAGAATTTTTCTTAATAAGGTTAAAGGGCCAAAATGTTTCCAAGACATACGGACTGTCGATGGGATTTTGTACCCTACATTCAAAGAAGCATGTTATGCATTGGGATTGCTTGTTGATGATAAGGAATACATAAATGCTATAGAGGAGGCATCATTCTGGGGGTCAGGCTGTTATTTGAGAAGACTATTTGCCACTTTATTGATATCCAATAGTTTTTCAAAGCCAGAACATATTTGGGAGAAGACTTGGTGTCTATTAGCAGAAGATATTTTGGCTAGACAAAGAAATCTTCTACAATATCAAGGTTAGCAATGTTATTTTAATAATATATTTTGGAATAGTAAAATTTTATCTATTGTTAATTTATTATATTTTTAGAGTTACAACTCAGTGATGAGGAACTAAAGAAATATGCCCTCTATGAAATTGAGAAGATTCTACGAAGCAATGGAAAGAGTCTTAGAGATTATCAATCAATACCATTTCCAGAAGGTGTTGTCCTAACCGATAGACAAAATAAACTCATGCAAGATGAGTTGCAGTATGATAGACAAGCATTGTCAAGAGAGCACAGAATATTACTTTCCAATCTAAATGATGAACAAAGAGATGTTTATGAAACAATCATGAGTGCAATTGCAAATAACAATGGACGAGTATTTTTCCTCTATGGATATGGTGGTACTGGAAAGACGTATTTATGGCAAACTCTTACTTCTGCTTTACGTTCTGAAGGAGAAATTGTACTTATTGTAGCATCCAGTGGAATTGCATCTCTCCTACTTCCTGGAGGGAGGACGGCTCATTCTAGATTTGGGATACCTTTGATGGTGAATGAAGATTCTACTTGCAACATTAAACAAGGAAGTCCATTGGCCGAACTGTTGGTTAAGACAAAGTTAATTATTTGGGATGAAGCACCAATGATGCATAGATTTTGTTTCGAAGCTCTTGATAGAACTTTAAGAGATATCCTCAGATTTGCTAATCCAACAAGTGCAAATGAACCCTTCGGTGGTAAAGTGGTTGTTTTAGGAGGTGATTTCAGACAAATCTTACCAGTCATTCCTAAAGGTAGTAGAGAGGACATTGTGTTTGCAACAATTAATTCTTCATACCTGTGGAGTTCATGTCAACTGCTTAAACTAAGCAAAAATATGAGGCTGTTGAGTGGTTCTTCTGCATCTGATATAACAGAGATTCAAGAATTTGCAGACTGGATTTTGAAAATTGGAGATGGTCGTTTAGGTCAGCCTAATGATGGAGAAGTAGATATAGAAATTCCAGATGAACTGCTTATTAAAGATTCTTGCAATCCACTTGCAGCAATAGTTGACAGTACATATCCATCATTGCTGGATAATTTACACGACACACTCTATCTGCAAGAGAGAGCTATCCTTGCTCCTACACATGATCATGTTGAGAGTATTAATGAATATATGCTTTCTTTAGTCCCAGGAGAAGAAAAGATATATCTAGGTTCAGACACCATTTGCAAGGCTGACAATGATAGTGAAAGTCATGAGGATCTCTATACTTCAGACTTTCTCAATAGTCTTCAAATTTTAGGAATCCCAAATCATATGTTGAAGTTGAAGATTGGTATACCTGTCATGTTGCTTAGAAACATTGATCAAAGTGCCGGGTTGTGTAACGGGACGCGATTGAAAATCACTAATTTGGGAAACCATGTTGTAGAAGCACAGGTCATCTCTGGAAATAAAATTGGACAGAAAGTTTTCATTCCTCGGATCATACTGACACCTTCGCAAACAAAATGGCCTTTCAAACTACAAGACGACAATATCCATTGTCAGTTTGCTTTGCAATGACTATAAATAAGAGTCAAGGCCAATCACTTTCACATGTTGGTTTGTATCTTCCAATGCCAGTTTTCAGTCATGGACAATTATATGTTGCTGTTTCCATAGTTAAGAGTAAAAAGGGATTGAAAATTTTGGTGACAGATAAGCAAGGAGAAATAACAAACACTACAACTAATGTTGTGTTTAAAGAAATATTTCAAAATTTGGCATAGGTCAGTGTTATACTCTGCTAGCCTTTTCATTTATTTATCTTCCCATACCAGATTTATTTTTAATTCATCTTCAAATATAATATTGTTCCAGTGTTACATTTTTTTATCATATGTTGTGACATTATTTAATATCAAATAAGATGAGTCATTTTTTGTCATGCAGATTATGGCTCCCAAATTTGATTTTATCGATGAGATTAATCCATTTAAGGAGACATGGAAAATCAAGGTGAAAGTAACAACTGTATGGAATACAAGCAAGTTCAACAATCCTGAAGAAGTGTTTAGTATTGACTTTATTTTAATAGATGAAAAGGTAATTTATTTACCATTCAAATATATTATTTTTATTTTGGTAGTCATTAAATGTATTAATATTATTTATTAACAGGGTGGAAAGATCCAAGCAACGATGAAGAAAAGTCTCTTCAATAAATTCAGTTGTCAATTGAAAGAAGACAGTTCTTATGTAATTACAAACTTTGGAGTTGGGGAGAATATTGGAAGCTATAAGCCTACTCAACATGCCTTCAGAATCAACTTCCTTTATTCAACGTCTGTTAGAGAATGCCATGACATGTTAATGCCTACCAAATTTTTTGATTTCATCGCATTTGAAGACATCACTTCAAATCGTATTGATGTCACATACTTGGTTGGTAAGTAAGCTATCTTATTAAATGATGTATTCAAATTTTTTAGATCTAAAACATATAATATATTTTCTTATTTAAATTGTTTACAGATGTAATTGGAGAGCTTACAGGTATTGGAAATATTGAAGAATGGGAGAACAATGGAAATAAAACTAAAAGATTGACATTTGAATTAGAAGATGAGCAGTAAGTACTCTTCATTACATTATGATAATTTTTTTTCTGAGTGTGTTGAAGATTAACATTTTTTGTAAATTTCTAGAAAGAAAAAATTAACTTGCACAGTATGGGGTAATTTTGCTGAACAAGTTGCAAAAGATGTATTACATGATGTTACTGCTCCATTTGTCGTAATCTTACATCTGGCGAGAATCAAGTTGTGGAAAGGTATTTCACTAAATCCAACATGATAGTCTTTATTTTTTAAATTATTTTTAAGAAGATCATTTAATAAGATATTTGGCACTTTACCAGGCATTGGCACTTTGTCAAACTCTTTGCACACTACTAGAATATTATGTGATCAAAGTTTGCCTGAAATATTGGAATTCAAAAGCAGGTATAGTTTTATCAATGCAAAATAAAATGTATTATATATTGCATATTAATTTATTCTTTCTTTATATACTCATATATAGACTTGTGGGTGGACAAGAATTATCTTCAAAAATTTCACAAATATCAACTCAATCATCATATTCTTTGAAAGAAGATTTGCTTCAGTTAACAGGAAGAAAATTTTTGGATGAAATTCGGGAGACACGTCAGGTAAAAAATAGAATAGCAAGATATATTCCATTTTGATCATACAAACTGACATATTTATTATTCATTAGTAAAATTAAACGGATTTGACAAGTTTTTGCAATACAGATTGGTCAATGTGTAACATTGGTGAAAGTCATGAAAATTGAGACAGAATACAACTAGTTTTACAACTCATGTAACAAATGTAGAAGGAAAGTTAAGCCATATGGTGGAAAATTCTGGTGTGACAAATGCTCCTTCTTTGTAAAATTTGTTGTTCCAAGGTATTATTTCAAACTTTCAATTATATCTTTCAATTTTTGATTGATTATAATATGCATATTCTAAATAATGTATCAATTTTTATAGGTATAAAGTTCAGCTTAGAGTTATTGATCATACTGGAAGTGCATCATTTCTGTTGTTTGATCGAGAGGCCAATCAAATCCTAAATAAAACTGCCATAAATTTGCGTGACAAATTGATAAAGGTACAATCTCATAACAACTTTGGATCTACAACATATTTCATTATATTAGAATATGAACTACTTGCTTTCTTGACAGGATGGAGATACCGAGTCGTTCCCAGAAGAGTTAGATAATTTTCTTCATAAAAAATTCATCTTCAAGATCCAAATTTCAGAGTTCAACCTTCAGCAAAAGTGGCCTATTTATACAGTTATTCGTGTGACGGATGATAACAGTTTGATTGAAGAATATTTGTCTTCCTCAATTGTAATTATTAACCAAATTACATAAACTTATTACATTTTTTAATATTCAAAGTAATAATATTTGTCTTATTATTTTCAGGAATCAAATGAAAATCTTGAACTGGATGAGAGCATCAAACAAGGTGAACAAATTACTGATGTGGATACTGTAAGTGCACCTGTCAATTAATTTAAATATTTTTAATTTCTAAAAGTCAAAAGTATTCAATTATAGAAAGTGTCATATTAATTATAAAGTGACATTAATTAAATTGTTTATCTGTGATTCAGGATACTTTTTCAATTACATGTTCTTCCAGTAGCATTACTCCATTGAAGAGAAGTATTCCAGACAATGATCTTGGAGAAGAATTATCTGTTGACACTGTTCCTGCACAACATTCATGCAGCAAGATCAAAAAAATTAAAACTGAAAAAGAAGATGTTTGAAGTTGAGATGAGATCTGTTGTTATGAATATTGGTGAATTAAACTTACATGACACAGGGGAAACTTTTGTGAACACTTTCTATTTACTGGCATTTTGGATTTATCACTATATACATTTCTTATGTTTCTTATTATATTCTTAGATATGTTGTTTCCTTTTTACATACATAAATATGTTGGAAAAATTGTATTTTCTTGACATCTAATTTGAAATTTTAGATTCTTATAAAATCTTAGACAATTTTTTTTTCTGTCATCGTAAATAAATTATTCAGACTAAACATGTAATTCAATCCATTTTCAATATAAAAGATATAAATATATTTAAACAACTAATTATGTTAATCGTTTTAGATATTAATATTTATTAAAATTTATAAATTTAAGAACTTTCTGTGCATCGCACGGGCCAAGAACTAGTAATTGTATAAAGAAATCCTTGCTCTTCAATGATACTCCCTTTTAGAAGATCGAATTGGGAAGAGACTTGAGTTCTTGAAGTCCCTGGCCGATGCTCTGCACTCTAAACTTTGGGATCTTCCTTGAAGTCTTATCAAACGATTACTTCCACTTGATCTGCTTCCTTGAAGTGATCCAATTGCATCTTCAACGATCACACTCCACTTCTCATGCTTGGACAGATGAGAATTGGTTTGAGGAATCACCAGGAGAGCAGGAGCAGGAAGGAGAACTCTTCTTGCCGCCAACAGGGGTTCTGGGAGGCTCTGAAAAGGTTCTCTTGCGTTGGATGGCCAATAGGAGGGTATTTATACCCTAAATAGTCCAAAGGTGCCCTTGGGGTACGTGGGCACACGATCCAAGGCCAATCCATCAATTCCCTAGGGTGCCACATGTCTAGGAGAATCTTTATGTCACAGAGTTTCTGGAGTGTGTTGACCTGCCCATAGGGTGTGTCGACACACTGTCCCAGATTGGGCAAAATAGTTCCCTGGGAGAGGCATCTAGTGTCGACCTGAGATGGAGTAGTGTCGACCTGCTGTAGCCAACTGAAAACAGGCCTTCTGGGAAGGCTCTCTAGTGTCGACCTGACTGCATCTGGTGTCGACCTGAGATAGAAGTCTGTTGATTTGTTTCTATGGGATCTGTCTCTAGTGTCCACCTGCCCTGGTCTAGTGTCGACACTAGTTGACCATTTCTTCATCTTTTGGCTTAGGGCTTGGAGCATTGTGTCGACACTAGTGTGGGGTGTGTCGACACTACCCTTGCAATAAATGTTTGTCCCAGAGAAATAAACACATAAATCATTAGTCAAATATATTATCATGAATATAAATGATAAATGTGTTTGGCAACATGTTTTTTGAATATTGTTATTTCAGGTGTGATGTATTTCACATGTTCCAATTGTTATGCATTAAAATCACAACTTGTCATCATCAAAATGTGAGGACAAATGAATTATATTCACACTCATCCCAACAATCTCCCCCTTTTTGATGATGGCAACATTAAATTCATATGAAAGTGAAGTTTCAATGAAATGTGATTTTAACATTTTGTTTATTCATCACTCAGTTTGAAAAGCATTGATTTACTCAGAGTTATGCTTTTATTTCCTTTTGTTCACACTTGTCAAAGACTTTTGAACAAATTTTAGTAACATTTGAGAGTTGCACATGAAGGACACAATGTTACTTAAGGTGAGCTATTTTCACACAAAGGTCAAGTAGCTTGACAAGCATTCAAACATTCACATTCACATTCATTCAAAGAATTTTCAATCACATTGAAGACACAAAAGTTTCTATTCATTTCATTCAAGGATACGAACATTACAATCTTTTAAAAAAAATACATTTCAAAAAGACATTACAATCTTCTTTCTTGCTATCTTCTCCCCCTTTGACATCATCAAAAGAAATGACATTAGGTGGAAGGAGGAGGAGGAGGAATGGGTATCAAGATGATCTCAATATCCGTCAATCTTTTCTCCATAGAAGTCAAACTGAACTTCATTTGAGCTTGGATAGTTGACAGTCTTGTATGCAAGAGATTTTCCATTCTCTCTGAATTCTCAGACATTGTGGCTTGAAGTGCACGGAAGTCAGCTAAGATGGGCTGAGAGGATGAAGAAGAACCATCTGACCAACCATGTCTGGTCAAAGCTTTGAATTCCTTTTTCAGATCAGACATTTCTTCATCAATATGAGCAGATAAGTTCTTCATGCTCTCCAAGTCATCTACCAGATGAGCAAAAGACAGTCTTGTCTTAGTTATCTGAGAGTCTTTCTTTGGTGTTGAAGACATCAGCTTGGGAATTTGCCAAAATTCCCAGAAGGACTATTTCCAACTTCTCTTGATGTTCTTTTAGCTCAATTGAAGCATCTACCAATGTTCCAATCAATCTGTTGAATCTTTGCACTGCATGGTCAGAAGCTGCTTTTTGCTCAATTAATTTAGCAGACATTGTGTACTCTAACCTCTGTACTTTCAACTCAAAATTTTATGTCATTGTCTGAATGGAGGTGTTCAAGGCATCAAATTTGTCATTTAGAAAGGTGTACAACTCTGGTGGAACAGAAGGTCCACCAAAAGATGTGGAGGCTTGAACTTGAGGTTGTGGAGAAAAAGATGGAATTTCTATCTCAGGGTTCAGGGAGGAAGAGGGCTGAAGTTGAGGTGAAAGTGGGGCATTGAGGGGTACATCAACTTCATCTGCATCAGGAGGTTGATCCTCATTCACTGGAGGCTGGTCCTCATTTTCTGGAGGCTGGTCCTCTGGAACTAGAGGTTGGTCCTCTTGAACCACAGTGGCCTCTACTACAGCTGGCCCTCTCCTAACCTGGTCACCCACAATCCTGAAGCCCATAAACTTTTGAACATACTTGAAACAATAAATGTTGGACTTAGGAATTTTCTGAGACTTCTCATTCTCAAGTGACACACCAAAGTGCTTAAAGACTTGAGTCAAATGGGTTCCATAAGGAAGTGATCTATGTAAATCTGCCCTAGTTGTCTCAGACATGATCTGGTACATTATGTCATGGAGGTTGATCTTTATGTTCTTTTTCATGCAGTATATCACAAATCTTTGAATGTTTGTGAGTCTATCTCTCCCACCACCTTGGGGTGTTATGATAGCGGTGAGTATATGATGGGTAAGTCTCAACACAGGTGGAAAAGTGTTTGTGTTGAATTTAGTAACATGTGTTTGCTTGGGATCAGACTCATCTGCTTGCAATCCAGTCAAGATTGTATAGGCTTCATGAAGGTTAAACTCAAAATTATGGTAATCAGCTCCTTCATCTGGAATTTTAAAAAGGGTGGCTGCTAGGTCTGTAGGCAAATCAATCTTAATTCCTTTGACCCCTGACTTGTAACCATCATCAGTGCATTCCAAATGCATATAGAATTCCTGGACAAGTCTGGGGTATATTATGTGAAACTCAGAGATGAAGGATTGCCAAGACTGAAACTTGAAGAAGTTGATGACTTCAGGAAAAGCAGCATTCAATTCACTGTCCTCTAAATCCACTGCCCTAGGTTTCAGAATGGTCTTCCCTTCACTAAGTGGTTTGGAAGGAGTTGCCTCAGAAGGCTGGGAAGACTCAGAGGATGAAGAGGATGACTGCTCAGAGACTTCAGGAGAAGAAACCAAGATCTTCCTCCTAGGGTATGCAGACCCTCTACCTCGACCAGAAGAGGATGTCCTACCTCTCTCAGCAGACGACGGGGATGCAGATGAAGGCCCTGGATGCTCCGCAGGGTCATGGTGCCTCTTGGTTCTCCTTTCAGTAGGAGGAGCATCGTCCGCCGGAATGGGCCTTGCCGTAGCCCTGGACCTTGCTCCACAACGAGGGGCCTGCTTGTGTGCCATGGAAACAAGATGGAGTGGAATAGGAGAGGATGGAGAGGAAGGAATGTAAGAAGAAGGACATGGATAGGTTGGAGGAGGGAAGAAGATGGAGTGCTTGCTAGATTCAAAGGTGGAAGATGGCCATCGGGTCGACTTGCAGAACAAAAAGGGGTTTTCAGAGGTACAATACCCTGCAGAAATAATCAGACCCTTAACTGGCGCCCACGGCTTAAATCATTCTGGCAGGGGGTCAGTGTCGACACTAGAGGAGGTGAGTGTCGACCTGAGTGAAAGTGTGTCAACACTAGATGAAGGTAGTGTCGACCCGGCCTGATGAAAAATTTGAGATTTGAGTATGGAAAAATTTTGTGACCTTTGGGACATCTTTAAAATGATAAGCAATGGTTGGAATGATCATTTCAAGGATTTTTAAGAGGCTAAAAAATTCATTTGTTATATTTTGCAAAAATTCAGCACAATCCAAGTTTTACACAACATCCAACAGGATATGAGCGTTCAGTGACTTGAGCCGTTAAAATGATGATTTGAGGGATATAATACATTCAACAATCAACTACACACTACCATATTCTTCAAGTCGAAAGAAATAAAAACATCATTTAGACTGAAATCAAGTGTGTTGAAAGTAAACAATTTTTTTAAAACAACTTGATGATGGATAGGGATGATTCTTTTAAACAATTCTCCAATGATACACACATTTTGTTTTTGAAAAAAATTATCAAATGAGATAAATCTTGTTCACTTAAGAACTAATGCTTTTTACACACTATAGTCCCTGGATACTAAAGATTTATCCATTATCAAGTCTCAAAGGGGTAAATGATGACCTTTTGACATGAAAATATACGTTTTTTAGACGCCAATATTTCCAGTTATTCAGTCATCATCAAAAAGGAATAGGGCATATTTATTTTGCTTTGCATTTATTTTTTATTTTGAACCCCTTTGAACAGAGATAGCATTAGTGCCTCATGATATACATGGCATTTCATTCATTGTGAAGGTGTGCAATTTCTCAGCACATGTGCCATTGCACTGTTGAATTATGAAATTTTGGAGAGTTTTTGAAAAAAGAAATCATTTATATCCAACATCAGTTGCAAACAAAAATGTGTTTAAAATCAAAGCACACATTATCCTTCAGTCTTTGAAAGAAATTTGAATTTCTATAGTTTTGAAGAATATAGGTGAGAGTTGACAAATGAATATAGTGTATCACTCAAAGGATCATTTTAAGACTCTAGACACCTGAATGAGGACATCATGCAAGGAAATTGATGTAATGCAAGAAAAGTTTTGAATTTTTCAAAAGACATGACTTGTGAATTCTCTAGCTCCCCCTGAGATGAGGATTTCAACCACTTTTCATGAAAATAAAGATATGCAAGTTTTTGAAATCAGAAATAATTCTCTTTGAACAACAAAAGCTCCCCCTCAACAATTGCATATTCATTTCTTGGTACTTGGTGAAGACATATACTCTCGCATAGTGAAAGTGTCTAGACAAGCAGAACTTGTCCTTCTTCAAATCACCATTTGATATACCAAGAAGTTCAACATAATGTGAGTTGAAGAATTCATTGTCAAAAAGAAATAGAAATGAAATGGAGAGAGATATGAACAGTATGAATCAAGGAAGCAAAGGATAATGATGATGCAAAGAACTCCCCCTCAGAAGATGTCTAACACTCAACCCAATCCCAATGAGAGAGATCAAGAAAATGGACATTTACAAAGACCAAGTTCTCTCCTCAAATATGAGAATCTATTGTTAGGAAGGGGTTTGGTGAAGATGTCAGCAATTTGTTTTTCAGTTTCTATGAAGTGGAGTTCAAAGGATTTCTTTGCAACCTCATCTCTCAAGAAATGATGCCTAATTTCAATATGCTTGGTTCTGGAATGCTGAATGGGATTCTTAGACAGATTTATTGCACCTGTGTTATCACATAGAATGGGAACACAACCTAAGTCTTGGTTCTAATCAAGAAGTTGATGTTTCACCCAAAGAATTTGAGTTCCACATCTACTAGCAGCAACATACTCAGCCTCTGCAGTTGACAGAGCAACTGAATGTTGCTTTTTAGAAGCCCAAGCAATTAGGCACCCACCTAAGTAAAAACACAAGCCACTTGTGCTTTTTCTATCTAATTTACATCCAGCATAGTCAGCATCACAATAGGCAATCAAATCTAACTTGCAACCAGCAGGATACCAAATTCCTAAATCACATGTTCCAACAAGATACTTAAAAATTCTTTTAACAGCTAACATGTGACTTTCCTTAGGATTTGATTGAAATATAGCACACAAAACTGAATATCAGGTCTAGAAGTTGTAAGATAGAGTAGAGAACCAATCATACCTCTGTAGGTCTTTGGGTCTGCTGACTTACCAAGTGAGTCTTCTTCTAGCTTAGCATTTATAGCAATTGGTGTGTTTGAATGCTTAAGATTCTGAAAGTCAAACCTTTTCAGAAGTTCCTTGACATATTTGGTTTGACTGATGAAGATTCTCTCATGTGTTTGGTTAACCTGCAATCCCAAGAAAAAATTTAGGTCTCCCATTAAACTCATTTCAAATTCATTTTCATTTGATTTGAAAATTCAGTACACAGGCTTTTATTGGTTGATCCAAATATTATGTCATCAACATAAATTTGGGCTGCAATTATTTGATTATTGACAGTTTTTGTGAACAATGTTTGATCAACATTTCCTCTAGAATATCTCTTTTCAAGCAAAAAGGAACTCAAACGGTCATACCAAGATCTTGGAGCTTGTTTAAGACCATAAAGGGCCTTATGAAGCTTGAAAACATGGTTAGGATGTTTTTCATTTTCAAATCCAGGAGGTTGTTCAACAAAAACATTTTCCTCTATGTATCCATTTAGAAATGCACTTTTGACATCCATTTGATAAACTTTGAATTTCATGAGGATGCAAAAGCAAGAAAAATCCTAATAGCTTCTAGTCTAGCTACAGGAGCATATGATTCTTCAAAGTCAATTCCAAATTCTTGATTATACCCCTCTGCAACTAGCCTAGCTTTATTTTTAATGACTTGACCATTTTCATTCAACTTATTTCTGAAAACCCATCTAGTGCCAATGACTGTTTGGTCACTAGGTCTAGGTACTAATTTTCATACTTGATTTCTTTAAAATTGATGAAGTTCATCATGCATGGCATTAATCCAATCAGAACTTGATAAAGCTTCATCAATTGACTTTGGTTCAATTTGGGAAATTAGAGCTAGTGGGTCTTCTTCAATAGCATGCATGAATGATGATCTAGTCCTAACTCTATCATGCAAATTGCCAACTACATTATCTAATGGGTGATCTCTCAAAAATCGATGTTCAGAAATTACCTGTTGAGGGGTATTTAAATCTGGAGAAACATTACCTGATCCACTTGAAGATGGTGAATGGATGTTCAAGTTCTCACCAATGTCTTCAAGCTCCTCAAGAGTTGGTGAAGAGTCCACAATGAAGTCATCCTCTTCACTGTCTTGACTTTCCCTGCAAGATTTAGAACTATTAGTTGAAAATGAATTTTCATTAAAAGTAATATGTGGAGATTCTTCAACAGTTTTGTTTTTAAGAATGTACACTCTAAAAGCTCTTGACACTTCTGAATAGCCAAGGAAGATGGCTTCCTGACTTTTAGCATCAAACTTGTCAAGATTTTCTTTATTATTGTTGTGTACAAAACATTTGCACCCAAAGATTTTGAAGTAAGACACAATTGGCTTTTTGTTTTTCAATAATTCATAGGGGGTTTTCTTGATTTTTGGTCTGACCAATGCTCTATTGAGAATGTAGTTTGTTGTATTTACAGCTTCAGCCGAGAAGGATTTGGGCAGATTACTCTCAAGGAGCATGGATCTAGCCATTTCCACAAGAGTTCTGTTCTTTCTTTCCACAACTCCATTTTGTTCTGGAGTTCTTGGTGAAGAAAACTTGTGGAATATTTGAAGTTCAGCACATAAATCAGAAAATGATTGGTTTTCAAATTCACCCCCATGATCAGTCAAAATATTTTTCATTTTATATGAAAAGTTTGTAGGCAGTGGTACAGAATTTCCTGAACTCAAGGCAAGTATCACTTTTGTGGGACAAGAAGATAACCCATGTAAATCTGGTAAAATCATCAATGATTACAAATCCATATCTCTTGCCACTTAGACTTAGAACTCTTGTTGGGCCAAAGAGGTCTATGTGAAGTAGTTCTAGTGGCCTAGATGTGAGTACCTCATTGAAGGTTTTAAAAGATTTCCTGGTTTGTTTTCCTTGGGCACAAATCCCATAAACTTGATTTTCAATATTAGAGAAAGATTCAGGAAGACCCTTAACCAAATTCAGCCTTAACAATTTATTCAGTGTTCTGAAACTTGCATGGCCAAGTCTTTTGTGCTAAGTCCATGCAATTTCATCTTTATTAGCAACAAAGCAAAGATTTTCAGAAAAGTTTTTATTAAGGTCGATCATGTCAACATTGTTTTCCCTTTTTCCAAAAAAAAATATTTTATCAGTTGATGAATTAATGATCTTACAGAAATTGTATTCAAACATAACTTTGTGACATTTGTCACATAGTTGGCTAATACTCAGCAAATTGTAATCTAGACCATCAACTAATAAAAAATTATCAACAGAGTTTGAGGAAGTTTGACCAACCTTTACAGATCCAATGATCTTTCCTTTATTTTAACCTCCAAATGTTACTGAACCTCCCTCCTTCTCAATCAGGAATGAAAATATAGCTCTATCTCCAGTCATGTGTCGTGAACACCCACTGTCAAGGAACCACACATTTGAATTGGGTGCACGACCTTCCTGCAAAATCAATCAGTGGAGAGAAGATTTTGGTACCCAAACAGTGTTGGGACCATCATAATGTTTGAACATTGTTATCACATCTTTTCTCACCCAAATTTGATTTGTATTTGATTTTTGTTTTATTACTGTGGTGTTCTCTGTCTTTTTCAATTTTTCTTTCCTTTAGGAATGAAAACACTACTATTTTTGTTTTCAGTAGGAGGGGAGGTTTTCATTTGAACATGAGAGTTTAGATGAGGAGGTGGAATCCAAGGATTTTGTTGGTACATCAAAAAATTTGGATAGAAGAATTGGGGATGATACGAACATGGGTTGTGATACCATTGGCTCCAAGAATTGGTCCAATCAGCTTGATATGCTATCTTGGAGGTCCAAGGTTTTTCATGAATGATTTCCTTTGACGTTTTCTTATTTTTCAAATTTTCACTTGAATTTTTGATTTTTTGGTTTGTTTTTGTTGATGTTGAGCAGGTCGACCTCTCCTTGACTGGTGTCGACACAACAGCCACAGAATCCTTCTTCTTGTGGACTGGTGTCGACCTGTCAGGTGACTGTGTCGACCTGGTTGACTTGTTTTGTTTCTGAGTTTTTGAAATTTTTGGTGTTTTGCTTGATGTTTGTTTGATTTCAGTGTTCTCAAGACTAGGACCCTTGACAAATTTAATTAATGGTCCTTTATCCTTCTTCTCACCAGATTTGTCTTTCTTAGGTTTTTGTTTATTGAATCCTAGTCTATGAGAAATTGATTTCATTTTTGCTCCAGCAAGGCCTCCAGATTATCTTTACCTTTTGTGAATGTTTCAATAACTTCATCCTTTTATTTTAGCTGGTTTTCCAAGGTTTTGATTTCTTCAGCCTTTTGTTGTTTATCTTCGTTTTCCATTTCCAGCTTTTCAGACAGTTCTTTGAATTCAAGGGTGGCCTTTTGAGAGGCAAGCTTAAGCTCATCAATCAAGTTCAGAAGATTTTCTTTTTCTTCATTCAGTTTTGCTACTTCATTTACTAGTTCACAAGTTCTTTTGTTGAAGGATTGGTTGTGCAAGACATTTTCAATTTTTTTTTTAAGATGTTTGTTTTCTTTCCTCATTTCAGTGTATTTTTCAACAAGTTCTGCATATGCATCTTGCCAATCCTCAATTGAAAAGTCTTCGAAAGATGTACTTACCTTTCCATCTGAACTATTCGCCATGAAGCAGATTTCCTCACTATCAGAACTTGAGGATTTTTCTTCTTCTTCCTTTTCACTTGAGTCTTCATCAGACCAAGTGGCTAACATGGCCTTTGGCTTCTTGAACTTGTGAATCTTTTTGTGCTTCTCCTTCTTGTTTTCAGGACATTCTCCGTTCATATGTCATGGCTTGTTGCACCTGTAACAAATGACAATTTCGTCAGATTTTTTATTCTTGTTAGAATTAGCATTAGAAAAGGAAGTGTTTCTTTTACCTGATGAAAATTTCTTTTTGCCAGAAAGTTTTCCTTTTCTATATTTCAAGAATTTTCTGAATTGCCTAGTCATGAGGGCAATCTCTTCCTCATTTGACTCAGACTCATCAAAACTGGTTTTCTCCTGAGTCTTGTCTTTGTTACTAGATGAGGCCTTTAGTGCTACTGGCTTGGTTTTAATTATATGTTCTTCATTTCTCTTTAGATTGATTTCATATGTCATTAAAGATCCTATCAATTCATCCAAAGAGATTTTGGACAGATCTTTAGAATCTTCAATGACAATGGCCTTTGTGTGCCAAATTGAAGAGAGAGAACGTAGAATTTTCCTTACCACATCAGTATCTGAATAGTCCTTACCTAAGGCCTTCAGTCCATTGACTATGATCATAAACCTGGCAAATATTTCAGAAATTGTCTCATTAGATTTCATCATAAACAATTCATATTCAGAGACAAAAATGTTAGCCTTAGTTTCTTTAACCTGAGATGTTCCCTCATAGAGTAACTCAAGTTTATCCCAAATCTCTTTGGCAGATTTGCACATTGAGATTCTCGAGTACTCCTTAGGGTGGACTGCACATTGGATCATGTTCATGGCACTATAATTTAAAGTGGCCCTCCTTATCTGTTCCCTAGTCCAGGTTTAAACAACATTACTCGAACAAATGAGGATACTTCTTCCTCATCGCATCCTCAAACTCCCAAGTAGCCTCCTCCCGCGAGAAGTTCCGCCATAGAACCTTCTCCGACGTAATACTCTTGTTCCGGAGATGCTGAACCTTCCAGTCAAGAATAGCTACTGGTTGCTCCACATATGACAAATCTGGCTGGATCTCCACTGGCTCGTGACTAATAAAATGAGACGGATCTCGAACATACTTCCTGAGCATAGATACGTGGAAAACGGGATGAACACTAGCTATAGCCGGAGGCAAAGCTAGCTCGTAAGCCACGCTACCTAAACGCCTGAGAATCTCATACGGGCCAATGAATCTAGGACTTAATTTGCTATGCTTGCCAAACCTGACGACACCTCGAGTAGGTGAAATCTTCAAAAATACATGCTCACCCACCTCGAACTCCAAATCCTTCCTCCTGTTGTGGGCATAGCTCTTCTGCCTATCCTGTGTTGCAACAAGCCTCTTCCTGATAAGCTGAATCTTATCCGAAGTCTCCTGAACTAACTCCGGACCGATCAACTGCCTATCGCCGGTCTCCTCCCAACATAAAGGAGATCTGCAAGGCTTTCCATACAACGCCTCAAATGGAGCCATACCAATGCTCGCATGAAAGCTGTTGTTATATGCAAACTACATTAGAGGTAAATGGCACTCCCAATCATGCTTCCAATCCAGCATATACGCCCTCAACATATCCTCGAGCGTCTGGATAGTCCTCTCAGACTGTCCATCTGTCTGGGGATGAAACGCCGAACTGAGCTTCAGCTCTGAACCTAAAGCATCCTGAAGACCCTTCCACAACCTCGACGTAAATCTCGGATCTCGATCCAAAATGATCGACTTCGGCACACCAAGCAATCTAATAATGCTACTGACATACAATCTAGCTAAGCTCTCTACTGACGGCTTCTTCTTTGTAGGCAAGAAATGCACAGTCTTCGAGAATCTATCTACGACTACCCAAATCGAGTCATTACCCTGTCTGGACTAAGGCAAACCCAAAACAAAATCCATAGTGACAGCTTCCCACTTCCATACTGGGATTTCCATCTTCTGCATAAGACCAGATGGTCGCTGCCGCTCGACATTCACTTGCTGGCACACTAAACACCTAGATACATAATCCGCTACATCCCTCTTCATGCCGGACCACCAAAAGGACCTCTTCAAATCCTGGTACATCTTAGTGTTACCCGGATGAATAGAGAATCTCGACCTATGAGCTTCTGCTAAAACATGCTCACGGACATCTACCATGTCAGGAACACACACTAGATGGTGGAATCTAATCACACCATCCTCATCACGAGCAATGCCTTCCTTTCCCACTAACTCTTGGAGTCTAGGGTCGGCTTTCTATTGCTCGATCACCTCATCCAACACCGAAGACCTAAGGGACAACTGAGCCACAAAAGCCTGACATAAGGGCTCTAACTCAGCCATCGCACACGCCGCATCCTCCAACATCTTCCAATCCAGCTGGAGCGAAGACCTCCTCCTGCTAAGAGCATATGCTACGACATTCGCCTTTCCTGGATGATATTGAAGATCGAAGTCGTAGTCCTTGAGGAACTCAATCCATCTCCTCTGCCGTAGGTGTTGCCCAGCTAGCTAGCCCAGAGGGGGGGTGAATGGGTTATTAAAAATTTGATCTTCGATTAAAAAACCTGTTCACTGAAAGGATTACACAACAACTTAAATGAAGGTTATAGTTAGAGGAAATGAGATAGCAATCACACAAAATACAACTACAAGACAGCAGGATTTTTATCCTGGTTCAGAACTCCTTTCCACAGGAGACCTACGTCCAGTCCCTGAGCAATACATCAGGATTTCACAAATCAAGGGTACAGTCCCCCTTAAGGACACAACAACACCCAGCTCAGCTGGTCTTCCTTCACACCCGAAGTGAACAACACCCTGGATACAACCAGGTCTTCCTTCACACCAGAAGGGAACAACACCCTAGATACCACCAGGTCTTCCTTCACACCAGAAGGGAACAACACAAAGAGAGATTTGAAAGACAAGCCCCTAGATCAAACTGCAACAAGCAATGATCTGAAGGACCTAGCATTGAGAGCAAAGAATCTAAATCTAGGCTCACTCTCAGAACTACACAAGCTCTCTTCAAATGATCTTTCACTAGCTAGAGAGAGCAAAAGAGCAAAAGCTAAGAGGAATGAAGTTTTCTGCTCAAAAACTTTCTTCAGAAGAATTTGAATGTTTATCATGAATATCCAATCCCTTGAACATTGTTGTTCTTCTATTCTTCTGACTTGTATATATATCTTCAATTTGAAATCTAGACGTTAAAGTGTCTGTTGTCTCTCTTTTGAGTAGTCGTTAGACTGAATGACGTCTAGAGTCTTGGAAGCTTCCAGTCACAGTCTTTTGATCACTTAAGCACGAAATGGGATGAGATCTTCAAAGATATCCGCTGGCTTCTATTTGTTTAACGTTGTACCATGAAGCTAGTTCAGAGGTCTGCACAGATGTCAATCTTAAATAGCAGACAGATAAGCTGTCTCCGATGTCAGTCAACGTCAGTAGCAATAGTCAAGAAAATAGTAATGCCAAATAGTTTTAGTCTAAAGAACGTTATCATAGTAGGCACGATAAAGGATGATATGGTCTGCATGCATGCAGAGATATGTTCAGATCTCATAAATGCAAAAGCATCAGAGAGATATCTACGTGGACTTTGACTGGTCAATGCTTTAAGATGAATAAGATATCAAGATATGAAATCGATGACTGTATGACTTATGAAATCGTTATGAGTCATAGCAAATCGTTATGAACACTTATCAAGTCGTTATGAACTCTAAAGAAATCGTTGCGCAAAGCAAATCGTTATGAACACTTATCAAGTCGTTATGAGTTTCAAAGAAATCGTTACGAGAACTAAAGAAATCGTTACGGCTACCAAGTCGTTACGAGTTTCAAAGAAATCATTACGAGAACTAAAGAAATCGTTACGGCTACCAAGTCGTTACGAGTTTCAAAGAAATCGTTACGAGAACTAAAGAAATCGTTACGGCTACCAAGTCGTTACGAGTTTCAAAGAAATCGTTACGATAACTAAAGAAATCGTTACGGCTACCAAGTCGTTACGAGTTTCAAAGAAATCGTTACGAGAACTAAAGAAATCGTTACGGCTACCAAGTCGTTACGAGTTTCAAAGAAATCGTTACGAGAACTAAAGAAATCGTTACGGCTACCAAGTCGTTACGAGTTTCAAAGAAATCGTTACGAGAACTAAAGAAATCGTTACGGCTACCAAGTCGTTATGAGTTTCAAGGAAATCGTTACGAGAACTAAAGAAATCATTACGGCTACCAAGTCGTTACGAGTTTCAAAGAAATCGTTACGAGAACTAAAGAAATCGTTACGGCTACCAAGTCATTATGAGTTCTAAAGAAATTGTTACGAGAACTTACGAAATCGTTACAGCTAGAAAGTCGTTGTGAGTTCTAAAGAAATCGTTACGAGAACCTACGAAATCGTTACGGCTAGAAAGTCGTTGTGAGTTCTAAAGAAATCGTTACGAGAACTAAAGAAATCGTTGCGACATCTTTAAGAAATCGTTGCGGTATCGATTTGATTGAACTTTTCGGTCAGAAGGAAATCGTTCTGCTTATCAATAGAAGTCAATACAAAGACTTGGACAAAGCATGAAATGAGACTTACCTAATTGTCTTGAACTTTCATTTTTCTTTTATTTCCTATTCTCAAAGGTCAAGTAATTCATTAGTACTATTTTGTTAATCATCAAAATTAATGTATATAAATAAGTGAAGTAATTTATATGGGGAAAGTTTAGTCATCAATCTCCCCCTTTTTGATGATGACAAAATATACTAAACATTATACAACACAAACATGTTTTTCAGAATAGTTAGTTTTCTCCCCCATTTTGTCAATAAGCAAAAAGATAGTCTATAAAACAAAGAAGAGAGAAATCATTGTATTAAGTGGGAGGAAGATAGTACATAGGAGATAACAAAGAGGCATGCTGTGAGATGACAGCCCATGCCTTGATCTCAAGGTCTTCAAAAGTCTGTTGGAAAACCCCAGAAGCAACTGAAAAATTAGGACCCATGGATGGAATGGCCCTTTGAATGTAAAGTTGCCGTTGCTTTTCCAGGAATTCTTCATACTGATGTGGGTCCAAGATAAATCTGAAGTAAGTGCTCTTTCCAAAGCTGGCACGATGGAGAAATCTATCCAGAGAGATTGGATAGAAAATCTTCTGATCAAGCAGATCCTGCTTCAAAGCATAGAAGGTTGTATATCTGGCTGCCCACTGAACATAGATCTCTTGAATTGGGTTTATGGAGTTGAGATCCATGAAGGCTTCGGCTGAGAGAATGGGCTTAGCTTGACGAACCAAGGAACTGTTGATTGCCTGTAATTGAAGATGGGGTTCCTTGTAGAGAGTTTCCCATATGGTGGGAGTAAGCCTTTCACATTCAGAAATGAGTGGGGCCAAGGTTTGGGAAGAGATGCGGCCAGAGTGATATTCTCTGAAAATGAACCGCAAGAAGGAGGGTAATTTGCCCAACTTGGCTGACAAACGGTCCATCTGCCTAGCAAACATATCTAGTGCATGGGATCCAACATCTGAGTCAAACACTAAAGAGTGTAGCTTTGGCAGAAGAACTGGAGAGTCAACTTTGAGATTGGCAAAGTCCACTGTGAGGGGAAGATTTACTGGACGTTCTGATCTCAACATCACTAAGGCTGAATGAAATTGATAGAATTGTACTTCAGGCAGCTTGTTCAAATAGCAAAAATCACTGTACAGCTGAAAGTTCTTTGAAATTCTGATCTCTTTCAAGATGAAGGGTCCCCACGAGTTCTTATGCTGAATAATGAACCACTCAGAAAGAGTCAGTGGGTGAGCTCGATGGGTAGGAGATTCTGCCCTGGCAGTCAAATATTTTTTGAATTGAGCTTTGTTGCCCTTGACATTGGCCCACTGATGTTCAGTCTTGAACTCAGTGACCTCAAAGATTTTGGATTTTTGAGGGTGGGACAGCTGGGTAAAAGGGAGAACAATGCTTAGATGCTCAGAGAGGTTGAGGAAAGGAATACCATAGATGGTGGACAGGATGCACTTTTGAACATATTCCTTATAGAGGAATCTTCTTTGAGGCTCGAGGGTAAGAGAGTACCAAAGAGGAGGAAATAATGGTGAGGAGGGGATGCTGACAGAGGATGATTGTTTCCTCTTTTTCTTGGCAGGACTGGGAGGATCAGTCCTGTGGATATGAGTGGCAGTGGAGAGAATGGTGATAAGGATATTTCCCTCAAAATCATCCGGCAGATTTGTGTCAAAGACACCAAGTAGTGAAGGTTTATCCGGAATGATAGTGACAGAGGAAGGAGGAGTAGGAGGATAGAAAAGGTGTTTGAGATTGAAGAAAGAAGGTGGTGAAGGTTTGGAATTGAATGATGATGGAGCTGAGGTGTGAGAAGGAGTGGGAGAGAAGGAGGGTTGAGATGAAATGAGAGAGGAAGATGGTTGGGTGCGAGGCACAGTGTGTTTTTCAGTTGGTGGTGCAGGAGGGGCTGTAGAAGGAGATGAAGGTGAAGAGAGGGTTGGAGTTGCAAGGGTAGAAGTGTCAGGGGCCTTAGTAGCTGTCATGGGCTCTTTCCCTTTATCTTGACCTTCTCTGACAACTAAAGAGGGTCCTGATGACCCTGAAGCTGGCACTGGTGGCCCTGGTGGCCCTGATGCTTGAGCTGATGGACCTGCTGGCCGAGACTCTTGAACTGGAGGCCCTGGTGGCCGGGGAACAGCAGCTGGTCTGCTCTGAGTAGCTGCAGGAGAAACTTCACTTGACCTTGAAAGACCTGCTAGCATCGACTTCATATCAGACATTTCTTTATTAAACCACTTCATTGCATTTCTGACTGAAGAGAGCTCAGAGGTAGTCGAAGCTTGACTAGCAAGTATCCCTTGCACACTGGACTGCACTGCTGACAGAATCTCTCCCTGAGCCTTCAACAAATCCAAAACCGGGTTCAGATTGACTTTCCTGTGGCTCTTTCTGAGTTTTCTGTGAACTATCCTTTTGCCTTTCCTTTGAGGTGCTGGTTCATCAATAGACTGCTCCCCCTGAGCAGGAGCTTCCTCTTCAACTTTCATTTGCTCCCCCTAAGCAGGAGCTTCCTCTTCAACTGGATCTACTGGAGCACTGGACTGCTCCACATGAATTGATTCTTCAATGTGGCCTTCTGCCACTGCTTCTTCCATTTCAATTTCACCAGACTGTGTGTCGATTCGAGTGGAGAGGGCTGATTTAATTAAATTCCTAAGAATTGAGCCAATGATTGAGGTAGGCGAATCACTGGCTTTATCTGCCACTTCCTCCTCAACTACAGAAGCTGTAAAAGATTCTGGCTGAAATGCTGGTGCTACTCCCTGTTGTTCTGCTGCTGATTGAGCTGCTTGCTGCTCTGCTACTGACTCTTCTGCTTGCTGCTGCTCTGCTGGTGCTACTGATTGCTGATCTGCTGATGCTACTGCCTGTTGCTCTGCTGGTGGTGTTACTGCTGCCATTTCCTGAACATCATGAATTTCTACATCACCAATTATGGCCTCTCCTCCGGCTACAGTGGTCTTAGACCATACACCTTCAATTACAGAGAAACCACTTTTCTTGAGATTTCTAGACCTTATACACTGGCCCATCTTCTCCACAACTGCCCCAGATAAATCTATTCCAAAGTGTTTGAAGATCTTTGTAAGTAGATGAGCATAGGGCAATGAGGCATTTAACTTACTTTTTGTATCCCATATTTGATCTCTGGCAAATTTCATCCTTTCCAACATGACTTGCGCCATATTAATCTCCCTTTGTTGAATCGCCCAAAACATCATATCAGAATCTGCCCTAGTGCACGTTGAGAAGGTGGCACTGGGAGGAACCAAAATTTGACAAATAATAAAATGAAGAAGACGGTTGTATCCATTCATCTGATTAATATCCAATTTTTTGTCTCTTAGCCTAAACCCTAGACCTATAATGCCAAGGCCTTTTGCTTCATCGTTCACTGCATGAACCCCACTGAATCCAGACGTCTTCACTCCAAACAACATGTGCAACAGCTCATGATTGACTTTAATTTGGATTCCCTTTACCGATGATACAAGGGACCCATCTGCCTCTGACCTTAAGCACACATAAAACGCTTTCACCTGGTCGGGATAGCTTACCTCGGTGAAAGTGGCAATTTCCATCCACTGCATCCTTCTCAGAGTTTCTGCAATACTTCCCATGCCATTTTTCTCGAGATTTGGAACATCCACTGCCTTGTTTCCGTAAACCTTTGTCTTCACGACGGTGAACCTTTCTTGTTGTTCTACGGTCAGGTACTCAACACTGTAGCCCCCCTACACTTCTGGAGATCATCGGAGCGGCCATGGGTAGAAAGGAGAAGAACTGATCTGGAGAAGGGAGATGATGGAAGAGATGGAAGCTTTCGAGGGATTCTTCGCGGAAAGAGGGGAAAGCTTCAAATCTTGCAGAGAGTCGATGCCGGAATCGTTAGGGCATCGGCTTTGGGTGAATAGATAAAGGAGAAAGGGTAAAGGTAGAAGATGAGTCGTTCCCAGAACGATTTGACTAAATAGGATTATTTTATGGAAAACAGGAAGCGTTAAAAGGCGGTAATGGCACAAGGCGACAAAAGGATTTGACGAGTCAAACTGCTTTTAACACAATAGCGGTCAAGGAAGAGTAAATAAACTGAGTTTTGCTTAAGTGAGAGAGAGAAAATCTTCATTTATTCTAAAAAATTTATATGCCATTTTAAATACAGGAATCTTTTCACAAATTGCACATCCCTAATTCCCTTCTAAGATATGTAAATCTCTCTTCAGGTAGGACTTTTGTGAAGATATCAGCTAGTTGGCTATTTGTATCAATAAAGGATATTTCTATATTTCCATTTGCAACATGATCACGAATAAAATGATATCTAACCTCAATATATTTTGTCCTTGAGTGCTGAACTAGATTCTTAGTCAGATTAATGGCACTGGTGTTGTCACACAGCAATGGAATTGATTTGATATTTAATCCAAAGTCTTCAAGTTGTTGCTTTATCCAAAGGAGTTGTGTACAGCAACTTCCAACAGCTACATATTCAGTTTCAGCTGTTGATAGTGCCACTGAGTTTTGTTTCATTGAAGACCATGATATCAAACATTCTGCAAGAAATTGACAACAACCACTGGTGCTCTTTCTATCTATCTTGCATCCAGCATAGTCAGCATCAGAATATCCTACTAAATGTATTTCACATGATTTTGGATACCAAAGACCTAAATCATGAGTTTTAGCTAAATATCTAAATATTCTTTTTACAGAAATTAGGTGTGATTCTCTAGGATCTGCTTGATACCTAGCACACATGCATACACTAAACAAGATGTCTGGTCTACTTGCTGTTAAATAAAGTAAAGACCCTATCATACCTCTATAGTTCTTTTGATCTACCTTTTTACCATTTTGATCACTGTCCATTCTGGTTGATGTGCTCATTGGTGTTGACAGTGGTTTGGCATTATCGAATCCAAACTTCTTCAGGAGTTCCTTGGTGTATTTGGCTTGACAGATGTGGGTGCCTTCCTTCCCTTGCTTGACTTGCAATCCAAGGAAGTAGTTTAGCTCCCCCATCATACTCATTTCAAATTCTCCCTGCATAAGCTTCTCAAAATACTTGCAAAGAGATTTGTCAGTAGAACCAAAAATAATATCATCTACATAGATTTGAACTAATAGTATGTGATTGGCCTTTGACTTTATGAATAATGTGCTATCTACTTTGCCTCTATTGAAACCATGATTTAACAGAAAAGAGCTAAGCCTTTCATACCAGGCTCTAGGTGCTTGTTTTAAACCGTATAATGCCTTATGGAGTTTGAAAACATGATTAGGAAATTGGTGTCATCAAAACCTGGAGGTTGTTCAACATACACTTCCTCTTTTATAAAACCATTTAAGAATGCTGATTTAACATCCATTTGAAATAGTGTCAAGTTTAGAGCTGATGCATATGCAAGTAAGATTCTAATAGCCTCGAGTCTAGCTACAGGTGCATAGGTTTCATCGAAATCTATGCCTTCCTCTTGAGAATAGCCCTGAGCTACCAATCTGGCCTTGTTTCTTAGGATTACACCAGTTTCATCCAATTTGTTTCTGAACACCCATTTGGTGCCAATAACTGGATGATCTGATGGTCTAGGAACAAGTGACCATACTTGGTTTCTCTTGAATTGATTTAATTCATCTTGCATGGCTATTATCCAAGATTCATCAGTTAAAGCTTCATTGACTGTCTTAGGCTCTATCTAAGAAACAAAGGCTAAATAATCACAGGGGATTACATTACCTCTTGTTCTTACCCCTATGGATGGATCACCAATGATATTCTCAAGTGGGTGATCTTTCTTGTATCTCCATTCCTTTGGAAGATTTTCATGAGTAATTTCTTCTTGTTGTAATTCTTCCAGAGGTGGATCATCCTTGTCCTCAATTGATGTATCTTTAAGCTTTTTGGACAGTTCATCTGCATCATCATTATCACTATCTACTTCCTTTCTCAAGGAAGGGTTAGTTTCATCAAAAATAACATGCACAGTTTGTTCAATTAATAGTGAGCGTTTATTGAAAACTCTATAGCCTCTGGGTTTAGAAGTATACCCCATAAAGATGCCTTCATCTGACTTGGCATCCAACTTGCCAATGTCCCTTTTTCCGTTGTTGAGAATAAAGCAAGGACATCCAAAGATTCTGAAATGACTTACCTTGGGCTTCTTTCCTTTGAACAACTCATATGCAGTCTCCTTAAGTATTGGCCTGATCATTACTCGGTTGACAATGTAACTGGCTGTGTTGACTGCTTCAGCCCAAAAATATCTTGGTAGCTCATATTCAGAGAGCATGGTTCTTGCCATATCTAAGAGAGTTCTGTTCTTCCTCTCAGCTATACCATTTTGCTGTGGTGTCCTTGGTGCTGAGAAATTGTGCTGAATTCCTTGATCATCACAGAATCTAGCAAACTTTTCATTTTGGAACTCACCACCATGGTCTGATCGAATGGACACAATACTGAACTTCTGATCTTTCTGGACCTTCTTACTGAAACTGACAAAATTATCAAAACTATCATCTTTATGCTCTAAGAATGATACCCATGTGAATCTTGAGTAATCATCTACTATGACAAATCCAAAATTCTTTCCTCCAAGACTGGTAGTCCTCATTGGTCCAAATAGATCCATATGTAAGAGCTCTAAGGGTTTTGAGGTTGTCACCACTGTCTTTGACTTGAAGGAACTCTTTGTGTGCTTTCCCTTAGCACAGGGTCTACAAACACTTTCCAATTTTCCATTGACTTTTGGTAGACCTTCCACAAGATTCCTCTTTCTGAGCTTGTTCAATCCGTCCAAGCTGCAGTGGCCTAGTCTTCTGTGCCACAACTCAGTTGATTTGTCTTTGCTGGCTGCCAGACACACATTTTGCTCTTTGAGTTCTTCAAGGTAGAGCACGTACAGATTCTTCTCTCTATTTGCTTCAAAGATTACTGCTCCATCCTTTAGTATGCTGCACTTTGATTCTTGAAACTTGATTTGATGACCTCTATCACATAGTTGACTTATACTGATGAGGTTGTGCTTTAATCCTTTGACTAAAAGCACATCTTCTATGACTGTTTTTCCTTTGCTATTTACTGATCCACTGCCTACTACAGTTCCTTTCTCGTTATCTCCATAAGTGACTATTCCTTCTTCAGCTTGGAGATGGGAAAACAGCTTCAGGTTTCCTGTCATGTGCCTTGAACACCCACTATCCAGATACCATTTGGATGCTCGAGGATTAACCTGAAATTAAGACATCAAGCTTTAGGTACCCAAGTTCTTTTGGGTCCTGATGGGTCAGTATCATTATTTTTTACTTTCATTATCCACTTCTTGTGTCTTGTTGGACAGGTGGATTTTAAATGACCTAGCTTATTACAGTGACTACAACATGATAATTTTGTTACTCTTTCAATATACTTAAAATTAGCTTTATAGGCTGTATTTTCCTCAGGAACAAATCTTGGAGTTGGATACACCTTAGGTGGAATTATAGTTTCTGCATTTTCAGGTGGTGTGTAGCCTACACCATTTTTTCTATTACCTGAGCGTCTAGCTTTTTTTAATATTAAGGGATTCTTACCATTTGTAAATTTTTCTAATGTGCTTGCTAATTTCTCATTTTCTTCATTTAGATTTTTAATCTCTATACTGAATTCATCTACACTTTCTTGTTTTTCTAATTTTGTTATTTGTTTATTCTTAACTTTTAAGTCTTCACACAACAATTCATTTCTTCTTTTTAGTTCGATTAATTGCTTTTCTAGTTCTTCATTTTCTGTTTTTAAATCTGAGTTAGTGTTTTCTAAGCATGTATTATTCTTCTTACTAATCTTAAGTAATTTAGACACCTCTTTATATTTGTCGTAAAGTTCATTAAAGGCGCTTTCCAAATTGTCAGAATCTGAATCAGAATTATTACAAGAATCGAAAGAAGAGTCAGAGGTTACCTTTTCTTCGATGTTGGCCATGAGAGCCAGGTTGGCTTCTTCTTCATCACTGCTTGAGCTTGACTCACTGTCTGAGTCACTGCTGTTCTCCCAAGCAGCTGCCATTGCCTTTTTCTTGTATCTTCTGAACTTCTTGGAGCTATCCTTCTTCTTGTGATCATTTTTCTTTAGCATTGGACAATCTGCCTTGATATGTCCAGGCTTCTTGCATTCATAACAGATGGTCTCTCCTTTCTTCATTTCTTTGCCATCTGATCTTTTGAAGTCTTTATTTTTCTTAAAGTACCTTCTACCGGATTGAAATTTTTTCTTCTTGGCCAGGATGCGTTGCAATCTCTTAGAGAGCATTGCTTCTTCATTTTCGCTGTCTACCTCACTCCCGCTAGAGCTTGCTTCTGATGACTCTTCTTCTGCTTTCAAAGCATTGGAGTGCTTCTTTCTGCTAGATGATTCTCCTAGCCTTTCCATGTTGATCTCATGGGCCATGAGGGACCCGATGAGCTTTTCTACTGACATTCTCTTAAGGTCATTAGCTTCTTCGATGGCTGTAACCTTTGGTGTCCATGAAGATGGCAAGGATCTGAGAATCTTTCTTACCATATCTGCAATCTCATAGGACTTTCCTAAACTGGCTAAACCATTTGTGATGTCAGTGAATCGACTGAACATCTGGGTGATTGACTCACCTGACTGCATTTGAAATCTCTCATACTGAGTGACAAGAATGTCGATTTCTGTCTCCTTTACTTTGTCTGTACCTTCGTATGTGATCCTTAGCTTTTCCCACATTTCCATGGAGGATTTGCAAGCTGAGACTCTGTTAAACTCCTTCTTCCTTAGAGCACAACATAAAATGCTCTTGGCTTTACAGTTCAAGGAGATTTTCTTTCTATCTTCATCTGTCCATTGTGCTTTCTCATTTGTGACAACCAGGTCACCTTCTTCTACTATCGACCAGATTTGATAGTCGTGGCCTTGTAGAAAATATTCCATTTTGGTCTTCCAATATGGATAATCTTCACCATCGAACAAAGGTGGTCTGTTGACTGACTGACCTTCGAAGTTGCCTTGGGCTGCCATTGATCTTTGCTCTTCAGATCGTTGAATCTTCTTCTTTGTCGAAGAGACCTGCTCTGATACCACTTGTTGCCCAGCTAGCTAGCCCAGAGGGGGGGGGGGGGGGTGAATGGGTTATTAAAAATTTGATCTTCGATTAAAAAACCTGTTCACTAAAAGGATTACACAACAACTTAAATGAAGGTTAGAGTTAGAGGAAATGAGATAGCAATCACACAAAATACAACCACAAGACAGCAGGATTTTTATCCTGGTTCGGAACTCCTTTCCACAGGAGATCTACGTCCAGTCCCTGAGCAATACCTCAGGATTTCACTAATCAAGGGTACAGTCCCCCTTAAGGACACAACAACACCCAGCTCAGCTGGTCTTCCTTCACACCCGAAGGGAACAACACCCTGGATACCACTAGGTCTTCCTTCACACCAGAAGGGAACAACACCCTGGATACCACCAGGTCTTCCTTCACACCAGAAGGGAACAACACAAAGAGAGATTTGAAAGATAAGCCCCTAGATCAAACTGCAACAAGCAATGATCTGAAGGACCTAGCACTGAGAGCGAAGAATCTAAATCTAGGCTCACTCTCAGAACTACACAAGCTCTCTTCAAATGATCTTTCACTAGCTAGAGAGAGCAAAAGCTAAGAGGAATGAATTTTTCTGCTAAAAAACTTTCTTCAGAAGAATTTGAATGTTTATCTTGAATATCCAATCCCTTGAACGTTGTTGTTCTTCTATTCTTCTGACTTGTATATATATCTTCAATTTGAAATCTAGACGTTAAAGTGTCCGTTGTCTCTCTTATGAGTAGTCGTTAGACTGAATGACGTCTAGAGTCTTGGAAGCTTCCAGTCACAGTCTTTTGATCACTTAAGTACGCAAAGAGATGAGATCTTCAAAGATATCCGATGGCTTCTATTTGTTTAACGTTGTACCATGAAGCCAGTTCAGAGGTCTGCACAGATGTCAATCTTAAATAGCAGACAGATAAGCTGTCTCCGATGTCAGTCAATGTCAGTAGCAATAGTGAAGAAAATAGTAATGCCAAATAGCTTTAGTCTAAAGAACGTTATCAGAGTAGGCACGATAAAGGATGATATGGTCTGCATGCATGCAGAGATATGTTCAGATCTCATAAATGCAAAAGCGTCAGAGTGATATCTACGTGGACTTTGACTGGTCAATGCTTTAAGATGAATAAGATATCAAGATATGAAATCGATGACTGTATGACTTATGAAATCGTTATGAGTCATAGCAAATCGTTATGAACACTTATCAAGTCGTTATGAACTCTAAAGAAATCGTTGCGCAAAGCAAATCATTATGAACACTTATCAAGTCGTTACGAGTTTCAAAGAAATCGTTACGAGAACTAAAGAAATCGTTACGGGTACCAAGTCGTTACGAGTTTGAAAGAAATCGTTACAAGAACTAAAGAAATCGTTACGGCTACCAAGTCGTTACGAGTTTCAAAGAAATCGTTACGAGAACTAAAGAAATCGTTACGGCTACCAAGTCGTTACGAGTTTCAAAGAAATCGTTACGAGAACTAAAGAAATCGTTACGGCTACCAAGTCATTACGAGTTTCAAGGAAATCGTTATGAGAATTAAAGAAATCGTTACGGCTACCAAGTCGTTACGAGTTTCAATGAAATTGTTACGAGAACTAAAGAAATCGTTACGGCTACCAAGTCGTTACGAGTTTCAAAGAAATCGTTACGAGAACTAAAGAAATCGTTACGCCTACCAAGTCGTTACGAGTTTCAAGGAAATCGTTACGAGAACTAAAGAAATCGTTACGGCTACCAAGTCATTATGAGTTTCAAAGAAATCGTTACGAGAACTAAAGAAATCGTTACAGCTACCAAGTCGTTACGAATTTCAAAGAAATCGTTACGAGAACTAAAGAAATCGTTACGGCTACCAAGTCGTTACGAGTTTCAAAGAAATCGTTACGAGAACTAAAGAAATCGTTACGGCTACCAAGTCGTTACGAGTTTCAAGGAAATCGTTATGAGAACTAAAGAAATCGTTACGGCTACCAAGTCGTTACGAGTTTCAAAGAAATCGTTACGAGAACTAAAGAAATCGTTACGGCTACCAAGTCGTTACGAGTTTCAAATAAATCGTTACGAGAACTAAAGAAATCGTTACGGCTACCAATTCGTTACGAGTTTCAAGGAAATCGTTACGAGAACTAAAGAAATTGTTACGGCTACCAAGTCGTAACGAGTTTCAATGAAATCGTTACGAGAACTAAAGAAATCGTTACGGCTACCAAGTCGTTATGAGTTCTAAAGAAATCGTTACAAGAACTTACGAAATCGTTACGGCTAGAAAGTCGTTGTGAGTTCTAAAGAAATCGTTATGAGAACTTACGAAATCGTTACGGCTAGAAAGTCGTTGTGAGTTCTAAAGAAATCGTTACGAGAACTAAAGAAATCGTTGCGACATCTTTAAGAAATCGTTGCGGTATCGATTTGATTGAACTTTTCGGTCAGAAGGAAATCGTTCTGCTTATCAATAGAAGTCGATACAAAGACTTGGACAAAGCATGAAATGAGACTTACCTGATTGTCTTGAACTTTCATTTTTCTTTTATTTCCTGTTCTCAAAGGTCAAGTAATTCATTAGTACTATTTTGTTAATCATCAAAATTAATGTATATAAATAAGTGAAGTAATTTATATGGGGAAAGTTTGGTCATCAGTAGGTTTAGTTCCTTCTGGGAGAAGAGATACTTCAAGCTCTTATGGTTAGTGAACACCTCAAATCTGACACCATAAAGATAGTGCCTCCAGATCTTTAGTGCATGAACCACTGCCGCAAGCTCCAAATCATGAGTCGGATAGTTACGCACATGCTCCTTCAATTGGCGAGAAGCATACGCCACTACCCTTCCTTGCTGCATTAGCACACAGCCTAAGCCAATCTGAGATGCATCCGTATAAATGGCAAAATCTTCAGCACCACTAAGTAATACCAATACCAGAGCGGAAGTATGTTTAGCCTTCAATAATTGAAAGCTACTCTCACATGTCTCGGACCACACAAACTTCACCCCTTTTTTGGTAAGCTGAGTCAATGGGGCGGCGATGTATGAAAATCCCTCAATGAATCGCCGATAGTAACCAGTCAAACCCAGAAAGCTACGAATCTCCGAAGGGGTCTTGGGGGTCTCCCAATCCATAACTGCCTGGACCTTTGCTGGATCAACTGCTACACCAGCACTAGAGATAACATGCCCAAGAAAATGAACCTCGCGCAACCAAAAATCGCACTTTCTGAATTTTGCATACAGCTTGTGCTCACGGCGAACCACTAACACTACCCTCAAATGCTGACGGTGTGTGGCCTCATCCGGAGAGTAGACCAACACATCATCAATAAATACCGCAATAAAGCTATCTAAGTACGGCCTAAAAACCTTGTTCATGAGATCCATGAACACTGCAGGGGCGTTGGTCAATCCGAAAGGAAGGACCAAAAACACATAATGTCCATAACAGGTTCTAAACGCCGTCTTGGACACATCTTCACTCCTAATCCTCAACTGATGATAATCAGATCGCAAATCGATCTTAGAAAAGACTGATGCATTTTGCAGCTGGTCAAACAAATCATCAATACGAGGTAAGGGATACCTGTTCTTCACTGTCACTTGGTTTAGCTTCCTATAATCGATGCATAACCTAAGTGATCCATCCTTCTTCTTTATGAACAAGACAGGTGCGCCCCAAGGGGAAACACTAGGGCGAATGAATCCCTTAACTAGCAATTCTAGCAACTGCTTCCTTAACTCGACTAACTCCGCAGATGCCATCCGATATGGAGCCTTTGATATAGGAGAGGTGCCCGGAAGCAACTATATGGTGAACTCCATCTCTCTATCTGGTGGCAATCCAGACAAATCATCGGGAAAGACGTCTGGAAAATCCTGCGCTACCTCGATCTCTGCAAGAGTAGGTGACTCACCAGCCTCGGGTACTAACACTACGCTGGCAAGAAAAGCGTCACAACCCTGGTTTACCATGTACATCGCCTTCATGGCAGGATGACCAACTTTCCCGCCAAGTTTCTTGGCAAGGGATGAGAGAACTCATCCTCACCAGCAATGCGGAAAACAATCCTCTGCCGACGATAATCTACAAACGCATAGTGCTCCTCTAGCCAATCCAGACCAAGAATAGCATCATAGTCCTTCATCTTTAGCAAGAAGAAACACCCATCTAAAACCCTATCCTCAATGCACACAGGTAACGATGGAATACACTTCAGAGTCGATACCATACCCGCAGGTGTGTGTATAGACAACGGGACTTCTAAATCCTCAGAGTCTACGCCTGACTCTAAAGCTAACTGCCTAGTGAAACGCTCAGAGATGAACGAGTGAGTGGCACCCGTATCAAACAAAACCCGAGCGTGCACACCTAGAAGTAAAACCGTACCTTCGGTGACATGCTCCGCCTGCTCGGCATCCTCTCGTCCTAGGGCAAACACTCGAGCTTGGGATCGAGGCCTTCCTGGTCTTCCTGTAGTTGGCGCTGCTGCTGCTACTGCTGCTGGGGTTGGCGCTCCGCGCTGCACTCCCTGTGAAGTCTCGGACAATCCTTGATCTTGTGGTCACTGCTCCTGCACTTCAAGAATTTTCCCGCTACCATCCAACACTCAGTACCACCGTGTGTCTTCCAGCAATGGGGACACTCCTTCTTCACACCAAGGGAACGTTGAGAAGGTACCTGAGTACTGCTGGCTGCCACTGGACGCTGCGGTGTCTGGCACGCTGCCTTCTTCTTATCCTGCCGCTGGAAAGGGGCCGCAGGTCTCTTCTGCAAAGCATTCTTCTCCTCGAGGTACTGCTCCATTTCACCCTCCTGCCTACAAGCAGCGCTAAGGGCCTCGTCCAAGGTACGATGATCAAACACCACTAGCCTCATCCTCAGTGATGGCTTAAGGCCCATCAGAAACTTCTTTGCCTTCCTGTGCTCATCAGCTACTATGTGAGGTGCATACTTAGATAACTCAGCAAACCTGGCCTCATACTCGAGTACAGTCTTGGAGCCCTGAGTCAAGGAAAAGAACTCCTGCTCCATCCTGTTATGGATATGCTCGGGGACGAACTTGGCCCGAAAGAGCCTTACGAACTCGTCCGAAACAACGGCAATAGCACCGTCCTCGAATCGGGTATGCAGTAAGGAAGGCCACCACACATCAGCTCCCTCCTACAACTCAACCTTCATAAGCACCAACTAACAGCTCTAATTTAACAGGATATGCAAGCATATAAAACTAACACATACCTGTAGCATATAGGTGGCTAAAGTAACCTTGTCCTTGTCTGCACACCTAACAGCCCGGAAGATCTTCTCGATCTCCCTCATCTAGCTGTCAGCTAGTAATGGGTCGCTCTCCCCGTTAAAAGAGGGTGGCAACATCCTCTTGAATCTTTCCATGATGGAGGGTCCACCATGGTCCTGAGCATGGGGAACTGGAACCTGGGCTTGTTATGACAAACAACAGCAATGCATATTCAACACAACATCATGCAATTAAATAAAACAAACTACTCTTTATCTTATTATTCTAACCTGAGCCTCCATCTGAGCCTGGAGTGCAGCCTGGGTGTGGGCCTGCGTCTGCATGGCCTGCACTAGACCCTGCATGAACACTCCATAATCCACAGGTGGCGGTGGGGGAGGTGCAGGACCCTGAGGTGCCGGGGCCTGCTGCTTAGTCTGCTCTTCACGCCTCTGCTCGCCCACACGAGCAGGAACACCACCACGTCTACCGCGTGAAGCCATATGCTGCAGTAATTTAGCCACTATTAGAGACCATGTTATTTAGTCCCTAACCACTTTCTTATCTATCTTTCATTCATTATTAATCAACTCTACACACGTGGACAACTCTATAAAGACTTAGCATGTAATGGAGATGATGACTTATGTATATTTATGTACAATCTCAACTGGTTGCTCTGATGTCAATCTCTGTGACGACCCTCCTTATACCGGTACGATTATACCAATCCAAGTCAGTATAGTGAGTCTCGTCACAGTGGGACATTTACCCAAGCACTAACACACATGATTGAGTTGTACACAAATATGAATACAGAGTAGCGGAAGTAAAAGAACTATTGTCTTTTCATTTCATCATCCACATTAAACATACATGATCCATATAGCAATTTAAGGAACTAAGTCCACATAATGAAATACAAAATTCAAATTACATTGTTCGTCCACAAATTACATAAGCTTCAATTGCATAAGTCTCAATTACATACTATGAAAGTGAAAGTACAATGATGGTGACTCCACTACACTCTACTCTCCTCGCTCGGAGTCACTCTCAACGGTCCCCTCTAAGGAAGTAGGGTCACCTGCTAAACCTGTACGCCGAAGCAAAAGTGAGTCTAAAAGACTCAGCAAGTAAATCCATACACATCATACATGCATACATCACAAGTAGGCCATTCATTCAATTTCGTTAATCAAAACATGTAGCATGTTTGTACAATAATAGAAAACTACCTATCATGATATTTCTACTAATTTCACTATGCATGGTACATGGTTTATGTCACTCCAAAATGAAATACCTATCGCATGCTTTCTACTCATTCATTCACATGAGAGCTACACTTACATTTAACTACAACATGGTAGCAAATTTAGCATGGGATTTTCTTCACACACAAAAGGAAATACCCCTAACATGGATTCTACACAATTTTGTACATATAAAACACCATTATAAACACATTAAGGTTGCTGTTTTGACATGAATCTAACATTATCTTAACATAAATCACAAGTTTGCCTTTTAACACATTGGTTTCACATGTTTACACATTTACACGTTCGCATTGTTCACATTTACACAATACACATTCACATGTTCTCACTACACAATTTGCACATATACACATTCACATTTTCACATTTAAATGTCGTGACACATAGTCGAAACCACCACTAGAAGGACACATTCACATCACATAACACATAACACATAGACGCCACCTAGGTAACACAGTGACGGCTCTTGGTACTACGTAGACCGGGAGAAGTACTCTCCACCCTAACCAGTGGTACTTGTCCACCTCCAGAATTTCATCCTAATGCCCATAGGATTTAACATATTTTGAACTTTCCCGTGGGGACTTTTCCACGGTACGGTTCCACAGCCCTCTATGGAAGCAGTGTCACACACGACACATTTTACACATTTCGATTTTTAACACACACATTTCATATGGTTTACACATGGCTCTGTTTTTCCCTAACTTGATACTACTGTTGACAAAATTTAAACACTCAACAACTTACTCTAATCATGCTGAAAACACATTATCCAACCATAATCATGTTAAGCATTCATTAATAGCTCATTTTCACATGGAAATTCCACAATGTACTTTGTTGTTGCCCAAATCATATGAGATTTTAACCATAGGGTATTTGCAGGTTTCAAACCACACATGCAAATTTTCATATTTTTCGGAACTATATTAAATTTACAGAAAATAAAACATTCAACCATATGGCATTCATAAATCAGTTATCAGGGAAGCATAATATCAAGGTCTGTTATCACAGTGCACTAACCTGCATCTATCATTCATATTACCACAGAAGTTTTCCCCGAATTTATTTCACATCATACAATTTACTGTGAGTTTTACAAGAACCTGCACATGTTTTTTATTTTCAGTACAGAAATTGTAATAAATCACATGATCATGGGAAAATTCCCAAATTTTTGGGACAGAGACTAACATATATACGCATGATCTAAAAAAATTATGGCATTCAAATTCTTCACGAATCAGGTGAACAACAAGCTATCCTATCCAACATCTTTATCTAACATGCATGTCAAATACACGTAACCATTCGTACTATTTACAGAAATTCACCACACTTCCACAACACATTCTATTATCTATATTAGATAACATACAACATTTACATTATATCCTCATGCGAAGGAAATCCAGAAATTAATCATATATCAGGAGGAGCAGCTTACAGTTCTGTCCTAAAGAACTAAACAACAAAGGCTGGCCGTTCACAGGGGTTAACGGCAGCATCGTCTGCCGCCAACTGGAGATCTTAACGGCAAGGGACCTTGCCGTTAAGTTTCTGTCTGTGTAAAAACACAGATCGAGCTCCAAAGATAGGGGGAAATGTGGGGTTCCAGGACACTAATAAAATCCCAAAAAATACCTAAGACCTACTGGACATATACATGCACCACGGGGATGGGTTACTTGCCTTTAGAAAAACCTCCAAAGGGATCAAAATGGTTGTTGAAGCTCTCCTTGGGCAGTGCCAAGAAGCCTCCAGAAACTCCTTCTTCCGGGTTCTAGGATGAAGTAGCCTTCAGTCCAGCGTTGGGGAAGCCTTCCCCTATGTCCAATCTTCCTCCCAGTTGAAATAGCTCGCCGGAAGAAGCCTCAAATCGCCGGATCTGAGCTCTCAAAGTTCAGGTTTTCTCTTGTTCTCTCATAACTAGGGTTTCCCTCTTTGCACAGAGCCAAGAGGGCTCTTGCAGGCAGCAAGGGGTAGTGTTTTTATAAGATGGGGCTTGGGATCTCATGCAAGGCATGATGGGAGAGGTGAGAGCCGTTGGGGACATCTCCCCAATCGGTGAGCAAGCCCAACCCGGAATTTCGGGGTCTACTGTGCACAGAAATTCAGAGAAGTAGACGTCCACATCCATGGCCATTTACCTAATGTTGGCGTCCATCGACATAGACGTTTACTCATCATAAACGTCCACTGATGTTGCCGCCAATTTGCTCTTCATCCAAAACTTAAAAACCATGCAGAAAAACCATATGTACACTATGTATATGCATGCAATATATGTAGTATAATATACACACTACTACACCATGAAATCAAACAATATTTACAACTAACATACACATGCATACATAAGTACACCTAGCTAATATGTACGTAGATATCTACATATGCATACATGAAGTTACACACAAGCGTGACTCTACACGTGGCAAAAATAAAATGACAAAAAAAATTCGAGGGCCTTACAAGTGATGTTCATTAGTCATCATTAAATACAACTTTAGGAAATTCCAAAACACACTCAACCCAACACCCCATGCTTGCAATTGAGCTTGATGTACTTGATTGTTGCGTCAGCTTAATGTCTCGAATTTTATCCTATAATTTGAATGAGAAAACAATCAGGAATGAGTGCAATCATTGAAGTACTCTCATAAAGAAAGTTATGTCAACATTAGAATATCCATACATAATGAGAATTATGTGAACATTAGAAAATTAACAAGGTTATTTAATTATACAATCATTACAGCACTCTCTTCATTAACTGGACTGCCAGCTTTCTTCATACGGGTCCTTATAAACAAGTCCACACAATCAAGAGTGGCTGCAATTTTTAGAAACTACAACATTGTACACAATTTAACTTAGACATAAACATAAATATTTTGAATAGATCAACTTAGATGCTATGATGAGTATATATCTTACCTCCTCGTGGTATATGATAGCAAAACTTTTACTACCAACACTGTAACGACCCAAGATCCGCATTACCAGTAACCAACCGGTAACCCTAATCTTGACCCGCTAACCCACGAGCTAAAACTCGGAAGGGTAAGAAAAGAGTGCCTGAGGAGAACATACAAGTAAATGAACACGCCACAATTTAAAACATTTAAATTAGAAATAACTCAGAGTCAACATAAAAGGTAAGAGTACAGTAAGTACAAAGGTAAAGTACTACTCACAGCAACAAAGCAGGACCAGCACCGGAGGAACCAAGCTCCTCGCACCGAGAGCCAACCGAGAAACACCTGAAGGGGAAGGAAGTGAGTCTCAAGAAGAGACCCAACAGGGCAACTAACCCCCACCGGTAACAGAGCTACTAAACAGTACCGAAAGTAAAGCTCAGTAGGTAAATAACCACACCCTGTACAACACACAGAAGTCGGTGGCATAGTGGGCAACTCCCTCAGGAGCGCAGTGAGAAAACTGGAATCTCCCAGGCTCAATAGCACTACAAGCACAGCACACACACTAGCTCACACGCAAGAGCTCATGCACACTCACTAGTAGGACTCAGCTAAGGGTGTACGGCCGGGTGCCTCCTGGCCACATAGTCTACTCCCCTTAGCCCGTGTGCACACTACAGATGCTGTCTCGCACATCTGGTCCACGACCGGTTTTCCCCTATGCCTGACCCTAGCAGTACAGAAGGGGCTCCACAGACACCAGCTCAAAACGACTAAAAGGAGTACACACAAAACGGAGATGCTCTCTACGTCCCGACTCACTAGCGGAGGACCCCCACTCGCCAGTCCTCTAGACGGAGCGTCGCTCCACGTCTAGGTAACACAACAGAAAGAGGAGCACGGTAAACTCAATGCGAGTACGTCCGAAACACCGTACTACAGACGAACACCACATGTCAATGCCTCGACACAGTTAAACACAACACGAGCACAGGCAGAGACACTCTTTACGCCTGACAGACCTTGCTAACAGGCAGACACCGCATGTCAAGACCTCAAACCACGGAAAGGAACGCAACATGCTGGGAACTCACCTGTAGGTAGACGGTAGCATCGACTGCCACTAACCAGGAAGTAAACGGTAGCATCTATTGTCGCCAAGTATAAAGTAGATGACAACATCGACTGCCGCTAACCAGAGGTAAACGGCAACACCCTAGACGTCTAAAAAGAAGTAGACGGTCATAGGTTGGCTGTTCACCCAAACTCCACGGCAAAGGATCTTTCCGTTAAGATCCTTCCTAAGGAGATCGACGTCAACATATTTCGCCGTTCATCTCCTCCCTGAAGAGCTCAATGTCAACCGATGTGGACGTTGACTTCTTCAGCATCCAGCAGCCAGGACGGCTTCAAGCCAATCCCACAGGGCAAACCAGCTCTACAAACCATGATATGATGTGGAGAAGCACTTCCCTACATCAGACTTCACTACCACAATGCCAGAAAAACACGATCCAATGCATGTATCGGCCAAACCACCCTGAAACCCGACATGGAAGAAACCCTCCCCAAAACACGAATTCCATGCAAATCACACAAACATGCATGGAACAACACACAAGGTGTTGGGTTGAGTGTGAATATAATTCATTTCTCCTCACATTTTGATGATGACAAGTTGTGATTTTAATGTATAACAATTGGAACATGTGAAATGCATCACACCTGAAATAACAATATTTAAAAAGTATGTTTCCAAACACATTTATCATTTATATTCATGATAATACATTTGACTAATGATTTATGTGTTTATTTCTCAAGGACAAACATTTATTGCAAGGGTAGTGTCGACACACCCCACACTGGTGTCGACACAATGCTCCAAGCCCTAAGCCAAAAGATGAAGAAATGGTCAACTAGTGTCGACACTAGACCAGGGCAAGTCGACACTAGAGACAGATCCCAGAGAAACAAATCAATAGACATCTATCTCTGGTCGACACCAGATGCAGTCAGGTCGACACTAGAGAGCCTTCCTAGAAGGTCGATTTTTCAGCTGGCTACAGTAGGTCGACACTACTCCATCTCAGGTCGACACTAGATGCCTCTCCCAGGGAACTGTTTTACCCAGTCTGGGACAGTGTGTCGACACACCCTATGAGCAAGTCGACACACTCCGAAAACTCTGTGACTTAAAGATTCTCCTGGACTGATGGATTGGCCTTGGATCGTGTGCCCACGTACCCCAAGGGTACCTTTGGACTATTTAGGGTATAAATACCCTTCTATTGGCCATCTAACGCAAGAGAACCTTTTCAGAGCCTCCCAGAACCCCTGTTGGCGGCAAGAAGAGTTCTCCTCCCTGCTTCTGCTCTCCTGGTGATTCCTCAAGCCAATTCTCATATGTCCAAGCATGAGAAGTGGAGTGTGATCGTTGAAGATGCAATTGGATCACTTCAAGGAAGCATATCAAGTGGAAGCAATTGTTTGAGAAGACTTCAAGGAAGATCCCAAAGTTCAGAGTGCAGAGCATCGGCCAGGGACTTCAAGAATTCAAGTCTCTTCCCAATTCGATCTTCTACAACGGAGTATAATTGAAGAGCAAGGATTTCTTTATACAATTCTTCATGTACCTTTGTTCTTCTGAGTCATTGTGAGATTGTGCAAGAGTTGCTCCATAAGTCTCATGAATGAACTCTTGTTAGACTAGATCTATTGCTAGAGGATCTGAGTCTAGTGTTTCTTTCTAGCAAGTGTTTATGAGCCGTTGTGCTCAGTGGATTTTGAGTCGTGTACTCAAGTTGTTGTTGAGCAGTCTTGCTCAGGTTCTAGAGTAGTCTTACTCTAGAGGTCGTGTGAGTTGTAAACTTAGGTTGTTGGAGTTGTCAGGCTCCAGTGGGTGTGGTGTACCCAGGTTGATTAGTGGATCCTCACTGTGTGAGGGGTGGATGTAGGAATCACATGGTGTGATTTTCGAACCACCTAAAAATCTCTGTGCATTGATCTGATTGTGGTTTGAATTTACCTTTCGTTAGATACATGCATAGGATCGTTCGAATTCATCTAATCAACTTGTTCACACACTCCTTTTGGCACAACTCACTCAATTTATCTTCAGATCTGTGAAATCTGTTTTCAATTTGTCTCTGATTCAAGAGTTTTTCAAAATTGGTTAAGCTTCCGCATTAGTTGGCATAGATCTATCAACCCCCCCCCCTTCTAGATCTTGTCCACATCATTTCTCGATCCTTCAATTGGTATCAGAGCGGGTTTACACTTGATCTGATTTGGTCTGAGTAATTTCTGATTATTCTGTGTGTCTTGATTGTTTGCTTATTTGTTTGCTAAGTATCTCTTCTTTGCACCATTTAATTGTCTTAATGGATTCAAGAGGGTTCATGGCTGAGGGTCACTCTATTAATAGGCCACCCTTTTTCAATGGAACAGACTACACCTATTGGAAGAATAGAATGCAGGTCTTCCTTAGAGCCCAAAACTATGAAATATGGAAGGTAGTAGAAGTAGGTCCCTATGAAAATCAGGGGGAGGATCGAGGACAAAGTTTCTTTAAGGGGGAGAGGGTGTAAGGCCCTCGAAATTTTTTTCTGTCATTTTATTTTTACCGCTTGTGGAGTCACGCTTATGTGTAACTTTATGTATGCATATGTAGATATCTACGTCCATATTAGCTATGTGTACTTATGTATGCATGTGTATGTTAGTTGTAAATATTGTTTGATTGCATGGTGTAGTAGTGTGTATATTATACTATATATATTGCATGCATATACATAGTGTACATATGGTTTTTCTGCATGGTTTTTAAGTTTTGGCAGAAGAGCAAATTGGCGGCAACATCAGTGGACGTTTATGATGAGTAAACGTCCATGTCGATGGACGCCAACATTAGGTAAACGGCCATGGATGTGGACGTCTACTTCTCTGAATTTCTGTGCATAGCAGACCCCGTAATTCCGGGTTGGGCTTGCTCACCAATGGGGGAGATGTCCCGAGCGGCTCTCACCTCTCCCATCATGCCTTGCGTGAGATCCCAAGCCCCATCTTATAAAAACACTACCCCTTGCTGCCTGAAAGAGCCCTCTTGTCTCTTTGCAAAGAGGGAAACCCTAGCTGTGCGAGAACAAGAGAAAACCTGAACTTTGAGAGCTCATATCCGGCGATTTGAGGCTTCTTCCGGCGAGCTATTTCAACTGGGAGGAAGATTGGACATAGGGGAAGGCTTCCTCAACGCTGGACTGAAGGCTACTTCATCCTAGAACCCGGAGGAAGGAGTTTGTGGAGGCTTCTTGGCACTGCCCAAGGAGAGCTTCAACAACCATTTTGATCCCTTTGGAGGTTTTTCTAAAGGCAAGTAACCCATCCCCGTGGTGCATGTATATGTCCAGTAGGTCTTAGGTATTTTATGGGATTTTATTCGTGTCCTGGAACCCCACATTTCCCCCTATCTTTGGAGCTCGGTTATGTTTTTGCATAGACAGAAACTTAACAGCAAGGTCCCTTGCCGTTAAGTTCTTCAGTTGGCGGCCGACGATGCTGCCGTTAACCCCTGTGAACGGCCAGCCTTTGTCGTTTAGTTCTTCAGGACAGAACTGTGAGCTGTTCCTCCTGATATATGATTAATTTCCGGATTTCCTTCGCATGAGGATATAATGTAAATGTTGTATGTTATCTAATATAGATAATAGAATGTGTTGTGGAAGTGTGGTGAATTTCTGTAAATAGTACGAATGGTTACATTTATTTGACATGCATGTTAGATAAAGATCTTGGATAGGATAGCTTGTTGTTCGCCTGATTCATGAAGAATTTGAATGCCATAATTTTTCTAGATCATGCGTATATATGTCAGTCTCTGACCCGAAAATTTTGGAATTTTCCCATGATCATGTGATTTATTACAATTTCTGTACTGAAAATAGAAAACATGTATAGGTTATTGTAAAACTCACAGTAAATTGTATGATGTGAAATAAATTTGGGGAAAACTTCTGTGGTAATATGAATGATAGATGCAGGTTGGTGCACTGTCAAACCAAACCTTGATATTATGCTTCCCTGATAACTGATTTATGAATGCCATGTGGTTGAATGTTTTATTTTCTGTAAATTTAATATAATTCAGAAAAATATGAAAATTTGCATGTGTGGTCTGAAACCTGCATATAGCCTGTGGTTAAAATCTCATATGATTTGAGCAACAGCAGAGTACATTGTGGAATTTCCATGTGAAAATGAGCTATTAATGAGTGCTTAACATGATTATGGTTGGATAATGTGTTTTCAGCATGATTAGAGTAAGTTGCTGAGTGTTTAAATTTTGTCAACAGTAGTATCAAGTTAGAGAAAAATAGAGCCATGTGTAAACTGTATGAAATGTGTGTGTTAAAAATCAGAATGTGTAAAATGTGCCGTGTGTGACACTGCTTCCATAGAGGGCTGTGGAACTGTACCGTGGAAAAGTCCCCACGGGAAAGTTCAAAATGTGTTAAATCCTATGGGCATTAGGATGAAATCCTGGAGGTGGACAAGTACCACTGGTTAGGGTGGAGAGTACTTCTCCCGGTCTGCGCAGTACCAAGAGCCGTCACTGTGTTGCCTAGGTGGCGTCTATGTGTTATGTGTTATGTGATGTGAATGTGTCCTTCTAGTGGTGGTTTGGACTATATGTCACGGCATTTAAATGTGAAAATGTGAATGTGTATATGTGCAAATTGTGTAGTGCGAACATGTGAATGTGTAATGTGTAAATGTGAACAATGCGAACGTGTAAATGTGTAAACATGTGAAACTAATGTGTTAAAAGGCGAACTTGTGATTTATGTTACGATAATGTTAGATTCATGTCAAAACAGCAACCTTAATGTGTTTATAATGGTGTTTTATATGTACAAAAGTGTGTAGAATCCATGTTAGGGGTATTTCCTTTTGTGTGTGAAGAAAATCCCATGCTAAATTTGCTATCATGTTGTAGTTAAATGTAAGTGTAGCTCTCATGTGAATGAATGAGTAGAAAGCATGCGGTAGGTATTTCATTTTGGAGTGACATAAACCATGTACCATGCATAGTGAAATTAGTAGAAATATCATGATAGGCAGTTTCTTATTATTGTACAACCATGCTACATGTTTTGATAAACGAAATTGAATGAATGGCCTACTTGTGATGTATGCATGTATGATGTGTATGGATTTACATGCTGAGTCTTTTAAACTCACTTTTGCTTCGGCGTACAGGTTTAGCAGGTGACCCTACTTCCTTGGAGGAGATCGTTGAGAGTGACTCCGAGCGGGGAGAGTAGAGTGTTGTGGAGTCACCATCATTGTACTTTCACTTTCATAGTATGTAATTGAGACTTATGCAATTGAAGCTTATGTAATTTGTGGATGAACAATGTAATTTGAATTTTGTATTTCATTATGTGGACTTAGTTCCTTAAATTGCTATATTGATCATGTATGTTTAATGTGGATGATGAAATGAAAAGACAGTAGTTCTTTTACTTCCGCTACTCTGTATTCATATTTGTGTACATCTCAATCATGTGTGTTAGTGCTTGGGTAAATGTCTCACTGTGACGAGACTCACTATACCGACGTGGATTGGTATAATCGTACCGGTATAAGGAGGGTCATCGCATCACTCATACCTTTGATTTTGATGATGACATATTGAACATGTTATACATTTTATACATATCACAACAATGCTTAAACAACATGTTTTTGATGTTTAATATCTCACATTTTAATGATAATATCTTGTATTAATGGTTTACACTTTATATTTTCAGGTTTACACATATTTGTCACAGTGGTGTCGACACAGCCCCCCCTGTGTGTCGACACTAGTTCACTATCCGAGAAGCATATTCTAAAAGAAGGAACCTGTGGTGTCGACATAGTGCCCTGTGGTGTCGACACACTTCGACTAAAGCTAAAAAATGTGGATTTTTCTGGACACGTGGCTGTTTAAGGATCAAGGGAATTGACCTAGATTTCCGTGCCCATGCACCCCAAGGCACCTTATGGACATATGGGGCTATATATACCCATGATCCTTGTACTCCAAATGCATCCCACGCAAAGAAAGCTTAGAGCATTCTAGAAGAAGAGCATTTGAGCGGGAAAGGTTCCTGCGTCCAGAAGGAGAGCAACAGAGCACCGCCAAGGGGAAGAAGAAGGAGAAGAAGGGGAGGAGTTCGTGGCTGCAGCAGTGCTGATCCAAAAGGAGATCCAGCTGAGTCTGTGCTTTTATTGAGTGTCAATTTCCCTGGGGGATCTGTGTATGTGTTCTACACAGATCGCCCAATTCTATTTGTCTTTACCATTTTATCCTGTACTGAGATAGATCGTGCTAGAGGATCTATACTCTAAGTGTGCTTGATCTAGCAGAACTTGGAACTATTTTAATCCAAGGGTTTAAGTACTTTGTACTCTGGATTGGAATCGTAGTGCTCTGGGTTGGAGCCGTTGTGCTCTGGTGCTTCAGCCGTAGTGCTCAAGGGCTTGTGAATTTTCTGAATTCACAAGTGGTTGTGGAGTAGGTTGTCTTGCCTATCTCCCGGGTTTCTTTGAGTCATTGCACTCAAAGAGGTTGGAGTCGTCGTGCTCAGATTGTGCTGTACTTGTGCTAGTGGTTCCTCCGTTGTGAGGATGTGGACGTAGGAGACACAAGTTGTGTTCTCCGAACCACCTTAAAAATTTTCCGTGCACTATGGTTTGATGTGTGGTTTGTTGTTCCTATTCACTATACTCACACACCACACATGAATCTGATTGAATTGTGTGTTTCACTCATTTTAATTCCGCTGCTATTCACACACACTCTTAGTTCATCTGTTTAAGTCACCTATCCGATCCCAACAACTGGTATCAGAGTAGGTCAGAGTCAATTCTATACTCTGAGATGCTTTGGTGAATTTTCTGTATTTCAGAATTTGATTCACTCAATTACTTGCTCAAATTGCTGTGTGTTTGGTTTGATTGTCTTTATCATGGACTCTAGAGGTTTCGTTGCTGAAGGTCATTCAATTAATATGCCTCCATTTTTTGATGGTACTGACTTTCCTTACTGGAAGAATAGGATGATGGTTTTCTTAGAGCACAGAATTTTAAATTATGGAGAATTGTTGATAAAGGACCAATCGAAGTCACTGGAGATGAAGATCAATGGACTGGGGAGCAGATCAGAAGGGTCACCCTGAACTACAGCGCCATGAACATGCTGCAATGTGCCATTCATCCGAAGGAGTATTCCATAATCTCTATGTGTAAGTCTGCCAAAGAGATGTGGGATAAATTAGAATTGTTATATGAGGGCACATCTCAAGTTAGAGAAACTAAAGCAAACTTGTTAGTTTCTGATTATGAATTGTTTATCATGAAAACTGATGAAACTATATCTGAGATGTTTGCTAGGTTCATGGTTATCATCAATGGTCTTCGATCTTTGGGTAAAGAATACTCAAATGAAGAATTGGTAAGAAAAATTGTGCGTTCCTTATCTTCTTGTGGCACACTAAAGCCACAGTCATTGAGGATTCAAAGGATTTATCCAAAATAACATTGTATGAACTCATTAGATCTTTAATGACTTATGAGCTAAATCTTAAAAGATCTGAAGAACACATGCTGAAATCAAAACCCATTGCTCTTAAAGCTTCATCAAGTAGTAAAGGAAAATCTAAAAAATATTCTGAATCTGACAATGATAATCTTGCTTTGATTACTAGACAATTTAGAGCATTTCTAAAATCAAACAAGAAGAATTTTGGTAATAAGCAAAATGTCATGTCTAGTAAAAAGAAACACTTCTCCCATGTTGATCATAAGAAAACTGATGAAATTCCTGTGTGTTATAGGTGCAATAAATTTGGACATATGAAGGCTGATTGTCTAGAAGCTAAAAAGGACAAATACAAAGCCCACAAGAAGGAGTTTCACAAAAATAAGAACAAGGCCATTGTTGCTACATGGTCAGATGATGAAAGCTCAGACTGCAATGAAGAATCCTCAACTTTAGATGAAAATGAAGTTTGCTTCATGGCTGGAAGCAGTGAAGAACAGGTAGATATGTCTTTCGATCTATTTACTATTGAAGATTGGCAAGAAGCATATGGCAATTTAGTTGAAAATCTTTCTGATGTTAGAAAAGAAAATAAATACTTGAAAAGAAAAATTGAAAGCATTTTTCATGATACTTCATCATCTGTAAAGATTTCTGAATTGGAAGCTCAAATTTCAGACCAAATCAAAGAAAATGACGAACTGTTGATTTTTGTTGATGATCTGAAATTAAAAATTCAAAATTTGAACAAAGAACTTATCAATGTTAAGAAATTTGAAGAAAAAGAAAAGGAAAATCAAGAAAACTTGAATCAAATTGAAAAGCTAAACCTTTGCCTTAAGGAAAAAGAAGACATCATCAAGAACTTCACTCAAGGCAATGATAATTTGAATGCTCTACTTGGAGTTAAGATGAATTCAAACAAATTTGGTTTAGGTTTTGAACCACAAAATTTAAAGAAAATTGAATCATCTTCAAAGCAAATAAAATCATTAAAAATTTTTTTAATAAAATTTGTCAAGGCAGGTTCATCTGAAAACAAAGGAAAAATACAAAAAAAGAAAGAACCTGTGAGGCCGACACACACTCTGCATAGGTCGACCTACCCTTCTTAAAAAAATCATAAAAACTTCAAACCAATCAATAATCATCTTTCTCATGGAATTTGGAATGTTTTCTCATCTTACAATTCAAGATGGAATAAGTCTTGGAGCCAAAGGTACAATGGTAACCAATGTTTCAATCCTTATTTCTGTCATTCACCTTTTCCTGCTTATCAACAGCAATACATGCCAAGTTTTTCACAGTGGAACAAACCAACTAAGAGGTATAATGTTCAGAAAATTGAAAAACAACAAGTGGAACCTTCTGGTCCAAAGAACACTGTGAAGAAACATACACAAATTTGGGTCAGAAAAGATTTGTTTTCTCTTCTCACTCAAGATGTTGGTACCAATCTCATGTGGGTACCAAACAAATTTCTTGTCTAATTTGTTATGTGCAGGATAGTCGTGCATCCAATTCCAACAACATCTGCATTCTTGACAGTGGATGCTCACGGCACATGACAGGAGACAGAAATAAATTTTCATGCTTGATTAAAAAAGAAGGTGGATCAGTCACCTTTGGAGGTAAGAATAAATGAAAAATTATTGGCAAAGGAAAAATTGGTAAGTCTTGCATTACCTTAAGTGATGATGTTTGTTTAGTTGAGGGTTTGAATTACAACTTGCTTAGCATTAGTCAATTGTGTGACAATGGTGACAAGATTATTTTTGAACATGATTCATGCAAAATAATTGACTCCTCTTCTGAGAAAATTAAATTGATTGGAAAAGGAGAAATAATGTCAACATGATTGATTTGTGTGATAATTCCTCTTCAAATGTTTGTTTGATTGCAAATAAAAATGACATTGCTTGGTTGTGGCATAAAATGTTGGATCATGCAAGTTTCTCAACCATTAGCAAACTCATAAGAATGAATCTTGAAAAAGATCTTCCTGAATCTTTTCCAATCATTGAGAATCCTGTTTGTAGGATTTGTGCTCAAGGAAAACAAACAAGAAAATCTTTTAATGTGTTTAATAAAGTACTTTCATCTAAACCACTTGAGCTGCTTCATATGGATCTTTTTGGTCCAACCGGAACTCAAAGTCTAAGTGGTAATAAATATGGCTTTGTGATCATTGATGACGTTACTAATATACTTGGGTCTTATTAATATCCCATAAAAGTGATGCATGTTCAGAATTCAGGAGATTTTACAATTCTGCCTTAGTAGGTTTATCTTTCAAATTGAATTCCATTTTGACAGATCATGGGGGTGAATTTGAAAATAAATTATTTTCTGATCTCTCTACTGAACTGAACAATCTCCATAAGTTTTCTTCCCCTAGAACTCCAGAACAACATGGAGTTGTAGAAAGGAAAAATAGAACTCTTGTGGAAATGGCCAGAACTATGCTCATTGAAAGTAAACTGTCTAAATCTTTTTGGGCAGAAGCTATAAATACAGCTAATTTCATTTTGAATAGAGCATTGGTAAGACCAAAGATTAGAAAAACCCCTTATGAGTTGTTCAAGAATAAAAAGCCAAGTGTGTCATATTTCAAAATTTTTTGTTGCAAATGTTTTGTTCACAATAACAACAATGAAAATCTTGATAAATTTGATGAAAAAGTTTTGAATCAATCTTCTTAGGTTATTCAGAAATCTCAAGAGCTTACAGAGTTTATATTTTAAAAAATAAGACTGTGGAAGAATCTCCACATGTCATTTTTGATGAAAACTTCCGAAAGATTGACATTCCTACTTTGTGCAGAACTCCATTATGTGATGATGAGGATGATTTTCTTGAACATCCATCTACAAATCTTGAAGAGCAAGAAGTACCAAATGCACATGAGGTTCTTGAATTGCCAACTTCAAGTGATTAAGGTAATCATGTTCCTAAAAATCATGCAAACCCTAAGGTAATTTCTGAACCCAGATTTTTAAGGGACCATCCACTTGAAAGCATTGTTGGTAATTTGCAAGAAGGAATAAGAACCAGATCATCTTTTCATTATGTCATAGATGAAGAGTCTTTGGCACTACTTTCCCAAATTGAACCCAAAAATGTTGATGAAGCTTTATCTTGTGAAAATTGGATAAATGCTATGCATGAAGAGCTTCATCAATTTGAAAGAAATGAAGTTTGGGATTTAGTACCAAAACCATCAGATTTAACTTCTGTCATTGGAACAAGATGGATTTTTAGAAATAAATTGAATGAATCTGGTCAAATTGTTAGAAATAAAGCTAGACTTGTTGCTCAGGGGTATAACCAAGAACTTCGTATTGATTTTGAAGAGTCTTATGCCCCTGTAGCAAGACTTGAAGCTGTTGAATATTCCTTGCATTTGCTGGTTCTTTAAAATTCAAAGTCTTTCAAATGGATGTCAAGAGTACATTTTTAAATGGATACATAAAAGAAAATGTTTTTGTCAAACAACCCCTTGGTTTTGAAAATGAGAAATTTCCCCATCATGTTTTTAAGCTTAATAAGGCTATTTATGGTCATAAACAAGCTCCAAGAGCTTGGTATGACCGGTTGAGCTCCTTTCTTGTAAATAAAGGTTATAGAAGAAGAAACATTGATCAAACTTTGTTTACAAAAACTGCAAAAAATCATTTCATTACTATTCAAGTTTATGATGATAATATCATTTTTGGATCAACAGATAATACTTTGTGCAATGAGTTTGCCCATCTTATGCAATCTGAATTTGAAATGAGTCTCATAGGTGAACTTACATTCTTTTTAGGTCTGCAAGTGCATCAAACTGTTGAAGGATTTTTCTGAGTCAAACAAAATATGTCAAGGAGTTGCTCAAGAGGTTTAACTTCCAAAACATCAAGCCATCCAACACACCAATGGCCACAAGTGTAAGACTTGAAAGTGATGCTTCTGGTAAGCCTGTTAATGCTAAACTTTACAGAGGTACGATTGAATCTCTTCTTTATTTAACTACATCTAGGCCAGATATTCAATTCAGTGTCTGCATGTGTGCAAGATTTCAAGCAAATCCTAAAGACAGTCACATGTCTACTGTTAAAATTTTTTTCAAATATCTTCTTTCTTCATGTGATTTGGGTCTTTGGTATCCTGCTGGATGTAAATTGGACTTGATTGCATATAGTGATGCTGATTATGCCGGGTGCAAACTTGATAGAAAAAGCACTAGTGGGTTGTGTTTATATCTAGGAGATTGTCTTATTTCTTGGGCTTCCAAAAAGCAACATTCTGTAGCTCTTTCAACCGCAGAAGCTGAGTATGTTGCTGCTGGTAGCTATGGTACCCAAGTCCTTTGGGTCAAATATCAACTTCTAGATTATAAACACACATTAGGTTGCATTCCCATTCTTTGTGACAACACAAGTGCTATAAATCTGTCCAAAAATCCTATTCAGCATTCCCGCACAAAACACATTGACATTCGACATCATTTCCTTCGAGATGAAGTGTCAAAGATTTCTTTTGAACTCCACTTCATTGACACAGAAAAACAAATTGCAGACATTTTCACTAAGCCTCTTGCAGAATCTAGATTCACTTCTCTTAGAAGGGAACTTGGTTTATGCAAGTTTTCACATGTCTGATATCTTCATCTCATTTCTTTATGTAAATAAAAGCCATTCTTTCTTGCAAATAAATTCCTACTTCTTAGTTGCATTGAAATTCTTGGTATATCAAATAGTGATTTGAAGAAAGGCAAGTTAGGCTTGTTTGGACACTTTCACTATGCCTGAATATATATCTCCACCAAGTATCAAGATCCCTATATGCAATTGTTAAGGGGGAGTATTTGTTTTTGACAACAATAACTTGTTGATTCTATTTTCACTTCATTCAATTCTTATTTTTTTACCTTGTGTTGGAGAGCTACTTGATAGGGGGAGTTATTGTCTATTCTTCACTCATTGCTCTTGACAATTGTTGTCTATTCTGAGCCCCAACTATCAGAATTTTTAAGTCCTTGTGCTATTTTCATGTGAGAGACTTAAAACATTGAAACTAAATTCATTGTGTATTTAGTTTAATTTCAAAGATTTACTTTCATCTCAAAGTTGTGCAATCTTAATACTGAATGTTTTTAAAATGATTTGCAAAACACTATAATAGGCACATGAGTGGCTTTCATATTTCACATGTGTATGTTTAAGTTTCATTTTTACCACATGTTAAGAATAATCTCTCTACACTCATATTCATGACTCTTATGGTCAAAGCAAACATATTCCTGCAAAATATCAAAAGAAAATAAACAATAATCTGGAAGGATACATACAGAGCAATGCAAACTTGACTATTACTGAGTAACCGGGCAATCTCACCTAACCAAGTGATTTGTCTCGCATCAAAAAGTGTTTAACAGTTTGTCATCTCTGTACAAGATAATGAATGTTAAACCACTGAGTAATCAGGAGGTCTTGCATCTGGTAAATGTGATCTTTACATTGAAAAGTGAGATTTAACTAATTTATTCTTGTATACTTTCATAGTTAAAAATGAAAACAAATTCAAAAAGACAGGATACAAAAGCTCTTGACCTCAATAAAGTTTATGTATATTGAGTTTAGACTTATTATTCAACAATTTGTTAAACCTCAAGCTCATAACATCTCTGTTAAATATTTTTGCTCACTCATATAGGTCACATTTATTCACATTTGCATCATCATTTTAACAACATTCAGACCATTATGTCTTGCTCTACTTTTTGTTGAGTGGGTCTTTATGATTACACTTGATTGCATAATACCAAAAACATAATAATTTCTCTCATTTGACACTATCACTTTGCCTCACTTATTTTGATTATTTCTGACAAGTCATTTCCTACATTTCATTTCTTGATCTCCTACATTCTTTGTTTCTCTCTCTTATCTATCTTTTTATGCTGTCAAAAAGGGGGAGAAAGTTTTTTAAAGGGGAGAAAGTTTATTATGGGAGAAAGTTGTTCAAAGGGTGAATATGGTCAAGGGAAGTTATTGTAGTCAAGGGAGTCAGGCTATTGGGAGATTGTGCATATATTTTGTCATCATCAAAAAGGGGAAGAATGTTGGGTTGAATGTGTTTTGGAATTTCCTAAAGTTGTATTTTAATGATGACCAATGAACATCACTCATACCTTTGATTTTGATGATGACATATTGAACATGTTATACATTTTATACATATTACAACAATGCTTAAACAACATGTTTTTGATGTTTAATATCTCACATTTTAATGATAATATCCTCTATTAATGGTTTACACTTTATATTTTCATGTTTACACATACTTGTCAGAGTGGTGTCGACACAATCCACCTGTGTGTCGACACTAGTTCATTATCCTAGAAGCATGTTCTGAAAGAAGGAACCTGTGGTGTCGACACAGTGCCCTATGGTATCAACACTAGATCACTGTCCTAGAAGCCCAGTTTGAAGACAATGCCTGTGGTGTCGACACAGTGCCCTGTGGTGTCGACACACTGCCCTGTGGTGTCGACACACTTCGACTAAAGCTCAAAAAGATGGATTTTTCTTGACATGTGGTTGTTTAGGGATAAGGGAATTGACCTAGATTTCCATGCCCATGCACTACAAGGCACCTTATGGACATATGGGACTATATATGCCCATGATCCTTGTACTCCAAATGCATCCTAAGCAAAGAAAGCTTAGAGCATTCCATAAGAAGAGCATTTGAGCGGGAAAGGCTCCTGCGTCCAAAAGGAGAGCAACAGAGCACCGCCAAGGGGAAGAAGAAGGAGAAGAAGAAGGAGAAGAAGGGGAGGAGTTCGTGGCTGCAGCAGTGCTGATCCAGAAGGAGATCCAGCCGAGTCTGTGTTTCTATTGAGTGTCAATTTCCCTGGGGAATCTGTGTATGTGTTCTACACAGATCGCCCAATTCTATTTGTCTTTACCATTTTATCCTGTACTGAGATAGATCGTGCTAGAGGATCTATACTCTATGTGTGCTTGTTCTAGCAGAACTTGGATCTATTGTGATCCAGAGGTTTGAGTACTTTGTACTCTGGTTTGTAGCCGTAGTGCTCTGGATTGGAGCTGTTGTGCTCTGGTGTTTGAGCCGTAGTGCTCAAGGGCTTGTGAATTTTCTAAATTCACAAGTGGTTGTGGAGTAGGTTGTCTTGCCTATCGCCTGGGTTTCTTTGAGTCGTTGCACTCAAAGAGGTTGGAGTCGTCGTGCTTAGATTGTGCTGCACTTGCACTAGTGGTTCCTCCATTGTGAGGAGGTTCACAAGTTGTGTTCTCGTGGAGTAGTTGTCTTGCCTATCGCCTGGGTTTCTTTGAGTCGTTGCACTCAAAGAGGTTGGAGTCGTCGTGCTTAGATTGTGCTGCACTTGCACTAGTGGTTCCTCCATTGTGAGGAGGTGGACGTAGGAGACACAAGTTGTGTTCTCCGAACCACCTTAAAATTTTCGTGCACTATGGTTTGATGTGTGGGTTTGTGTTCCTATTCACTATACTCACACCACACTTGAATCTGATTGAATTGTGTGTTTCACTCATTTTAATTCCGCTGCTATTCACACACATTCTTAGTTCATCTGTTTAAGTCACCCATCTGATCCCAACATGGGGGATGCTTATGAGCAAGTTCTGGGAAGGGACAGAACTTGAAGAGTCTGTGGCATAGGCACGGGCCCTACCCCAAAGAGCTTGTGTAAGGCCCTCGAATTTTGTTGCATTATTGTAATGTATGTAAATAATTCGTGTTGTATATGTACGTATGTAAATATCTATGTATGTATTAATTAGTATACTCATGTGTGTATGTGTATGATTTAAGTATAAGTAATGTATGTATTACTTGATGGTAATGTGTGCACAGCACCGTATAGATATTACATGTAAACATACATGATGTGCATGGGTTTCTGCATGTTTTAGACTTCTGGCCGAAGGCCAGATTGGCGTCAATCCCATAGCCGTTGATGTGGTGTCAGGGTCAATCCCATGGACGCCAACACTAATCCCGGCGTCCAACGATGTGGACGCCAACTTCTCTGACCTACATGCGTTGCAGAGTCAGAAATTCCGGAAACAAGGCAACTCACCGATTGTGGAGCTGTCTCCCAACAGTCTGAGAGCCATCATGTCACCCCATGTGTGGGAGAGGAGCCTCTCCTCTTCAAAAGAGCCCCATTTCGCAACCCAAGGGCCCTCTTTACCCTTTTGCAAGGGAGGAAGAAGAGAGGAGAAGAAACCCTATTTTCTGACTGAGGAAAACCCCCACCTTTGCAAACCTAAAACTGAAGATCTAAAGCTTGTTCCGGGGTTCTGCTGCAATAAGGAGCTTGCTGGATCATCGAGGAAGGCTCCCCGACCTCGACTTGCTGTGGAGACTGCTCAAGAACCCGGAGTAAAGCGTTTCTAAGAGCTTCTTGGGACAGCCCAGGGAGAGCTTCACCGAGCCCTAGATCCGTCTGGTGAATTTTCTAGAGGCAAGTACCCTACTCATAACGTCCCTATATGTGTCTAGGATGGTTTTACTATTTTTGTATATTTTCCCTCGTGTCCTGGATCACCTCTTTCATCATTTTTATTTGAGCTCGGTCTGTGTTTCTGCACAGACAGGAACTTGGCGTCAATGCCCTTGACGCCAAGCTCCAGGTGTGCGTCCAGCGATCTGGCCGTCCAGTTCTGGAACGGCCACAGACCGCCGCCAAGTTCATCTGAGCAGAACAGCAAGCTGTTCTGCCTTCTATGTGGATATATCGATATGTTTCACGATGAGGATATAATTAATCTCTTATGTACTATGTACTAGTGAATGTGGTGTGTGCATGGATTTTGTGCAAGGTGGTAAATGATAGAGTTTTATTTTTATGGAAATACATGTATGATGTGTTATCAACATTGTCAGTCCTTTGTTTGTATGATTTAGGACGAATCTGAATGCACTACATTTTATGGGTCATGCATGTATTGGTCAGGCTCTATTCTGAAATTTTGAGATTTTTCCCATGCTTGTGTGAATTAGTGGAAATATTGCTTGGGAAATAGAAATTTTGCGTAGATCATGATAAATCTTCGGTAATCATGTAGTACCCAATAAATTCAGGAATAATTCTGTGGTTCCATGCCTGTTAGGGTTCAAACAGTGAATGGTTAAAACTGTGCTTGTGTTTAACTCCATGTTAAATCGAATTGCGGATAGCATGTGAAATTAATGTTAGATTTTCTGTAATTCCGTTTTAGCTCAGAAAAATCTGAAATTTTGCATGTAGGATCCTAAACCCGAAAATACTTGTGGTTAAATTTCAGGTCATTTGGACCAGTAGATGATACAATATGAAATTCCAATGTGAAAATTGTGAAACTAATGCATGCCGTTGTAAAATGATTTGTTTTTGTGTATAGCAACCTGATTAGCGCAATTTTCTGAGTGCTAAGATTCTGTAATGTAGTGCCATGTTAGGAAAAATAGAGAAATGTGCATGTGAGTGAGAAAGTGAATGAAATGAGAATGATATGTGTAAGCTTACGTGTTAAAAACGGTAAAAACGTGTAATGTGTAAATTGTGCCAAGTGTGACATTGCTTCCACAGAGGGCAGTGGAACCGTATCAGGGAAAAGTCCCCCTGAGAAGGTTAATGTGTAAGTGACCCTAAGGGCATTAGGGGGAAATCCTGGAGGTGGACAAGTACCACTGGTTAGGGTGGAGACTTGTCTCCCCGTTTGCGCAGTCCAAGAGTCGCCATTGTGTTGCCTGGATGGCGTATGTGATGTGATATGTTTGTGTCCTTCTTTGGTGGTTTGGACTATGTGTCACGGCACTAATGTGAATGTGTAAATGTGTATGTGTTCATGTGAAAAATGTGAATGTGAACAATGTGTAAAAGTGTATGTGTAAATTTTAAATATGCGAATTGGAAATTGTGTAAAATGTGAAACCAAAATGTGAGGATGTGAGTGGTGTAATCCATGTTAGGAAAAATCTGAAACCATACTTAAACAATAGCTTTACCATGTTATGATCATGTTTATGTATGCAAAATGACTAGAATCCATGCTAGGGATAATTGTTAAGCATGTATAAGCAATTTCCATAATCGATTGTTCACATGTTGTGATTTAATCGTTGTTGTAGCTCTCATGTATTAGATTATGGTTACTTGAGCATGTAAAATCAGCAAGCTTAAAGCATGTAAAATGGTCATGTATATGCGTAGTAATGTGTAGATTCCATGTTAGGTGTGTTTCCTTTCATGCATGTTTGGAAGTGTATGTTACGGGCTTTCATGTCTTAGTTGGTTGAAGGTAGATTTTATGTGAGAAATGAATAGAAAGCATGTGATAGGTGATCATATTTCTGCAAATCTGAAAGCATAGTCCATGTGTTCGAATTGTAGATTCACCATGATAGGTTGTAAATTTAAATGCCAAGCATGCTACATGTTGTGTCTCGTGAATGTGCATGTAGAACCTACTATGATATGTGCATGAACGGTATGTGTAGAATCACTTGCTGAGTTTTAGACTCACTACTTGCTTCGGCGTACAAGTGTAGTTGGTGACGAGACACTAGTGGAGGAGACGTTGGAGACCGACTCCGAGCGCGGAGATTAGAGCGTTGCTGAAATTCTAGTGACATTTGTGATTTTCATAGTATGAAAATTGAACATTGTACTATCTTTATCATGGAAGAATGTATAAGTGTGGACTTTTATGTTTTAAATTTTCAGCAATTTAATTAAGTGGACTTTTAGTTCTTAAATGTTATCAAACCATGTATGTTTAAATGTGGATGATGAATGAAATGAAGACAATGGTTCTTTTACTTCTGCTACTCTGTTCTTATATTCACGTGTATCTCAGCTGAATGTTATTGTTGGGTAAATGTGCCACTGTGGCAACGCTCGCTATACCGACGTGGGTTGGTATAACCGTACCGGTATAATGAGGGTCGCTACAGCTTGTGGGGTTCAAGAAGTGAACAAAAGCTATGTAAGGACATTTAAAGCCTAAAACAACAAATTGATGCTCTCGAAGAAAGAATGAACAAAATTGAGTCTCGTGGCAATAATGAGGTAATGAGAATCTATGGATATATTTTAATATTAAAATTGCTTCATGTTGACAATCTACCTATACTTGTGCAGAGTTCTGCAAGTGTTTGTCATGCTCAAAGGAAAAAGGTAAACGAAATCTAACTGATTTAATATGTTGGAATGCATGTATATTACAAATATTTGTTTGAAATTTGACATCTATATCAAAAACATTTAACAGGATTCATTGGTGGGGTGGAGGGTGAGGATCCTAAATTTCTCTAGACAAGTAGCTGTCAGCGGCATTCTAATGTCTAATGATAATGATAATGTGGTCATGGGGAAGGAGTTAGGTGGTGAGTACTATGAGGTTTCTATATGCATAGCCCATGACCCGACTGCATCTTTGTTTATAAAAGATGTAAATAGAAAAAATATGAACGATGTTGTTGGGAGTCACATAATATGGTTCAGAGAATATGTAGGTTTATTTATATTTATCTCATTATTATTTATATGTTGCTAATTGCCAACTCTAATGTTATTAAAATATTTTACATTTAACAGGTTGAGCTTGAGGATAATTGATCTTCACCTCCACCCTTTTTAGTAAGTATCCAAAACGATTGAGCATCATATGCAAAATTTTCTAGTAATGTAAAAGGATAACTGATCTTCACCTTCACCTCCATCTTATAATGAAATAAATAAAATTTCGCATGAGCCTACTGCTGCAGTTGGCTTATCCCAATTCAGTAGATCTTGAGATCAATTTAATGTTGAGAAATTATCTTCTTTGGCCCATTTTTTATTAAGCATATTGTGCGGTTTGAAATGAGAAGTATTTTTTATACATATCCTCACACCACTTATTGACCGCAGAAGACATATTGTTGCTCAATGTCTACTCAATGTCCCTTAATTCAATTTTCTTACCTCATTTAGTATAGTGTTGCTCTTGCAGTTCGTCTGCTGCAACCTGTCTTGGACCAAGGAGAAAGCAAGCTGATTGATGCCCTCCCTGATGTGTAATTGATTTGGACAAATCACAAATCTCCTCCCATCACATGTGAACAATTTGATTTACTAACACTTAACTTCCTCTTCTGAACAGATCTTTACCACCAGTATGTGAATGTGAACAATTTGATGCATTTGATGTTTGATGTAATGATTTACTTTCACCAGCATTATTGTTTGTTAAACTTTAATGTGTTTTATATTTTTAATGTGTTGTGTATTGTGAATTAGTGGGTGTGAATGTGTGTGTGGATGTGAATGTGGATCCGAATGTTATGTGAAAGTGGACTATGGATCCAAATGTGAATGTGTGGGTCTAAATGTGGATGTGTATGTGTTGATCCAAATGTAAATGTGACAATGGATCCAAATGTATGTGAATGTGGATCCTAATGTATGTAATGTGGATCCCAATGTATGTGAATGTGGATCCAAATGTATGTGATGTGGATCTCCAAATGTAGGTGAGTGTGGTTCCATTTGAACACATTACTATTTTTTTAGCTGAAAAAAAAAAATGCTTATGGTGTACGTGGCCATAGGGAAACATGCCTATGGTTTACAAAGCCGTAGGGGTGTGTGTAGCCGTAACTGAGTCTATCCTTACCAAAAACATGACTATGGTTTACATAGCCGTAGGGGAAAGAAGATATCCTTATGGTGTTACTTCCAGATACAACACCGTGAGTAAAGTTCTCTACCTACGACATTCAAAACTCTGTAGCCATAGTCCTTTGCCGTCGGACCTTTGCTGATGAAACTCTTTCGTAGGGTAACACTGCAAGCGAAGGCTATGCTTACGAATTTCGGGTTTCTACTTACAGTGTTTTGACATAAGTAAAGCTCGATTTTCCTGTAGTGCCAAGCACGTCCTTAGCAACCCTAGGGGTCGTCCCATGGGAGGGAGGGACTTTATTTATAGATAGAGAGGTCTATAGTTTCCTAATTTATATTAGGAAACCCTTAGGTATGAGTTTGGGACATTCTATCATAAATTGGAGATTTCTCTTCCCAATTCATGATAGGAACAATATGGAAACTTGATTTAGGTTGCATCCACGAATTGGGCTTAGTTTGGGACCCAATAAGTGTGTTTTGGGTGATAATTAACTTTTTTATGGTCCATTAGCTAGAAATTCTAAATTTCGAGTTATTTTCCTATCTTCAATTTGTTCATAGCCCAAGAGTCATCTCTTGGCCCAATCTTCTGGACGAATGGTGAAGAAATGATGTTGAGAGTACAACATAATTTTATAATATTTTTGAAATTATTTTTATACGTGTGATAATAGATTTTTGACTTATTTCTAAATTATGATAATAGCTCGCAATAATTCTTAAACTTGGTCCAAACGATTCTTTTTGCCCCAAATTTCTTGATACATCATTAGAGGATATTATTTGAAGTTAACAATAATTTTTATGAAATTTTTAGATGTGTTTTTGTACAAGTGATAACAATGCGTATGTTTTTAGTTAATAAAGTGAAAATTTTCACTTTATCTCTGATTTTTAATTACTAAAATTTTCGAGGTGCTATAGCGTGGTTGGCGGTGACCTGCCACCACACAGGAGTCTGTGGCGCCTGCTAGGTTTCGATGACTAATGACTACAAGGGATTACATGGCAGCACTACAAGCCTCTTCTTCGTCACGTCCAGATGATGTTTCTTCACCCCGTTTAAGAGGGCAACTGAGAGGGGTACTCAAAGCGCACCAGGTAGGCCAATTGTCACCACCATGCCCACACATGCAGATGAGCAGGGGGCCCACCCCATGTCCACACGGGGGTCCAAGTAGGTGTCCTGCCCGACCAACTGCAGCAGGCAAGTATGGCCACAGGCGTCCAGGTGGATGTGGTTGCGGGCACCCAAACGGGTGCAGACGCGGGCGTCCAAGCAGGGTGTTCCCACCACGCCCACAACCAATGTAGGTAGGTACAAGTGGCATAGAGTTCCCAAGAGAACCCTTTCGGTGGATCCGGCCCGCATGCGAGCATCAGTCCATCCATGTTGTGATCTTGCCCACTTTGCAAGATGTATGTGTGCTCCTGTGGAGTTGTCGAGCGAACTGCATGGTTGACCCCAACTTAGATGCATTCTTAGATGTGGACCGGCAAGGAATGGCTTCCCAGTCTCTCATTGCCATAATAATGGCAATTTAGCAGTACGACAAGTCCGACGTCGCGTGCGACATCTTCCCTCGCATAATGTTATGACTTGGGCCCGCCTCCAGAGGCTGCCCTTTACTTATATGATGATGTCGCCATTTTAAACTATGACTTTATTGTTTCTTCGGATCATTATAAGCATCATACTTATGAGTTTGTCTGTCCACGCAATAAACTATATTAGATTATTAGTTTACTCAATATACTTATGAGTTGGTATTATAAGTTTACTCATGCACTTTATTTTCTAGTGTTCAGTGTATGATCTGATTATTAAATCATGCTTTGCTTTATCGCTTAAATTTAAATTCATGTGTTGAATCTATTATTAAAAGGGTGTTTTAAACATGATTAGTATTTGCTAATTCTTCATTTGTATATTCATGTTTATCATAAAGATGCTTATAATTCAAGAGATGTTAGTTCCTCTCCCTTTAAATTATTTGATCAAAATACTCTAATAATATTAAACATTCTTATATAATTGGGAGATGAGTGTAAGACTCTAAGTCTACTTTCGATCTTAGTATATGGAGAAATGTTTAATATTATAGTGTAGATTTCTGGACTAAGAGATTGCTGTGTGTAGATTGTCAACTTAGCCTTCTCTCTGTTATCTTAATGTAGTGATTCAACAATGGCCACCAAGAATGTAATTGCTGACTTCATGGAAGGGGATAAATTAGATGGCATTAATTATGACATTTGGCATCGAAAAATCCAATCTCTTTTAAATGAGCAAGAGTTAACCACATAACCACCTCCATGTCCTCGCTCAAAGAAGGCAACACTACTTAACACCGTAAAGATCAAGAGACCTACAAGTCATGGTTCAACAAAGATCGCAACATGCGCTTTACACTATTAAGCAGCATGCGGGATGTTCTGATTGGCGAGTTTGATAACTCTAAAACTTCCAAGGGAATGTGGGATCAGTTGAAGTTTACTTTTGGAGGAACCTCTACCTCAAGGTTAACGGCTCTAGTTTTAACATTTGAGACCCTCTGAAAGGATCCCTATGAGAATATGACCGAGCATCTTAGGGTGATGTCAAGCATGATCCACGACTTGAAGTCTGCAAGTCACAATCTCACCGATGAGCAGTAGATGTAGGCCATAATAAGATCGTTACCAGACTCCTAAAGTCACATGAAACAAATCCCAACTCACAATGAGAGTATTAAGAAAATTTCTAATATCTCTCGCCGTGTGGAGTTAGAGGTTGAGTGCGAGGAAGCTATGCACACACTGCCCTTGACGCCCAAGGAGGTAGTCAATAGGGAAAGAAGGATCCAAGGAAGAATTTCAAGAGGAAGAGGTAGAATGCTGCATCCAATTTAAAGGCGGGGCAGACACCGAATGCCAAAGAGTCAAGAACAATGGAAAGAGAGATAAGACAAAGGTCAAATGCTATAATTATGGTCAACTGGGACATTTTGCTCGTGAATGCACAGAGCTGAAAAACAAGCAACCAAGCACATAACGAGGGATCCAGCAGAGTTCCTGGATTATCGAAAAATCTCAGTAGCATTGCAAAGAGTATATACGAGAAATGGATCCAATGAAGAAGTCCTAGGAGTTGGTGTGTATCAACTCAGGCTGTAGACTAGACGAATTTTAACTCTCCATAAAGTACTCTATACGCCTAGAGTTTAGCATAATCTATTGTCGGTCTCGTCATTATTAGCATTATGCTTCTCTCTTTCCTTTTCTAGAAGCCAAGCTAACATTTGATTGAACAATGTTATATATGGCCATACTTTATTTATGGATGGTTTGTTTAAGTTAGATTTGGATAATCAATTTTCCCCTGTGTCATATGTGGTAAGTATTGAGGATGACCTTGATTCTAAAATTTGGCATGCTCAGACAAAATAGAATGACAAGGTTAGCTCGAGAAGTCTTACTAGGCTCACTCGCTAAAGTCAATCTTCCTATGTGTGAATCATGCTTGGCCGGTAAGGCATGTCGCCAAACTTTCGGAAAGGATAAAAGAGCCACTGAGCTCTTACAATTAATCTACTCTGACATTTGCAGACCTATGAGTGTAAAGACCCATGAAGGGGCTTCCTATTTACTCACATTTATAGATGATTATTCGCGAAATGGATATTTCTATCTAATTGCTCACTGCTATGAAGCGTTAGATTGATTTAAACACTTCTTAGCAGAGGTTGAGAATCAATTAGGCAAAACCATTAAAGTCCTTCGAGCAGATCGAGGATGCGAATATCTTTCGGATGAGTTTTGAACTTTATGTGAGAAAAAAAGGAATATATAGACAAATAACTATTCCGTATACACCATAACAAAATACTATTGCAGAAAGACGGAATAGCGCATGCCAACCTTAATATCTTTTTGGGGCAATGCTATTATGACTGCGACCTACATTCTTAACTGCGTACCTTCACAGTTAGTTCCTTCATCCCCTTATGAGTTATGGGATGGTGAAAAAACAAATTTAAATAATCTACACCCATGGGGGACAGTGGGATATGTCCATGACATTTCATACAAGTTTGGAAAACTTGGCCCTAAAGCTAGAATGTTTATCCTTAAAATATCCTAAAAGCTCTAACGGTTAAGTCATGTTTATCTTTAAAACATCCAAATGGAGGAATGACATAATAAAACATCTGAGATGTTGTTTTCTTAGCAATAGAATTTCCTATTATCGGAGACACTGGGAAGAGTCTTCATCTCTATGAGTTGGTTGACCCTAATGATGGTCTACCATCTTCCAGTGAAGGGAGGGAATTAGTTCCTAACCATGAGGCCGTCAGAGATAGTAGAGATGATCATGAAGATAGTGGGATTTATGTGCCCAGTGGGAGCACACAACTAGAAGAACAAGTCGCTCAGTTACGTTGTAGCAAGCGTGGACACATACTTCCTCGTCGATTTGAGATCGAAGATAAAGCACTTTTATGCCAACTAAGAATTAGTTCCTAACTAGGAGGCCTCCACAGATAGTAGAGATGCTCATAAAGATAGTGGGAGTTTTGTGCCTAGTAGGAGCACACCACTATAAGAACAAGACTCTCAGATACGCCATAGGAACTGTGGACACATACCTCATCATGAATTTAAGATAGAAGAGGAAGCTCTTTTGTGCCAACTTGTTGATAAGAATGAGCCTACTTCTATTAAAGAAGTATTAGCATCGTCTGCTAGTAAAGATTGGGAGGAAGCAATGCAAGATGAAATGGAGTCTATGAATAAGAATCAAGTCTGGGAATTAGTCAATCTCCCTCTAGGTCGTAAGGCTATTGGAAACAAATGGATTTTCAAAGTCAAATGCAAGGTAGATGGTGTTGAGCAACTATTCGTACCTATGTTGCTAAATAGTTAATTATGATATTTTTCCTATGACAAAACCTTTTAATATGTTCGCCTTTACCATTTATAAAAATAATAATTCAAAAGGCTTACACAGAACCTAAGTATCAACACAACGAAATTTCTATAAGTCCACAACGTACACTGTATATCATACTAACTTTGACTCCATTCAAACATCGACTTTAGTTGAACATCGATTTCAGTTCAACAACAATTTCATCTTGAACATCAATTTCACTCAAACATCGACTTCATTCAAACATCGATTTCAGTTCAACAACGATTTCTTCTAGAACATCGATTTCACTCAAACATCGACTTCATTCAAATATCGATTTCAGTTCAACAACGATTTCATCCAGAACATCGATTTCACTCAAACATCGACTTCATTCAAACATCTATTTTAGTTCAACAACGATTTCATCTAGAACATCGATTTCACTCCAACATCGATTATGCCTCAACATCGATTACACTTATACATGGATTATGTTCACATCAACATCGATTACATTCATACATGGATTACATTGAAACATCTATTACACTCAAACATCGATTACCTATATGAAACATTGATTGCATCTGACAGTTGAAGTAGCTGTATTTCTTCTAAAGTCAAAGTTTATTATCTATTGCAGTTTTATTGTTGTTTCTTACTCTGACTCTTTGAAAGTCAAAGTTTCTCATATCAACATCTGTATACCTATACATAGATGATCTTTTTTGTTTCTATCAGTGAGCATAACTTAATGTAATCATTACATGAGTTTTACAATGAAATATCTTTTACATTAAGATAGTTTTCTTAAGTCCTAAAAATCATGTTTCCTTCAGTTAATATAAAATTCAATTGCCTTTTTGGTGGGAAAAATATTTTATTCAATATTAGTCATCAGTAAAATATCCTTTTGAGATCTGTAAAAGATTTACATATATTTTGTTATCCCTTCCACTGACAGGAAAATAAGTTGATCAACAGATGTTCAAGAAATTAAATGCTTGATAGGTATAAGCTATATGGGCTATCTGTAAGAACCTACCAACCACTGTTAGAAAACCCATGACTTTCAAAAAGATATCTTGTGCAACTGTTTGTTCATCTTAAATGTTCTGAACTTCTGTCTGAACTTCCTCATACTTTATATTCTTTTATCTAACCTACCTCCGAAGGTTTGTATGGAGGTATATGCTTTCATCTTGTCATTTCATATTTGCAGGACATTTAATGAAGCATGCCTAGCATTCAGCCTTGAGTATGAATCTTACAAAATAATCATGAAGGTGTCTATCAAGCCATGAAGCTACCAAATAGCATGAAGTTGTTGGAAACCCTAGAGTAGAAACGAATGACTGTCATGACAGAAATCTCAAAAACATCAATATCCAAGGCTCAAGCAGATATCCTTCAAATGGCTAGCTTCCAACGGTCAAATTCAAATGGGAAGATATTTGAAGCTATATATTAAGAAGCTAAAGTTAAAACTATAGATACACAAGATACATAGAGAGAATACAAGACTAGACACACACTCCACTAGATTCAGAAAGCCAAAAGGAAGAAGTCCCATTGCAACGAGAGAAAGTTGTTTCTTAGTCTTCGACTTCCTTGCTCCTCTTTGATTCAAAGAAGTCTTGTCCTCTTGGTGGCTTACTGCATTGTAGATCTTCTCAGTCCACCTCCTTGTTTCAGAAATAGTTTTGAGTTTCATTCTGTAATTGTTTCTCTTTCTGATTCTTTGTGTTTGCTCATTCTGTTGAGAAGACACACTAGTGATTTTTCATTTCTATGTAAGATAACCTGCAGGGGGCTTGTTCCCTGAAGTGCCCCTCTTGTAAATGGAAGACCTACAGATGTATGTGGTCTTGTAGCCCTTGGTGAAGGGAAGACTTGCTTGGGAGCAAGTGGGTTTGTAATACCTCTCGGGTTTGAGAGAAGGCCAAGTATTCTGGGTAGTTAGTGAAATCCCAAGTGGTTTCTTGGGGACTAGACGTAGGACTTTCATGTGAGAAGGGCCGATCCAGGATAAAATCTTTGTGCATTCTTGTGTGATTGATTCCGCCAAGTTTGCACTTGTCTCACACACATCACATTGATTACTAACAACTCTATTAAGTTTTATCTAGTTTTCAGATAATTTTTAAAGCGTAAGAAGCCCTATTCACCCCCCTCTAGGACAACTATTGTGCCATCTCGTTCCAACAAGTGGTATCAGAGCAAGGTCTTCTCAGAAGAATCGAAAGATTGGAGAAGAGATGGCAGTTGAAGCTCATAACTATAAATGTCAGTCAGTTACCAGACCACCATTCTTCGATGGTGAGGACTACCAATACTGGAAGATGCAAATGGAATGCTTCATCAGAGGCACAAACTTTGATCTGTGGCAGAAGTAATAGAACAATGTGATTTCATTATTGCTCCTACTGAAGGTACTACTGCAATTACATAAGCTGATAAAGTTAAATTGTCTCTAAATATAGAAGCAATAAATTATCTATGTTGTTCTTTATCAAAAAGAGAATTCAATAGATTATCAGCATGCAAATCTGCAAAAGAAATGTAGGATAAATTTCAGGTAACATATGAGGGAACTAATAAAGTTAAGTAAACTAGAATAGACATTCTTGTTTCACAATATGAACAATTTAAAATGTTGCCAAATGAAAATATCACTGAAATGTATAACAGATTTTCAAATATAGTAGTTGGTTTAAGCTCCCTTGGAAAAGATCTTTCTGATGAAGAAACTGTCAGAAAAATACTTAGATCATTAAGTCATTCATGGATCCTTGAGGTCACTGCTATTGAAGAAGCTTATGATCTAACAACACTTTCCATTGATAAATTAATTGGTTCCCTTATGGATCAAGAAATAAATATGGAAAGATTTTCTAAGAGTACATCGAAAAAGAAAATGACAAATGCTTTGAAGGCTGCAAGTTCTTCTTCCTCTGAAGATTTGATGGAGAAATCAGATGACATTGATGATGATGTCATGCTGTCAAGAAAACTCCAACGAATTCTGGCCAAGAAAAAGAAATTCGGCTCAAAGAGATACTTCAAAAGAGAAATGAAGAAAGAGCCAACCAGTTATGAATGCAATCAACCTCGACATTACAAGTCTGAATGTCCTAAGCTCAAGAAGAAAGAACCTGCTAAAAAAGTCTGATAGAAAGAAAGGCAAAGAAAGAAGATTTAGCAAATACAAGAAGAAGACAATGGCCACAACTTAGGATAATGAAGAAGCTACGACTTCAGACTTCTCAAGTTCATAATCAGAAGAAGAGGAACATGTCAATCTAGCCCTCATGGCAGGACTAGACCAGGTAAACTTTGAAACATCTTTTACTTAATGTTCAGAATCAGATTTTGATAATTTATAAGATGCATTCATTGAACTGCATGATAAATATAAAATAGTGGTTAAACAAATGAAAATAGTTAAGTTAAATCTACTAAATCAAGAAAAATCCAACACTTTTCTAAAAAATCCAGTGGTCAAAACTTAACTGAAACAAAAAGATCTAATGAACTACTGTGTGAGGATTTAAAAATTAAAATAGTAAACTCATGGAACATGAAGTAAATCTAAAAGAACTACAAGATGAAGAAAAATTAAGAGATGAAAACATTTATCTAAAAACAACTATAGATAAAATTACTAGTTGTAAAACATCATTCGTTGTAAATTAAAAGGTGCTTGAACAGGCAAAATGAAATATGAGTAGGTTACATACCTCCATCAAATGAGGAGAAAATTATCTATCCTGAAAAATACCTAACTCCAAAATTTGTGAAAGAAAAGGAAATCAAAATTCTCATAAAAGTTAATCAGCATGTCTATAGACAAAAACAAAAATCCAATAAAACTACACATACAAAGAATGCGTATGATCTGTGTTGTAGTCATTGTAATCAATTAGGATACACAATTAGCACTTGCACAACTAGACACTTACATTGGATCCCAAAGACTAACCATCAAGGACCTAAGAAAATTTGGGTACAAAAAGTTAAAACTTAGTTTTGTTTACAGGGTCGCCTAAGAGCATCCAAATAGTATTTGGATAGTGGGTGCTCAAGGCATATCATAGGTGACATAAAACTTTTTACAAGCTTTAGAGATGAAGTTGGTCAAGTTACCTATGGAGATAATGGAAAAGGAAAAGTGCTAGGATGTGGAACTATAGGATCAAAGGAAAAGGATTTGATAGAAGATATTGTGTATGTAGAAGGTCTAAAGCATAATCTGATTAGCATCAGTCAACTTTGTGACAAAGGTCACTTAGTCATGTTTCATAATGATAAGTGTATAATCCAAAAGGATGAGAAAATAATTTTTGAAGCACAAAGAGTCAAAAATCTGTACACTCTACAATTGGCAGAATTAAAAGAAGTCAATCTATGTCTTGCAATAACAAAGAGTGAGGAAACTGATCTATGGCACAGAAGACTAGGACATCAAAGTAGTTCAGTGATCAAGAAACTCATGAAGCATGATCTATTTGAAGGTCTTCTGAAACTGAATCTAAAGAAATCTGGAATCTGTACAGCATGTGCAAAAGGAAAGTAGACCAAGACTTCATTACAGTCCAAAACAATGGTAACAACTTCCAAACCTTTGGAACTCATTCATATGGACTTGTTTAGACACATGAGAATAGTCAGTCTTGGAGGAAAACTTTATGGCTATGTAATCATAGATGATTATTCAAGATTAACTTGGGTATCATTTTTGGAAGCCAAATTAGAAACATTCTCAGCATTTCTAAAATTCAGTAAATTAGTACAGAAGAATCAGAAATTTCAGATAATTAGCATTAGATCTGATCATGATATAGAATTCAAGAATTAAGAATTGATCGGATTTTGTGAAGAAAATTGTATAGAACACAACTTCTCTGCACCAAGAACACCTCAATAGAATGGAGTAGCAGAAAGGAAGAACATAGAACTACTGGACATGGCCGGGATAATGCTTATAGAATACAATCTACCAAAGTACTTCTGGGTAGAAGCATTTAACACAGCCTGCTACATTATCAACAGTTGTATGATCAGACCAATCTTGAAGAAGACACCTTGTGAGCTGTACAGGGAAAAAGAAGCCAAACATTAGCCACATTCAACCCTTTGATTGTAAGTGTTTTATTTTAAATAATGGCAAAGCTAATCTTGTAAATAGATGTTAAAAGCAATGAAGGTTTTATGTTAGGATACATTTCAAAACCTAAAGGTTACAAAGTGTACAATAGAAGAATTTTAGCTATAGAACAATCTGTTCACATTTTATTTGATAAAACTAACCCTTCTATTAAGAAAATAGAAGAAGAAGATGTTGTTGAAGAATTGTGCAGAGATCTGGAACAAGCTTCTCTTGAGGAAAAATAAGAAAACAAAGATGATCCACAACTAGAAGAATTACAACAACCAGAAGAAACATAGGAAGGACTACCTAAAAGATTGAAGTATCACAAAGATCATCCAAAGGAAAATATTATAGGTGATCCTTAAGACAAGGTAAGAACAAGAGGTATGACCATTCCCTGTGACTTTACTGCATATATTTCTCAGATAGAGCCTAGGACAATCAATGATGCACTGATAAATGAGTCTTGATCCTAGCTATGTAAGAGGAACTTAACTAGTTCCAACGCAGCCAAGTCTGGACACTTGTCCCTAGTACTTCTGATCATCCGGTTATTGGGACGAGATGGGTCTTCAGAAATAAAATGGATGAATTAGAAGTGATCACAAGGAACAAAGCTAGACTTGTAGCATAAGGTTACTCCCAAGAGGAAGGCATTAATTTCGATGAAACCTATGCTCTAGTTGCTAGATTAGAGGCAATTAGAATTTTGTTAGCTTATGCATGCTCTCTTAATATCAACTTATTTCAGATGGATTTTAAGAGTACTTTTCTAAATGGTTTCATAAAAGAAGAAGTTTATGTTGAGCACCACCGGGCTTTGAAGATACTAAGTATCTCCAAGAGCTTGATATGAAAGACCTAAGGCTATCATATATAACATGATTTATAAGAGGTAAGTAAGATAATACCTATTTATTAAGAAATTGTTAGAAGGAATCTTGATTGTGCAAATATATGTTGATGATATTATTTTTGGTTCTAACTAATGAATCACTTTGTAAGTTCTTTGAAAATCTTATGCAAAGTGAATTGAGATTAGCATGATGGGTGAGCTTAGTTACTTTCTGGCTTGCAAATCAAGTAAACCAAGGAGGGAACTCACATCTGTCAAACCAAATACATTTCAGATTCATTATCTTAATATGGTTTTGACAATTGTAAGCCCTTAGGAACACCCATGAGCTCTGGAATTAAGTTAGATAGTCATCCAATTGGCAAGAAAGTAGATCAGAAGATCTATAGAGGCATGATTGGGTCATTACTCTATATTACTGCTAGTAGACTAGACATAATGTACAGTGTATGTTTGTGCGCTAGATTTCAAGCTAATCCAAAAGAATCGCATGTCAATGCTGTTAAAAGAATTTTTAGATATCTTATAAATACAAGTAAATTGGGTTTATAGTATCCCAGATGTTCTGAATGTAAATTGCTTGGATATTGTGATGCTAACTATGCTGGATGCAAAATAGATAGAAAAAGCACCAGTGGCACTTGTCAAATTCTTGCAGGATGCTTAACTTCCTAGTCACCCAAAAAATAAAATTCAGTAGCCTTGTCCACAATAAAAGTAGAATATATTGCAGCTGGAAGTTGCTGCACTCAACTGCTATGGATCAAACATCAACTGGAAGACTATGGTCATACACTTTAGGAAATTCCAATGTTGTGTGACAACACCAGCACAATCAACCTGACCAAGAATCCAATCCAACATTCAAGATCCAAGGATATTGAGGTTAGACATCATTTCATCAGGGACCATATAAGTAATGGAGATATTTCACTTGAATTTGTTTCTACATATAATCAATTAGCAGATATATTCACTAAACCTCTTCATGAAGATAGATTACATCTATAGAAGAGAAATAGGTATGTGCAATCTTGATTAAATTTACTGCACTGCATGCTTCTTTCATTATAAAATTTTCTAAGTCTTGAGATTTTGACTCATTAGAAGTCGGAGTTATGGGCACTGCGACTCATGAGAAGTCGGAGTTCTGTACTGCGACTCTTAGGAAGTCGGAGTTTGTGAAGTCGGAGTAATTGTTTATTTAAATAAAAAAATGATATTAAAATTTCATTAAGATTTTATTTAAGGGTAGTTAATTGTAACTCATTTAATCATAATCATTATCTCCTCATCTATGGCCCGTTACACATTCCCTTTCTTATTAAGACCCTTTCGTTCCTATTCCAAATTACCCCTTGAATCTTCTCCGACTCTCCTGTTGTCTTCCTCCTCCTTCCCACGTTCACAGTTCACCCCGACGAAACCAACATCGAAGCTTCTGCAAAATCTTTCACTTTTTTGAAGAAAGGTAGGTTCTTTAACCTCTACAAACCTTTTTGACATCTCATCTACCATCCCTCTCAGTCTCCCATTTCGCTTCTGTCTAGATGGACTCTTATAGGGCTCCGGAAGGCACCCTCTTCACCCCGGAACAATTTTTGAGGATGTTCTCCTCCAAGGCCTCTATCTGTCCAGGGAAGATTGTAGACTTCAATGAGTTGATGGGTAGACTTAGATGGGTAGCTGAAACCCTACAAAGTTTGGGTTGGTCGAAGCTCTGCAGTATTGTTCAACCTACATTCGAGTGGGCTCTTAAAGCTTTTTATCTATCCCTTCAAGTGTGTGCAGACGGGTTAGTCACAGGAATAGTCAAAGGAACTATTGTTACAGTTTCTGAGGATCTGCTAGTCGATATTTTGGCTTGCCCTAGTACCGGACACAAAATTAGTGAGGCAGTGCTCTTTAAGAAGCAGCAAGTAGGAATCATTGGTCACTTAGGATCTCTCTCTATGAAAGGGCTCCTCATCAACAAGCTCACAGCAGAAAATAGGATCCTCCATTCCATCTTCACGACTATTCTCACCCCTAGGGCTGGCACTCACTCCTAAATCACAACTAGAGATGGTAGCTTGTTGTTCTGGGCAGTAGCACAGGGTCAACCTGCCCTCCATTATCTTGGAGAGGATGGCAAGGTCTAGAAATCTACAGGAGCCCCTCCCATATGGACCTCTGTTGACCCTCATTTTCAGAAGGTTTTCTGTTGATCTATCCGGTGATATCTATGTGGGAGTAAAAGAAAAGATTGGACTTTCAACTCTAAGAAGAAGCCAATACATTTTGGAAGACAATGCAAAAAATCAGTCGACCAAGGACTCTGTACTGCAGTGCTCATATGAATTATTTCCAGATGAGGCTCAGAGTTCCTCCTCTATTCCAACACAAGAAGATGGTAGAGAAGAAGAAGTACCAGCAGTAGATCAAATAGAGATCCAGGCTCCTATCCCTCTCAAGAACTAGATATTCCTGAAGAACCATTAGTCAAGTGATTAGGGACTTAAGGGGGAAGGGAGTGGCTCAGGAAAAAAATATCCCTAGCACCACTCCTATTGAGCCTCCCTTTGAAGAGTACCACCATATATCTCTACCACATGTTGAGACCCAGCCTAGGTCTCAGGGGGAGACTAGCAAAAATCTGGATGATGTGGTTCAGTTAATAATGAAGCAGCGAGAAATGATGACAGTTCTGCAGATGCAAATCCAGCAGATAGATGTCAGATTTGATTATATGTCTGAGGAGTTCCAATAGATGAAGGACCTTTTATTGCAGTTGGTGTGCCAGCAGGGCACTAGTAATTCTCAAGTTCCTCCTGCTCAACCTGAGTAGTTGCACTAGCAGAAACAACAGCAACTAGAGGCAGTAGGTGTACAACCAGAGAGTAGTTCATTTTATCTTGATAAGGATCAAGCAGTAGAATCAGAACAGTAGTAGCCAGCACTGGAAGTTCAACCTTCTGAGCAGCAGATGAAGAAGAGTGATCAGGAGTTAGACCCTCAGGTCAGAACCTTTAAGAGAAGGGTTAGGAGAAAGCTTATGAAATTTAGCCAACCAATCTTTCCATCTCAACCCTTGACTATTCCTTCTTCTTCCACTGATCAAACTCCTCTTCTTGCTTCTGATCCTACACCTCCACCAGCCACTAAACACAAAACTACACCTCCACCAGTTGCTGAACAACTTCCTCCTTCCACTTCACAACCAAAATAGATCCTTATAAGTTTGAAAACTTTTTCCCTACCAATGAGAAGAAACTGTGGGATCTTCTTCAGCCATTTTTGGCACGCATCCCTCCTTCTCTCTATCTCCCTAGCTCCACCTTTACCACATGCTGTAAAGATTACAACAATCAATATAAGCTTGTTTCTCCACATTTCCGTCGATCTTGACCTTTTGTAATGTCACAAAGGGGGGAGAAAGAAAAAATAAAACAATTGTTTTTGCTTGACCAGTTTTTGGGTGAAGAAAATAAGAAACAAAAAGACAGAGAAACTGTTATGCAAAATCAAATTATTTTTCACTGTCCATTTAAAGTTTTTGTCATTAACAAAAAGAGAGAGAGAGAATTGTTGAGCAACTATTCCTATCTATTTGACTAAACAGTTAATTATGATATATTTGCTATGATAAAATTTTTAATATCTTCACCTTTACTGTTTATGAAAAATAATAATTCAAAAGGCTCTTATGTATACAAGCATATTTCTGCCAAAGTTCATGCTTACACAGAACCTAAGTATCAACACAACGAAATTTCTTTAAGTCCATAGCGTACACTATTATCATATTAACTTCGACTCCATTCAAACATCGACTTCAGTTAAACATCGATTTCAGTTAAACAACGATTTCATCTAGAACATCGATTTCACTCAAACATCGACTTCATTCAAACATCGATTTCAGTTCAACAACGATTTCATCTAGAACATCGATTTCACTCAAACGTCGACTTCATTCAAGCATCAATTTCAGTTCAACAATGATTTCATGTAGAACATTGATTTCACTCAAACATCGACTTCATTCAAACATTGATTTCAGTTCAACAACGATTTCATCTAGAACATCGATTTCACTCCAACATTGATTATGCCTCAACATCGATTACACTTATGCATAGATTATGTTCACATCGACTTCATTTCGACATCGATTACATTCATACATGGATTACATTCAAACATCGATTACACTCAAACATCGATACCTATATGAAATATCACTCAAACGTCGACTTCATTCAAGCATCACTTTCAGTTCAACAATGATTTCATGTAAACATTGATTTCACTCAAACTTCATTCAACATTGATTTCAGTTCAACAACCGATTTCATCTAGAACATCGATTTCACTCCAACATTGATTATGCCTCAACATCGATTACACTTATGCATAGATTAGTTCACATCGACTTCATTTCGACATCGATTACATTCATACATGGATTACATTCAAACATCGATTACACTCAAACATCGATTACCTATATAATATTGATTGCATCTGAAAGTGAAGTAGTTGTATTTCTTCTAAGTCAAAGTTTATTATCTGTTGCAGTTGTATTGTGTTTCTTACTACTCCGACTTCTGAAAGTTGATGTTTCTCAATCGACCTCTCTATACCTGTACTTAATGATCTTTTATGTTTCTATCATGAGTCCACTTAATGTAATCGTTACATGAGTTTTACATTGAAATATCTTTACATAAAGATAGTTTCCTTAGTTCTATAAATCATGTTTCCTTCAGTTAATATAAAATTCAATTACCTTTTGGTAGAAATAATATTTTATTCATTAGTCATCTGTGAAATATCATTTTGAACTTTAAAAGATTTAGATTTTTTTTTATCCCTTCCACTGACAGGAAGATAAGTTGATCGACAGATGGTCATGAAATTAAATGCTTGATAGGTGTAAGCTATATGGGCTATCTTTCAGAACCTACCTATCACTGTCAGAAAACCCATGACTTTCAGAAAGAGATCGTGTGCAACTGTCTGTTCATTCTTAAATGTTCTGAACTTCCTCATACTTTATATTCTTTTATCTACCTACCTCCGAAGGTATGTATGGAGGTATATACTTTCGTCTTGTCATTTACTATTTGTAGGACATTTAATGAAGCATGCCTAGCTTTCAGCCTTGAGCATGAATCTTACTAAATAATCATGAAGGTGTCTATTAAGCCATGAAGCTACCCACATAGCATGAAGACGTTGGAAACCCTAGAGCTGAAACGAATTACTATCATGATAGAAATCTCAAAGACATCAACATCCAAGGCTCAAGCGGATATCCTTCAAACGGCTAGCTTCCAACGGTCAAATTCAAATGGGAAGATATATAAAGCTATATATTGAGAAGATAAAGTTAAAACCATAGATACACAAGAAACCTTAGATACACAAGATACATAGAGAGAATACAAGACTAGACACACACTGCACTCGATTCTGAAAGCCAAAGGAAGAAGAGCCATTGCAACGAGAGAAAGTTGTTTCTCAGTCTTCGACTTCCTTGCTCCTCTTTGATTCAAAGAAGTCTTGTCCTCTTGGTGGCTTACTACATTGCAGATCTTCTCAGTCCACCTCCTTGTTTCAAAAAGAGTTTTGAGTTTCATTCTATAATTGTTTCTCTTTCTGATTCTTTGTGTTAGCTCATTCTATTGAGTAGACACACTTGTGCTTTTTCACTTCTGTGTAAGATAACCCGCAGAGGGTTTGTTCCCTACAGTGCCGCTTTTGTGAAGGGAAGACCTATAGGTGTAGGTGGTCTTGTAGCCCTTGGTGAAGGGAAGACTTGCTTGGGAGCCAGTGGGTTTGTAATACCTCTCGGGTTTGAGAGAAAGCCAAGTATTCTTGGTAGTTAGTGAAATCCCAAGTGGTTTCTTGGAGACTAGACGTAGGACTTCCAAGTGGGAAGGGCCGAACCAGGATAAAATCCTTGCACATTCTTATGTGATTGATTCCGCCAAGTTTTTACTTGTTTCACACACATCACACTGATTACTAACAACTCTATTAAGTGTTATCTAGTTTTCAGATATTTTTTTAAGTGCCAAAAGTCCTATTCACCCCCCTCTAAGACAACTATTGTGCCATCTCGATCCACAGATGGATCAATCGACAAATATAAAGCACGACTTGTGGCGATGTGATATACTTAAAGGAAGGGTGTAACGCTCCACTTAGAGGCAATATAGTTGTACCAACTCACATCTAGTCCAGAGTGGCACTACAGTGGAAACATCCAAACATAGTCATTTCAGGTTCATTAATACATAAATGACGAGTAATATAATAACAATTATAGCAACGGAAGATAAATTTCTTTTACCTCAACATTGTATTCGAATACCAAGTCTAAGGTATAAACAAAGTAACTACAATAGTCCAATATTGATATGTTTCACAAGTCCATAAAATATAACATTGCTTAAATTACAATTTATCCTCACAAACAAGTTCACTCAATCAACACTCTCATAATCACAATCTAACCCTCCACGTCCTCACGCTCTGAGTTAGTGTGAACTAACTCCTCTGTGCCAATGTCCTTAGCCTCTCCTGAAAGGTTAATTAAGTGTGAGTCTACAAGACTCAGCAAGAAATAAGGAAAGATAGTTCAAGGTCTATCATATAGTTACTTTTAAAACATGATATACATATTCCAATCACATAGCCTTTTTATATTATATAGCTTTTCCTATTGGGTATTCTACATCATTTATCAATCATTATCTATAATCAAAAGTATTACTAAACGGATGTAGATATTGTCATGTAGCATGTATACATTATCAGTGGTTACTTGAAGCGGGGATTTCTCTCTCTAGCTTTCTAGAAAGAGATGCTCTGGGGTTTTTTCGGGCTTCTGCGCCTGCTGGGGCCGGCCGCCGGCCCCAGAACATGTACAGGGGCCTGTTGGTGTGCAGGATATGGCATCTCCAGTAGTGGTTAGGGCGTCTGCCAGTGGCTAGGCGAAGGGAGCATCTTCTTCGGGGCGGCGTTCCCATGCCCAGATAATAGTTGATTCTAAGGTGCCTCTTCCTGTGAATATTGGTATCAAACCTCCAGTTTTACTAACTCTGGGGAGCCAGCGTGTGTTTTTCACATGGGATGTGGTTGGTAAATCTCTCAAGACCCTCAACTTGACTGTTATTGTTAGATGTGCTTATGGCGGAGTTCCATCCCTGAACTCTAAAGCTGCCTTTCTCAAAGGTTATCTCTCAAGGAGGACTTTATTGTTAGTGTGCTTAATCACAAACACTTGCTCTTGCATTTGAGGCGGAGGGGGATTATCTGAAGGTTATTTTGCGGAGGCGTTTACATATTAAAGGATTGTTATACTGGTTTTTTAAGTGGGATGCGCAGTTCGACTTCAACGATGATCCAACTATTATGCCAATGTGGGTGGGTTTTCCGATGCTTCCTGTTAACTATTACTATAAAGATTTCTTAAAGTCTATTGCAGGGAATCTGGGCCAAGTTCTTAGGATTTATGAGCAAACCTTGGCATTGACACAGACTCATGAAGCTTTCCTTTGCGTGAAATTGGACATTACTGAGTCCAGACCTGGAAGGATTTGGATAGGTTGTGGTTCAGATGGTTTCTTGAAAAACATCAACAACTACATAATACCAGCGGTGTGTGGTTTCTACCATAAGTTGGGGCATGCTGATTCTGAGTGTGACAAGAAACATAAGAATGCTGAGATGCAAGAAGATCCTCCAAAGAAGACAGTCCTTCATGAAAATGTTCAAGGTGATCTAGTTATTATGAAAAGAACTTGGTGACAAAAGGAAGTTTATGATGGTTCAGGTGCCCCGTTGTTGGGTAACAACATTTCTCCTCTGTTGGAGGTAGAATCTCCCAAGAAAGCTATAGAGGCTTTTCATTTGGGATCCATGCCCCCGGACATGACCTTTTAGGTTCTCAAACCCAGGTTGTTCATGAAGAGGATGCCCAGCTTCACTCCATGTTGCATGGGATGCATTGGAATACCACAGTGCAACGCGTGCATGGTTTTGAGTCCAAAACTTTGGCCATTATTGTTGAGGCTGTTGCATCCAAGGGGGGCGATGCCAGGGAGCCTCCGGTGATGTCTCCTGCCAGGGAAGATGAAGCCTTGCCTTCTAAATCTGTTTTTTCCATAATTAGACTGCCAGAGACTTCCCTTCAAATGCTTTATACATTGGCTAATGACGAAAATATTTTCATGCCTAATTCTACTATTCGTAAGAAGGATGGTGCTCATGAGAAGGTTGGCGCCAGGACTCGGTCCAAGGCCAAGGCTGCTGGAGGTTCCTCTGGGTATTCTTCTTCATGAATAGTCCCATTCATTACTGGAATATCAGAGGTATTGCTAACTTAGCTTCTAGGCATATGCTTTAGCGAATCATCATGAAGAACAACATTGATTTATTGCTATTGCTGAGCCAATGGTCTCTTTGGCTCATGCAAATTCTTTGCTCTCCTATCTCTGCATGGATTCTTCTACTTGTAATAGTAATGAAGAGTCTAAAATCTGGGTCTTAAGGCAGAACCATTTGTTTTACACAATTACCTGCTCCAAATAGCAAATTACTTTAGCTGCTGTGAAGGAAGATAGTGTGCAGCTGATTATTACAGTAGTTTATGCTAGCTACCATGCAGACAGTAGACGCCTTCTTTTTGATGATCTGCTCAATATTTCCAGTAATGTGGATGTTCCATGGATAGTTGGGGACGATTTTAATTGCGTTTCCCTTCCTTCAGAGAAAATGGGTGGGAGTTCTGCCAACTTGCAAGCTATACTAGATTTTAATGCTTTTATCTCTACTACTTGTTTTACTGATGCAGGCTATATTGGTACTAACTTCACTTGGTCTAATAACCGCACTGGGCAAGCGGCTATTAAGGCTAGGCTGGATAGGTTCATCTTAATTTTAACTGTGATTCTATGTACCTGGATCTTAAGGTTAGGAACCTCCCTAGAGGTCCTTCTGATCATGCTCCTCTGCTGGTCACTTTCTCTTCCTCGCCTCAGGTTCCTGCCAGGTTCACCTTCTTCTCCATGTGGATCACTCATGGTTCATTTAAGGATACTGTCAGAGCTGCATGGGAAGAACCGGTAGGGTGGATCATAATCCTTTTGTTTCTCTTCATCTGAAGCTGAAGGTGGTTAGAGGGGCTCTTCATTCCTAGAACAAAGCCATCTTTGGTAATATCAATGATAATTTTCATAGACATGAGGAGGAGGCTAGGGCCATGCAAGAGGATTTTGACAATGACCCTACGCCAGACAACAACTCTTCTATGGGAGCTGCTAATCCTAACCTCAAAAGAGCTGCTAATTGTGTGGAATTATTTTGGGCTCAAAAAGCTCATATGTAGTGGTTGGATAATGGTGACAAAAATACTGCCTTTTACCATGCAGTGGTTCAAGTTAACAAGAGGCGCAATGTTGTTCATAGGCTCCAGGTGGATGGGGTTTGGAATGAGGACCATGAGGTCCTAAACTTGAAGCAGTTAACTTCTTTCATGATCTTCTGCAAACCATGAATCATGATATTGATGATTCCCTTTTGCATGTCATCCCCTCTCTTGTTTCTTAAGACCAAAATCTGTATCTCTATGCTGTCCCCTCCAACGAAGAAATTAAGAAGGCAGTGTGGAGTTTGAATGCTAATAGTGCCCCTAGGTCTGATGGTTTTACTAGCCATTTTTTTACTTCTTGCTGGGATATTGTTCATCAGGATGACATTGCTGCGGTGCTAGGCTATTTCCAAGGCTTCCCTCTGCCAAGAGGGGTTACTTCTTCCTTGATCGCTTTCGTCCCCAAGAAAGAGCACCTTGAAACCTATGGTGATTTTAGACTGGTTAGCCTGTGCAATTTCTGCTACAAAATCGTCTCTAGGATTTTTTGTCATCGGTTGGTATTTATTCTTCCTAAGATTATTTCTAATGAGCAAGGTGCCTTTGTCAATGGCAGTTCATTCTTGATAATGTCTCCTTATCTAGACAGCTAGTAAGGGATATTGGTAGGAAGGTTAGAGGTCATAATGTGATGTTTAAGCTGGACATTAGGAAAGCCTATGACAGTGTGGAGTGGGATTTCTTATTTGCGGTTCTCAAAAAGTTTTGTTTTTCTTCTAGAATTATATCATACATTGGTATGTTGATCTCCAATTGCTGGTTCTCTATTATTTTCAATGGTTCGCCTACTGGCTATTTTCATTCCACCAGGGGCCTTAGGCAAGGTGATCCTATTGCTCTAGCTCTTTCCATCATTATGGAAGAAGCTCTCAGCAGAGGCCTTAGGAACTTGGTCCTTTCAGGTAATCTCTACCATATGCTGGGCCTAGATGCTGGGCCTAGAGTCTACCGCCCATTTCTCACCCTCCTTTATGCAGATGACACTCTAATATTTCTAAATGGGGGGATCAATAATGTCAAAAAATTGACGAGGTTTTTAAAGAAGTATGCTACTTCCTCAAGTCAGCACATTAACTTTTCCAAGAGCTATTTTATGATATCCGAAAAGGCTTCTCCTCAGTCAGTTAACAGGATTAAGGTGATTACTGGCTTGAAGAGACAAAGTGGGCCTCTTCTTTACCTGGGAGTTCCTTTGAGACCTGGTAGGGTCCTTGCTGCTAATTATAAACCGCTATTAGATAAAGTGAATGGCAAGCTGGCTACCTAGAAGTCGAGACTGATTTCACAAGTTGGCCGGGTAACCTTAATTAACTCTGTGATCTCCTCTCTTCCTATTTACCTGGCAGCTTCATCTCCTCTCCCAAAATCTATTACAAATTATATTGAAAGACTGTCACCTGTCTTTTTCTGGAATGGTACGGATGGAACCCGCCGGTGTCACTGGGTGGCTTGGTCTACCATCCAATGCCCTATTGCTGAAGGAGGTTTGGGTGTCTGGAATCGTAGGCATGTTCAAATTTCTTGGCAGTCAAGAACCTTTGGAACATTTGCCATGGTTCCTCCTTTTGAGCATCTTACACTAGAAGGCGGTATCATATAGGTAGTAATAATAACCTTCCAAGCATGTCTACAAAAATTCGGTTGGAAGCAGAAACTATTGTTTAGAACAATACCTGATGGATTCATGGGAAGGGTAACAAAATTGACATTTTAAGAGATATTTGGCTTGGGGATAAGCCTCTTTCTGATCTGCTTGAAGCAACCTATGAGGGTGGCAGTGCAACTCTGCAGGAGGTTATTTCTGATGCCTCTCATCCTATTAGACCTCTTCTTCCCAATGGCATTTTACACGGGTTGGTGCTCAATGATGAAGAGGATAAGTGTGTCTGGGGGGCCTCTCAAGATGGTTCTTTCTCCTCTAAATATTCTTATAACTTGGTCAGGTTTGTGGGTGTAAAGCGGCCTGCTCTAATGTAAATTTGGCACAATTCCTATTACCGAAGAGCTTCGTTGTTTTGCTGGAAGATTCTGAATAGGGCAGTTCCAGTGGATCAAAGAATTTCTGAAAGTGGCATTCATATGGTATCTCGCTGCTCCTGTTGCAGATACCCTCAGTATGAACATTATAATCATCTTTTCATTCATAGCGACATGGTTGCTTCTTTTTGGTGTTGGTTTCAACCACTCATTCATTCGAGGATTCATCTCCACAAACAGATCACTGCTAGAGTATGGAGTAATCTGATGCAGAGTAATATTAGCTCTCCCTTTGGCTTTATCTCCCTTTATTGTCTCATTCTAATGTTGTGGGAAATCTGGATGGGGAGTTGTTCGGCCAGGTTTGACTCCAAAAAGATCTATGTTGGGGAAGCTATTAACAACATCATACTTTTGATCTCTTGCTCCCTCTCTAAAGAGCAGTTTAAAGTTGCCCCTTCTTCCAATGAGCTGCAAGTCCTTCATCAGTTCAGTTTCCTTCCCAATTGCTCTACTAAATAGTTCAAACTCATTAGATGGATCCCTTCGATATTTGAATTTTGTTTGTACGTCGATGGTGCTAGCAAAGGCAACCCAAGGGAGTGTGGTGGTGGCAGATGTATTTGTGACAAGTAGGGCACCGTACATGTGGCCTTTGCTCATTACTATGGTGTTGGCAATAGTATGATAGCTGAACTCAGAGCGCTCTGTGATGGTCTTCGCTGGCAGATTTTCTTAGGTTTCGTCTCTCCATTGTATACACTAACTCCAAGTCTATGGTGAACTACTTCAAGGCAGGCAGGTGCTCCTCCTGGACTGCCTATAGATGGTAGTGGGATGCAAGGACTATGTTAAACTGGGACTCTACTTTGATGTCTCATGTATACCAAGAAACCAATCAGGTTGCAGACTCTTTAGAGAACCATGCGTGTCAGACTATGCAGAATAATGTTTTTGAGGGGCCTAGTAGCGTTCCTGACCCTTGTAAGGGGCCTATTGTTTTAGATAGAACCAGCCTGATGCATGTTAGATTGGTTTGACGAGGGCACATCCTTTGTTCCTGTTGTATTTACCTTCATATCATATATATTTCTGGCCCAGATGCTCATTCTAGTGGATTGGGAACATTCTCCCCCTCTGGGGTGGGTGCACTCTCCTAGACTTTGACCCTGAGGACCATTTTTAATCAAAAAAAAATGTATACATTATCATGTAGCATGAAGACATTTTTTTTTAAATGAATATCTGATAGGGAAGGTAGGAGAGCGCTCACCCCTTCAGAGAAGGGATAAGTTGGTCACTCCACCACCACTCACCTATCAGGAAATTTATTGAATCGCATAAAATAGTACATAAGATACTTAGGGCCTAATGTAAGGGAAACCCATCTTATCAAGACGATAGGGGCCCTTTACAGTAAGAGGAAGATCAGCCCAAGATGACCATACAATGCGAGAACAAGAAATCGTACAGCCATGTCCGGCAATTGTCATGTAGCATGTAGACGTTATCATGTAGCTTGTAGATATTATCATACAACATGTATACATTATCATGTAGCATGTAGACATTGTCATGGAGCATATAGACATTATCATGTAACATGTATAGTTGCAAAGACATAACCCAACTGTTAATAGAGATCATGTAGTCATGTAGCATTCACTTATCACCTAGGCAAAATAGTGATTAAGTTGGTCATTGCGCAATACCAGAGGAAGTCCTCCTTACCATTACTAGTAGAACATGTCTACCTCCAAGATTTCAATCTGTTGACCACGGATTCTTGTGGTCAATTTCATGTAGGTGAACCAAAACTATAGAGGCATTCTATGGCGTAGTTCCATGTAGAAATCTTTATAATACCAATGTCTTATTGGCCATATCATTTTAGAAATGCATTCATCCAATCAACATGTACATAAAAATACATTCTAGTATGTTCTCCACAAATTATGCAATTGTGCCAACTCATTCAATAAGACAATAGCATATGCTCATGCAACACATTATCATCATTTTCTGAAATCATCATTCCTACTGTACATTAGTAATCTATCATGATACTACAGTTATTATTTAAATCAAAATTCAATATTTGCACACTTCTTTTTGCATTTAACAATATTCATGCATACCTTTATATGTTCAAAAAATTATAGCAGCAAGTACAGTAAATAGAAATCTCTAAAACATTGCCAAAAACTCTCTTTCTAGGTAGCCATTATCCATATGAAATCTCATATTTTTCTAAATCAAGTATCATTTCCTATGGTTATTTATCCTCAAACTTGGATTATTTAGCAAGATACAAAGATTAAATAAAGCATACATTCACTGTATGAAAACTGAGCATGATCAATTTGTATATTTCAATCCTAAAGTAATGAGAAATTCACCCACGTCCTCATGGTATGGATCAAACACCCATTCATTTTTTCTTGTACTCACACTATCAAATTCTTAAAACAATATGTAAAGACCATATAACATCATCGTGGCATTTCTGATGTGCAAAAGCACTTACCTACACCAAACGAAGTACAACAAAAACCCTACATGATCATTAACCATGACCTATAAGCATTAAAACTGATCTATAGAAAACTACATAGATGAACTTAACGTCAATGTTGGTTGTTGTTTACTAAGGTTAATGGCAATCGACACTGTTGTTAAGATCAATCGACGGCGACACATAGTTCCGTTAATATATATAGACGTCCAGCACTTTGTCATTTACATGAAATAGATGGCAGTTGAGATTGACGTTAAGTTCATGTGGTTAGAAAACTAGAAACTCACATGAAATCACGAAACATTAACCCCTTACTGCGACCTTTTTCATGCATCCAAAAATCAATAAAAATAGTAGATTTGTGAGTCTAAGATCCTAAACCGTTCCCCCATGTAACGAATAAAAAGTTGTAAATGTCTACCTTGGTAACAAGGCAGTCCTCTTCGTCGCCTTCGTCCACCGGATCCGACCTCCAGAACAACTCCCTCGGTTAGCGGTCCTTCTGAGAACGATTGTCTAAGTCACCATTGTTCCCAAATCGCCTCGATCATCACGGATACTGCACAACAACCTTTCTATCGGTCCTCTATTCTCTCCACCAAACCAACGAAAAACCTCCTCCCAAGAGCCAAATCAGAGTCTTTTAAAGGCCACCTATGGTTTACCCAACTCTAATCCTAACCCTTGAAATAGAAACGTCTCGATCTATTCGATAAACATCAAGGAAAATGGCCGATTATGTCACTTCAGAATGGTAGCCACAAAATCTGGCAAGTCACGTTAACGTCAACACAGGTTGTCGTTTACCATGAGATAAACAACATTCGATGTTGTCTTCTACTTCAGTAAATGGCAGTGAACTGTGACGTCAGTTCATCAAAATATACAGTCAACACAAAATCTGAAACACACACATAATTATGAAAAATAAATAAACAAACCAATGGTCTAGGGGACTACACCCTCTCCCCCTTAAAATAATCTTCGTCCACGAAGATTGAATTAAGATACTTACCAAACAATGATGGGTACCTCTTCTTCATCACATCATCTAGTTCCCATGTTGCCTCTTCTCACTAGAAATTCCTCCACAAAACTTTAACAAAGAGAATATACTTGGATCATAAGTCTTGAACCTTCCTATCTAGAATCTCTATCGGTTGCTCTTTATAGGAAAATTCTGGCTAAAACTACAGTAGTTTAAAGCTGATCACATGCACCGGATCACAAACATATTTCCTTAACATGGATACATGAAAAATTTGATGCACTCCTACTAAGGATGGTGGCAAAGCTAGCTAGTATGCCATGCTCCACATCTTCTTCAATACTTCAAAAGGTCCAATAAATCTGGGGTTCATCTTGCCTTGTTTCCCAAATCTCACCACACCCTTGGTCGGTAAAACCTTGAGAAAAACATGATCTCCAATCCCAAAAGTAAAATCCTTCCTCCTTTTGTTTGTATAGCTCTTATGACGATCTTGCACTGCTTTCAACCTTTGCACAATCATCTGAATCTTCGCTAAAGTCTCCTGCACCACTTCTGGCCAAAGAAGATGTCGATCTTCTGACTCCTCCCAACACAATAGCGATCTACACAGCCTACCATACAAGCCTTGACTGTTATTATTGTGAGGCCCCCGAATTTTGTGCATTTCATATTCTTTATTTGGTGCATATTATAAGTAATTACTTACTCGTGTGCATGTGTATAAATATATGTTATTCCAGTATGTATATTATATTTATTTATTATGTGCATAGTGTATTTAAATAATGTGGTGCATATAGTATGTATTTATATTGTGTATGTGTGTTTATTTAAATCATTTCTATATTCTGGCCGAAATTCCTTTTAACGTCAATATCTCTTGACATTAAGAGTGAATAGACGGCCACAGTTGTGCCGTTTACTGTATTCTGGCATCAACTTCGATGGACATTGACTGTTAGTTAGCGGCAGCATGTTGGCCGTTTATCTCCAAGAACTTATTGCAGTTTCAGATCTAGAAATGTTCGCGTTTCCTCCGGTCCCTGTTTTGGAAACCCACCTCCAACGGTAGGATTCCAACCCTTAAGCGCAGCCCAACCTCCCTTAGCTTATAAAAACACCCCTTTTGGCCAGATTAGGTCCCTTTTGTCTCCTTGAGAAACCCTAGAAAGTCTGTGCGAAAACCTAATTTTTGGAGGCTTGGATCCGACGATTGGGAGTTCCTACCGGCGATCTTCTTTGACTGGGAGCTACACCTTGCATTGAGGAAGCGACCCCAACTCCGAGGATCGACCTACATCGAGAGGAAGGACCAGTTCTCAGCAGATTTTGAGCACCTTCTTGGCAGTGGCCGAGGAGGGCTTTTTCGACCAAATCATTCCTCATTAGATTTATTTGAAGGCAAGTGACTTATTGGTTCACTTCATAGACTTATCCTTTAGGGTTTTCATATTTTTACAGATTTTTATTCCATGCCTGGACCCCCAAAATTCTGTGTTTTCTGTGTTTCGATCTGCACTGTGTGCAGACAAGATATAGACGGCTACTTTGTTGCCGTCAAGTTCCTGGGTAAACGGCAGTCGATCATGCCGTTTACCCCTGTTGGCGTCCACACCCTGGACGTCAAGTTTATGTGGTTTTCTTGAATAGTGATAAATGATCTTTGTGATGTGATTTTGGAGAAAAGTGACTTTATGTATGTGTTTAGAAAATCATGTCTTGTTTAATATGTTCATTTGAGCAATCCATGAAATCATGAAAATTTTCTGATGATATTTGTTATTTACAGAATTTCTGTTATGGAGATAATAAGCATGTTATGATAGATTTAAATACATAATAATTATGTATGGTGCATGTTATTGTCTAAGAAATTTTCCACGAGGTAGGACCATTATGTGCATGTTTTAGATCTGTTAGAATAGATGGTTCACTATCTACCATGTTTAAGTTGAAATATCTTGTAAAATGCTTGAAATCTCTGTTTAATATTAAAAAATAATTATACTGCTCAAAAAATTGTGAAATATCTTATAACATGCCCCAAGAAATGTACCTCCTTCATCCAGAAGCATCTACTAAATTTGACACAGTTTGTGCTCCCTTAAGACTCCAAGTACTATCCTCAAATGCTCTCTATGAGACTCCTCGTCAGGCGAATAGATTAGCACATCATCAATGAAAACCACAACAAAAGAATCAAGGTACTATCGGAAAACCCTATTCATTAGGTCCATGAAAATAGCTGGAGCATTCGTTAAACCGATGGGTAAAACTAGAAATTCATAATGGCCTTATCTCATTCTAAAAGCCATTTTGGAAGAATCCTTAGGCTTGATCCAGAGTTTATGATAGCCAAATCGAAGATCAATCCTAGAAACACAGAATCCCCATGTCACTGATCAAGCAAATCATCAATAAGCGGTAATGGATACTTTTCTTAATAGTGTTGGATCGAGATGGCACTTTAGATGTCCTAGAGAGGGGGGGGGGTGAATAGGACTTCTTGCAATTTTAAAAATTATCTGAAAATAGATAACCCTAAATAAAGTTGTTAGTACTTTGTGTGGTGTGTGTGAAACAAGTGAGAATTTGGCGAAAACAATCACAGAATTGCATAAGAGATTTTATCCTAGTTCAGCCCTTACCACATGGACGTTCTACGTCTAGTCCCCAAGAACCTCTTGGAATTACACTAACTGCCTAGAACACTTGGCCTTCTCTCAACTTGAGAGGTATTACAACCCACTTGCACCCAAGCAAGTCTTCACATTACCAAGGGGTACAAAGACTACCTACACCAGTAGATCTTCCCTTCACAAGAGGGGAACTACAGGGAACAAACCCCATGTGGGTTATCTTAACAAAGAAATAACACATATGTGTCTGTTTAGAAGAATGAGCAGACACAGAAAATCAGAAAGAGATACAAATAAGAATTGAAGCTCAAATTCTTTCTGACTATAAGAGAGTGGACTGAAGAGATCTGAATTTCAGAGGGCCACTAAAAAAAAGACTTCTAAACAATCAGGAGAGCTTGGAAGTCAAAGCTTGAGAACAGCTGGCTCTCTCAAGAACTTGAGATTTTCTCTTTTTTTTTCTGTGGAAGGTGAGGTTGTGGTTGTATCTTCTAGTGTGTATGACTCTCCTTCTTGCTTCTTGTTCTGACTTGTGTTCTTGTTCAAACTTTAGCTCCCATATATAAACATAAAATATTGAGCTATCCAACAGATCTTCAGCTCTTGAGGTCTCAACGACTTCAGGCTATGCAGATTGGTGAGTTAAAGAAAGACATAGATACCTCCATTCTTTCAGAGGTAGGTGTGATAAAAATATATAACGCACAAAAGAGTTCTGACTGAAATGTTCAGAACATTTAAAGATAGACAGACAATTGTATGGGAAATACAAGGACTTTTCCTAAAAGTCATGGAGTTCTGACAGAGAGAGGATGTGGTAGGTGAGCTCTGACAGATAACCCATGCTGCTTATACCTACAATCACATTAAACTCTTGTCCATCTGTCGAACAGAGATAGAACTATCTTTCTGACAGTGAGAGAGACAACAAATATACAAATCTTACAGATTTCAAAAGAACATTTAGCATGAGAGTAATATTAAATATAATATTTTTCCACTAAAGAGATATTTGAATTATGATAGCTGAAAAAATAATCACAAGGATCATATAAGAAACTTTTATACATAAGAGATCCCAAAGGGATAAAGAAAGTCATTGAAATAATAAAGATTATGATCTATTTGTTTATGCGAGAAATGATAAGTATATAAAAAATTAGTTAAGTACAAGTACACAGAAGTTGATATATGATACTTCAACTTTCAAGGAGTCTGAGTGAAATTTAATAATACTTCAACTGTATAGAAGTCGCAGTGAGATATTGATAGATGTCAGACTTCGACTTCTGGGGAGTTGGAGTAGAACAAGTTTGTTCATCAATCCATATCATACTTCAACTTTTAAACAGTCAGAGTAAAATGCAATAGTCAAGACTTTGACTTTATGGGAGTCGGAGTAAAGTCTAACTTCGACTGTTAAAGAGTGTAAAATACAATCAACAAGACTTCGACTTTTTAGAAGTTGGAGAGGGTCCGACTTCGACTGTTAAAGAGTTAGAGTAAGGTCCAGTTGATAAGCAATCGGTATCAGGACTTCATCTTTAAAAGTTGGAGTTATGCCAGACATCGACTTCTCCAAAGTCAGAGTATAACCGTTTGTTCATCAATTGGTACAATACTTCGACTTTTCTTAAGTCGAAGTCTATATGGTATACAGTATATGCTATGGACTTAGAAAAAAATTTGTGACAGTGTTGATACTTTGATTTTGTGTGCATAAATTTTGGCTAAAAATATTATACAGTATTATATATGTGTGCCTTTATATTGTCATATGGATTTTCATAAATTGTAGTATAAATCAATAAATTGATTTAGGAGAGATTAAAAAAAAATTCATAGCAAAAACATAATGATTAAATGTTTAGCAATATTTTTAACGATAGTTGCTCAACAATTCTCCCCCTTATTGTTAATGACAAAAATTTTTAAATACATAGTGAAAAACAAAAAAAATTAATTTGTTTATGTTCTCTCTTCTTCCCAGTGTACCACTGTAGAACAAAACTTTTAATTTTTTTGTTTGTTCTCTTCTCCATCTTTGTGGCATTAACAGAAAGGATAAAAGATACACATAGAGAGATAGAGAGAGAGATACACAAAGATTGCTAGAAACAGAACTATATTGATAGAATTAATAACCTTTTACATTCATGCAGAAGAATAGGAACTAGGAAGATAGAGGGAAGGATAGAATTGAGCAAAGAATGGCTGAAGGAGAGCCCATAGCTTCTACTCATTGTCAGGAAAAATATAAAGAAACTTGGAACTATCTATGTTATAGGAGGGTCCTACAGAAGGGATTTTCCTATAGGATTTAATGTGTCGGCGATGATACCAATTGGCTCTCCTATGATAGTCATCACTGTGCAGGGTTCTCTTAAGAGGAATAAACTTCTTACTGGTTGCTTGGTGCAGGAACTCATGAATAGTGATGTTCCAATGGAGACCCTGGGAGTGAGCTGCTTCCTTCGCCTGGTAATATACAAGGTATCTCAGTGTCCATTTGTGAGAGATAGACTTCCAAAGTGTCTCATATCCCTTACAAAGATAAACTGAGGGAGATAGCTTGAGCTTTCAGCATTCTGCACTTTCTTTTGGATAAGCTGATGCCCACTGATGTTCATTCAATCTCTCAGATTCTGCAAAACTGTGCTGAAAATCTTTCATGTATAGAGAGTTCTTAGGGGCATGCATTAGAGAAAAACGATGGAATGATAGCTTGATGTTGTATTTGATCTTAAATCTGGCTGCTATCCTGATGTGCCTGTTGAAAACTACTTGGGCAAATTGCTTCATGGAGGAAATGGCACCTACTAGACTAGGGTGCATTCCAAAGGGCAATCCTATCGTCATTGAGGGAGTAATTACTCTTTCCCCTTGAATAATCATAGCCCACTACCCCTTATTTACATCTGGCAAACCCATTCTAAATTTGTCTTCATTAAATTGCATCATTCTGCCATAACTGGTCTGGAGCTCTTTGAGGAAGTCACCAAATAGATCAAAGAATCTAAGATTTAGGTGAAGGGAAACTGTCAGAAACTGGTTCCAACACTTGGCAGTTGTATAATTTTTGGCTTCACCGGGGTATAGATTTAAGAATTATTCAGAGGAGAGACATTGTTTTTTCTATGTGATAAGATTCACATCAGCCAAAAGGACTTCTAAAGTTTTAAGCAAAGTAGGGAGCCAGTCCTCAAATTTGTAGGTTGACATCTCATGGACTTCAAGAAAAGCTTTGATAGAAAGTAATTCTTTGAAGAGAGCCATATGGTGCTCATAATGATTAATGAAAGCATACCAGAATGGTGGAAGAAGAGAACTAGGATTGTCTTTCATCTTAGACCCTACTATAGATGATAGTGCCACACTAGGTACTATCTGAGCCAGTGAATGAGTAGATCTGGCCGATGAAGGACTTGAGGATAGAAGGAGAGAGGAGAAAAAAATGAGGAGCTAGAGTATGAAGAATGGGTGTTTTTACAGTGTGAGGATTGAATGTATACTTCATATGAAATGAAGAAATTGAAGTATCAGTGGGAGTTGGAGGTTGTTGCTCTGGTTGAGAAGTAGAAGGAGGAGGATTAGAGGAGACAGAAGGAACATGTTGAGAAGGAATTGGAGGTGCTTGTTCAATAGTTGGGGGAGGTGTTGGGTCAGTAGGAGGAGGTGCTGTTGGAGCAGTAGGAGTGGGAGTAAGGGTTGAGGGTTGAGAGGGAAAGACAGGGGAACCATAGTTCATAAGTTTCTTTCTAACCCTCCTCTTAAAGGTCTTGACCTTAGAGCTGGCTTCCACTTCCATAGACTGATCATGTTGCTCCAAAGACTGCTCAGATGCTTTCTCTTGTTGAGGTTTCTGTTGTTGTTTAACAGTCGGATCTGGCACTACTACTGAATCCACAATTGTCTGATCTCCAGACTTCTCTGGCTGTGGAACAAATTGCTCAGGCTGCTGCTGCTGCTACTGCTATTCAGTGTGAACAGATGGAGGTACTTGAGAACTGCCTGTGCCCTGTTGGCACACCAACTGAAGGAGCAGATCCTTCATTTGCTGAACCTCCTTTGACATGAATTCAAACTTGACATCTGTTTGATGTATCTACATTTGTAGTACAGACATCATCTCTTATTGCTTCAATATCAAGTTTATCACATCATTCACAATTCGACTAGTCTCCCCCTGAGACCTTTGCCGGGTCTCAACATGTAGTGGAGAGACATGGTAATGCTCTTCATTCAAAGATGGCTCAACTGGAGTGGAACTGGGGATATCATCTTCTTGAGCCTTTTCCTTGCCCCTTAGATCCCTGAGCACTTGATTGATGGTGTCATTTAGGATATCTTGCTCTTGGGATGGAGCTGTAGCATGAACTTCTTCTTGTTCTTCCACTGATGCTTCTTCTCTAACTTCCTCTATTCTGATTACTGGAGACTGAACTTGAGGAAGTGAAGTGGAGCTCTATGCCTCATCTGGAAGGATGTCATGAGAGCAACTAGGGACAATGTCCTTTAACCAAAGATTTTGGGCCTTGTCTTCCAAAATATAATGACTTCTTCTCGGAGTGGAAAGCACAATCGTCTCCTTCACAGATACTGAAATCTCATCAAACAGATATACTAATAATCTTCTAAATATAAGTGTGAGTAGGGGTCCATAGGGTAGAGATTCTTGCAAGAATTTTGACCCTGCCATCCTTTCCAATATAATCAAGGGCAGATTGAACCTATTCCTCTAGATGGCCCAAAAAAGCAAACTACCATCTCTAGCAGTGATGGATGAGTGGGTTCCAGACTTGGGGGTAATGATAGTGGTGATTATGGCATGAATGATCCTCTTCTCTAATGAGAGCTCGTTGACAAGGAGCCCTTTCTTAGAGAGAGTACCCAGACTACCAGCAACCCCTAATTTCTTCTTCTCCATGGACACTACATCACTGATCCTATGTCTGGAGTCGGGGCAGTCCAAAATCTCAACTAATAAATCATCAGAAATTGTAACTAATGTACATTTCACTGAGTCTGAAACTGAACCATCTACAGAAACATGGAGGTTGGGATAGAAAGCCTTTAGTGCACCATCAAAAGTTGGTTCATTTATCTGACAGATCCTCGATCAGCCCATAGCATGTAGGGTTTCTACTATACAAATAAGTCAACCAGACAACTGAGTGAAATCTAGAACTTTCCTTGGGCAAATAGAAGCCTTGGCTGAGGAGAGATGCTAGTACTGCTCAGAGGTGAAAAGAGTTCCTTCTGGAGCCCTAGAAGAAGCCATCTAAACAAATACACAAAATGAGTCTAAGGAAGATGCTAGAGGAGATGTAGAATGAGTCCACAAAGGTTAAAAATCCTACCTTTCTTAAGAGAAATGGAGGAAATCTGCAATTGCTTCGAAGGTGGTTTCGTCAGGGTGAAGAACATACACGAGAACCCGGAAGAAGAAGACAAGATAGTAGGAGACGTTTCAAATGGGTGATTTGGAGTGAATGAGGGAAAGGTCCTAATATTTTAGGAGGAAGTGTAACGGACCGTAGATGAGGACATGAACGGCTAAGATTAAAAGAATAATCCATTATAATTAATTCTCCCTTTAAATAAAAAACTTGTAACCCCCCCTTTTTTTGAATTAAAATTGACTCCGACTTCATAAACTCTAACTTCTTAAAAGTCGCAGTACAAAACTCCGACTTCGGAGAAGTCGAAGGTTCAGGACTTAGAAAGATTTTGCAATGAATGGAACATACAATGCAATAAAGAGTCTAAGTTTTTATTCAGAGTTGCACATACCTATTTCTCTTCTAATTGAAGTAAATCTATCTTCATGGAGAGGTTTAGTGAATATATCAGCTAATTGATCATTTGTAGAGACAAATTCAAGTAAAATTTATCCATTAGTTATATAGTCCTAGATGAAATGATGTCTGACCTCAATGTGCTTGGTTCATCAATGTTGAATTGGATTTTTGGTCAAGTTGATTGTGCTTTTGTTGTCACACAATATTGGAATTTCATGAAGTGTACGACCATAGTCTTCCAGTTGATGTTTGATCCACAGTAGTTGAGTGCAACAACTTCCAACAGCAATGTATTATGCTTCTATTGTGGATAAGGCTATTGAATTCTATTTTTTGGAGGACCAAGAAATCAAGCATCGTACAAGAATTTGACAAGTACCACTGGTGCTTTTTCTATCCATTTTGCATCCAACATAATCAACATCACTATATCCAAGTAATTTAAATTCAGAACATCTGGGATACATAAACCCAATTTACTTGTATTTATAAGATATCTAAAAATTCTTTTAACAGCATTAACATGAGATTCTTTTGAATCAGCCTGAAATCTAGCACACAAACATACACTGAACATTATGTATAGTCTACTGGCAGTAAGATAGAGTAATGACCCAATCATGCCTCTATAAATATTTTGATCTACTTTCTTACCAATTGGATCACTATCTAACTTATTTCCTAAGCTCATAGGTGTTCCTAAGGGGTTACATTTGTCAAAACCATATTTAGGAAGCAAATCTGAAATGTACTTGGTTTGACAAATGTGAGTACCTTCCTTGATCTGCTTGATTTGCAAGCCAAGAAAATAATTAAGCTCACCCATCATGTTCATTTCAAATCACTTTGCATAAGGTTTTCAAAGAATTCGCAGTGTGATTCATTAGTAGAACAAAAAATAATATCATCAACATATATTTGTACAATCAGGATTGCTTCTGACAATTTCTTAATAAATAGGGTGCTATATATTTTACCTCTTGAAAAATCATGTGATATAAGTGATGCTCAGTCTGTCCCCATGTAATTTTAATTAATTACATATTTATTTTGGTGATTAACAAAACCAAACAAAACCCTATCAAAAAGTTCTAACACATTCTTCATAAGTCTTAAGTATAGGAAATATACCAAGGTCAAACAAGCCAATATTGGTAAGTATTACCTTTCTGAAGCTTTAATCATCTCAAGATCATATTTCTCTAAGTCCGCATCGACTCCTGTTGAAAGTCACGTCGATTTCCTTATGTGTGTATAGATTTGAATAGAGCTATAACGATTTCTTTATAAGACTAAAATATCATGGTGTTACAATCAAGTCGTTCCCGTAACGATTCCTTAAGTTATCGCAACGATTTCTTTAGAACTCGTAACGACTTGCCCGTCGCAACGATTCCTTAAGTTATCGCAACGATTTCTTTAGAACTCGTAACGACTTGCCTGTCGCAACGATTCCTTAAGTTATCGCATCGATTCCTTTAGAACTCGTAACGACTTGCCCGTCGTAACAATTCCTTAAGTTATCTCAATGATTTCTTTAGAACTCGTAACGACTTTCCCGTCGCAACGATTCCTTAAGTTATCCCAACGATTTCCTTGGAACTCGTAACGACTTGCCCGTCGTAATGATTCCTTAAGTTATCGCATTGATTTTTTTAGAACTCGTAAGGACTTGCCCGTCGTAACGATTCCTTAAGTTATCGCATCGATTTCTTTAGAACTCGTAACGACTTGCCCGTCGTAACGATTCCTTAAGTTATCACAACGATTTCTTTAGATCTCATAACGATTTGCTTCGCGCAACAATTTCTTTAGCGCTCGTAATGATTTGCCTTGTGCAACGATTTCGTTAGCGCTCATAATGATTTGCCTTACGCAACGATTTGTTAAGTTTTCATAACGATTTCTTCGTTGAACACATCGACTTGCTTTCCATAACGATTTGTTAAGTTTTCATAACGATTTCTTCGTTGAACACATCGACTTGCTTTCCATAACGATTTGTTAAGTGTTCATAACGATTTCTTCGTTGAACACATCACTTGCTTTCCATAACGATTTGTTAAGTTTTCATAACGCTTTCTTCGTTGAACACATCGACTTGCTTTCCATAACAATTTGTTAAGTGTTCATAACGATTTCTTCTTTGAACACATCGACTTGCTTTCCATAAAGATTTGTTAAGTGTTCATAACGATTTCTTCATTGAACACATCAACTTACTTTTCATAATGATTTCTTCGTTGAACACGTCAACTTGCTTTCTATAACGATTCGCTCTCTATAATGACTTGTTGGTATTCATAACGATTTCATTAGTCATATAGACAACGACTTTATGGTTTATATCGACTTGACATTTATTTTATCTCCTAAAGTGTTGAGTAGTCAAAGTCTTCTCTTATCTGTCTGACTGTTGTGCATTTAATGAAGACAAAACGTATCTCTGCATGCATACAGATGATATCTTTTCACTATCATGCATATTCTGTCAACATCTTTTAAAACAAGCTATTTGGCATTGCTATTTTGGTGAATATTCACATCAATGTTTACTGACAACAAGAGACAGCCTAGCTGTCTACTGTTCTAGCATTTAATATGTGCAGGGTCCTAAAGATATCTTGTTATACAACATTGGACCATATAGACGCCAGAAGTCCTTTATCTCTTTGCGTGCTAAACTGGATAAAAGATTGTTGAAGCTTCCAAATGTCAAACAGTCTAACGTTTACCAATCTAAGAGACAACGGTTACTTTAACGGCCGTATTTCAAATGGAGATATAAATACAAGACAGAAGATCAGAAGGAAGCAGGAATGATAAACGCACAAGCAACTCAAATCTTCTGATAGAATTCTAGAGCCAAGAACTTCAGTCCTTCTTGTTTTTGCTCTTTGCTCTCCTCTGAAGTGAAAATCTTGAGAGAGCTCGTGTAGTTCTGAGAGTCTACTGTGTTTTAGACCTTCTACTCTCAGTCCTGCTTGCTTCAGATCTTAGCTTGTTGAAGCTTGATCTAAGGGCTTGTTTTTACTGCTTACCTTTGCTGTGGTTGTTCCCTTCAGTGTTGAAGGAAGACCTGGTAGAGCTTCCAGGGTGTTGTTGTTCCCTTCTGTTGTGAAGGAAGACCTGGTGGGGTATCCAGGGTGGTGTAATTCCCTTCATGTGAAGGAAGACCAGCTGAGCTGGGTGTTGTAATGTCCATAGGGGGACTGGACCCTAGCTAGTGGAATCCTGAGTTGTTGCTCAGGGACTGGACGTAGGACTCCTAAGGAGAGGAGGTCCGAACCAGGATAATTTCTTGTGTTGTGTGGTTGTTTTTCTTGTCTGATTTCTCTTTGAACTAACTGTCACTAACCTTCATCGAAGAACATCTTTGTGTGAATGTTTTAAGCACAGGTACTAATCAAATATTTTTTAAAGACCCATTCACCCCCCCCCTCTGGGCTTGTCAAGTGGGCAACAATAAGATAAGTACTGAGTCCTTCGTACCATGCTCTTGGAGATTGTTTCAAACCATATAGTGCTTTCTTTAAATAAAAAACATAATTTGGATATTTAGTATCTTTAAAACCAAGAGGTTGCTCTGTAGGATCGAATTCAGGGTATGAACAAATCTAGAAAGGGGGGGGGGGGGGGGGGGTTGAATAGATCTAACACCAAATTATACGGAATCTTAAGCAATTCAAAGAACACTTTGATTTATAGATCTATTCAACAAAAACTATTACAAATCTGATGTGTATATGTGTGAATTGTGTGAATAAAATGAGTGAAGCAGTTGTACAAGTAGTGAGAGTGAAATCTAATGTAAACATCTAGCGCAAGATACAGATAAAACCATTGCACAAAGGAATTTTAGGTGGTTCGAAAATCACACAAGTGATTCCTACATCCACCCCTCACACAGTGAGACCACACTACTCAAAAAAAAGTACAACACACACTGGAGCACGACGACTCCAAACACCCTTGAGCTCGACGGCTCAACACACAACCGTGAGCACGACAACTCACAAACTGGGCACGACGGCTCAAACACACAATGAGTGCAACGACTCACAAACTAGAGCACGACGACTCATAACACACAGTGAGTACGACAACTCACACACTAAGCACGACGCCTCCAACACAACTGGAGCATGACGAATCCAAACTGAGCACGACGGGTCAACACAAGCTAGATCAAAAAGATAAGAGATTAGATCCTCTAGCAATGATCTAATTCACAGACTTAATCGTACACAGAAATCTACACAGAACTTCATGTACAGATCTCAGAGACAAAAGTGAGAAAAACACCAAGAAATAATTAAAATAGATGTGGGTTGGATGTTCCTCAGTGAAGAAGTCTTGCAGAAGCTTCAATTGAAGAGCCTTGAATGAATTCGATTGAGATCCTCTTCAATTCCCGATGCTCTGCTCCAGTGGCATCTGAATTGCTAGTACTTCTTCTTCTGTTCTTCAGCTCGATCTGCTCCTTTTCTCAGTACATCACTGCTTGCCTTAATCACCACGTCCCTTTGGATGTAATTGCTAGAAGGCTGGAGGCTTGCGAGCTCTGGATTGCTCGTTGGGTGCTTCTTAGCTTCAGAACAGAGATGAGAGCTTTTATAGCCTCCGTGCAGTCCCTTTTTACGTGAAGGGAATGTGCACAGAAACCTAGAAAGCATCCTGGGCTGCCATGTGTCCAAAAGGTCTTCATCATATTTCCACTTGGATGAAAGGGCAATTTAGTAATTATAGCATCTCCCATAAAGACCTCAGTGCCATCGGATTTTATCCTCTGCACAATTCTGGGTTTGCACAGAAAGAGAGAGTCGACCACATTCTTCAAGAGAGTCGACCTACTAATCAATCATCACTTCAGGGCTAACTATCAGAACACTAGTGTCGACCTGATCAACAGGTAGAGTCGATCTGATCAACAGGTAGAGTTGACCTCCTGTGTATTCCTCCAAAACTAGTTCACTGGATGGATGCTAGTGTCGACCTCATATCCATATAGAGTTGACACTACTGACCAATTTCTCTTCAGAAACTTGCTGAGCAGATTATGTGTGCTGACCTGTCTGTCAAATGGAGTTGACACTGCTGTGACTTTTTCTTCAGGAGTTTGCTAGACAGTCTTGTAGAGTCGACCTACTTTTACAAAAACTCTGTAAACATATACAAATAAAGAGTAGACCATCAAAACATGTTATAAACAGTAGGATATGAGATATTAATTATCAAGAACATGTTGTTTGAGCATTATTGTAATATATTCAATATGTGCAATATGTTCACTGTGTCATTATCAAAATCAAAATGTGAGTGATGTTAATTGGTCATCATTAAAAAAATCATCATTAAGAAATTTCAATACACACTCAACACAACATGCTCAATATAAACTTCTTCTTTTATGAAACTGTTCAGAAAAGCACTTTTAACATCCATTTGAAATAAATTGATATTAAGAGAACATTCATATGCTAATAAAATTCTAATTGCCTTTAATTTAGCAACTGGAGGATATGTTTTATTAAAATCAATGCCTTCCTCTTGGGAATATCCTTGTGCCACCAGTCTGGCCTTGTTCCTTGTGATTACTCCTGATTCATCCATTTTGTTTTTGAAGAACCATTTGGTCCCAATAACTAGATGGTCAAAAGGTCTACGAACAAGAGTCCAGACCTGGCTGCATGGAACTGGTTAAGTTCATCTTGAATAGCTAGGATCCAAAATTCATCTGCCAGTGCATCATTGATTGTCTTAGGCTCAATTTCAGAAACAAATGCAGAAAAATCACAGGGAATTGTCATACCTCTTGTTCTTACCCTATCTTGAGGATCACCTATAACATTTTCTCTTGGATGATCTCTGTGATACCTCATTTCTTTAGGTAGCCCTTCATGTGCTTCATCTTATCATTGCAGTTCTTCTAGTGGAGGAACTTCCTTATCTTCATCTTTTTCTTTAAGAGAAGTCTATTCTAGATCCTTACACAATTCTTCAACAACATCTTCTTCTTCTATTTTCTTAATAGAAGGGTTAGTTTCATCAAATGAAATATGAACAAATTGTTCTATAGTTAAAGTTCTTCTGTTAAACACTTTGTATCCTCTAGGCTTTGAGATATATCCTAGTAGAAAACCTTCATCACTTTTAACATCTAATTTTCCTATATTATCTTTTCCATTATTCAAAATGAAGCACTCACAACCAAAGGGTCAAAGATGACTGACATTTGGTTTCTTCTCCTTGTATAACTCATAAGGTGTCTTCTTCAGTATTGGTTTGATCATACACATGTTGATGATGTAGCAGGATGTGTTGACTGCTTCTGCCTAAAAATACCTTGGTAAATTATATTATGTAAGCATTATTCTGGCCATGTCCAGCAGTGTTTTGTTCTTTATTTCTGGTACTCCATTTTGTTGAGGTGTTCTTGGTGTAGAGAAATTGTGTTCTATGCCATTTTTTTCATAGAATTTGACAAACTCTTCATTTTTGAATTCTCCACCATGGTCAGATCTAATACTGATTATTCGAAACTTCTGGCTCTTCTGTACTAGTCTACTGAACTTCAGAATGGCTGAAAAGGTTTTTGATTTGGCTTCCAAAAATGATACCCAAGTGTACCATAAATAATCATCCACAATTACACAGCCTTAAACTTTTCCTCCAAGACTTACTGTTCTTATAGGTCCAAACAAGTCCATTTGAATAAGTTCCAATAGTTTGAAAGTTGTTACTAAAGTCTTGGACTAAAATGATGTCTTGGTTTACTTTCCTTTTGCACAGGCTGTACAGATTCAAGATTTTTTCAGTTTAAGCTTTGGAATACCTTCAACTAGATCATGCTTGATTAATTTCTTGATCATGGATGTGCTTGCATGTCCTAGTCTTCTGTGCCATAAATTAGTTTCTTCACTCTTAGTAGTTGCAAGGCATAAGTTGACTTCTTTCAATTGTGCTAATTGTAGAGTATATAGATTTTTGACTCTTTATGCTTCAAAGACTGTTTTTCCATCCTTTTGGATAATGTACTTATCATTTTGAAACTTTACCAAGTGACCTTTGTCACACAATTGACTGATGCTAATAAGGTTATGCTTTAGTCCTTCTATATACATAACATCTTCTATCAAATCCTTTTCTTTTGTTCCTACTATTCCACATCCTATCACATTGCCTTTTCCATTATGTCCATATGTGACTTGACCAACCTCATCTCTAAAACTTGTAAACAGCTTTCATTCACCTATCATATGCCTTGAGCACCCACTATCCAAATACCATTTGAATGCTATCAGGGGACCCTGGAAACAAAATTAAGTTGTAACTTTTGGTACCCAAATTTTCTTGGGTCCTGATGGTTAGTCTTTGTAATCCAACGCAAGTGCCTAGTTGTACAGGTGCTGATTGTGTGTCCTACTTGATTACAGTGACTACAACATAAATCATATGCATTCTTTACATGTGTAGTGTTATTAGATTTCATTTTTTGTTTGTATACATATTGATTGACTTTTCTAAGATTTTTAATTTCCTTTTCTTTCACAAATTTAGGAGTTTGGTATTTTTCAAGATAGACAACATTTTCTTCATTTGTTGGAGGTGTATAACCTACTCCATACTTCTTTTTACCTATTCGAGCACCTTTTAGCTTTACAACTAAAGATGTTTTTATAATTAGTAGTTTAATCTATAGTAGCTTTTAGATAATTTTTTCCTTCTCTTAGTTTTTCTTCATCTTTCAATTCTTTTAGATTTGATTCAAGTTCCATGATTTTACTATTTTTAATTTTTAAGTCTTCACACAATAGTTTATTTGATCTTTTTGTTTCAGTTAAATTTTTTCCTACTGTTTCTACTTCATTTTTTAGAAAAGTGTTGGTTTTTTCTTGATTCAGTAAATTTAACTTACCTATTTTCTTTGTTTAACTATTTTTTTATATTTCTCATACAATTCATTAAATGTATCTTCTAGACTATCAGAATCAGATTTAGAACTTGATGTAAAGGAGGTTTTAGAATTTACCTAGTCTAGTCTTGCCATGAGAGCTAGATTGGCTTGTTCCTCTTCTTCTAATTCTGAGCCTGAAGAGTCTAAACTTGTAGGTTCTTCATTATCCCAAGCTGCGGCCATTGCCTTCTTCTTGTACTTTCTGAATTTTCTTTCTTTACCTTTCTTTTTCTCAAAATTTTCAGCTGGATCTTTCCTTTTATGCTTAGGACATTCTAACTTGTAATGTCGTGGTCGATTGCACTCATAGAAAGTTGGTTCTTTGTCCTTTTCCTTTTTAAAGTATCTCTTCGACTCAAACTTCTTCTTCTTGGCAAGAATCCCTTAGAGTTTACGTGACAGCATGGCTTCATCATAACTGTCTTCTGATTTCTCTTTTGAATCCTTAGAGGAAGAAGAATCTGCAGCTTTTAAAGCATTTGGCGTTTTCTTTTACAAAGAGCTTTTAGAAAATCTTTCCATGTTGATTTAACGAGCCATTAAAGAACCAATCAATTTATCAATAGAAAGTTCTGTTAGATCCTGTGCTTGTTCAATAGCAGTGACCTTAGGGCCCAGGTTTGAGTTAATGATCTTCGAATTTTTCTTACTGTTTCTTCATTAGTATGATTTTTACCTAGTGAACTCAAACCTACAATTATATTTGAGAATCTATTATACATTTGGGTTATATTTTCATTAGGTAGCATGTTGAATTGTTCATATTGGGAGACAAGAATATCTATTCTAGTTAGCTTTACTATATCAGTTCCTTCATAGGTTACTTGTATCCCACATTTCCTTAGCAGTTCTACAAGTTGATAATCTGTTAAACTCTCTTTTGGATAAAGCACAACATAGATAATTCTTAGTATTATAATTTTGGGACATATTTATTTTGTCAGCTATAGATAATGCAGAAGTTCCATCAGCAAGTATAGTAAAGTCACCTTGTTCAATTACCTACCACAGATCGAAATCTGTGCCTCAGATGAAGCATTCCATTCTCATCTTCCAATACTGTTAATCTTCACCATCAAAGAATGGTGGCCTTGTAACTGACTAAGCTTCGTAGTTGTGAGCTTCAGCTACCATCTCTTCTCAAATCTCTCGATTCTTCTGAGAAGACCTCGCTCTGATACCACTTGTTGGATCGAGATGACACATTAAATGTCCTAGAGGGGGGGGGGTGAATAGGACTTCTTGCACTTTTAAAAATTATCTAAAAATAGATAACACTAAATAAAGTTGTTAGTACTTAGTGTGGTGTGTGTGAAACAAGTGAGAACTTGGCGGAAATAATCACACAATTGCACAAGAGATTTTATCCTGGTTCGGCCCTTCCTACATGGAAGTCCTACATCTAGTCCCCAATATCCTCTTGGGATTTCACTAACTGCCAAGAACAATTGGCCTTCTCTCAACCTGAGAGGTATTACAACCCACTTGCACCCAAGCATGTCTTCCCTTTACCAAGGGGTACAATGACTACCTACACCATTAGGTCTTCCTTTCACAAGACGGGCACTGCAAGGAACAAACCCCCTGTGGGTTATCTTAACACAGAAATAACATAGGTGTGTCTGCTCAGATGAATGAGTAGACACAGAAAATCTGAAAGAGATACAAATAAGAATTGAAGCTCAAATTCTTTCTGACTCTGAGAGAGTGGATTGAAGAGATCTGAATTTTAGAGGGCGACTCAAAGAAAAGACTTCTAAACAATAGGAGAGCTTGGAAGTCGAAACTTGAGAACAACAGGCTCTCTCAAGATCTTGAGCTTTTTCTTTTCTTTTCTATGAAGATGAGGTTGTGGTTGTATCTTCTAGTGTGCATGTCTCTCCTTCTTGCTTCTTGTTCTGACTTGTGTTCTTGTTCAAACTTCATCTCCCATATATAAACATCAGAGACTGAGCTTCCCGTTTGAAACTAAACGTTGGAAAGTAGCCGTTTGAATCTGAGACATGAGACTATGAGGTCTCTGAGTTATCCATCAGATCTTCAGCTCTTGAGGTCTCAATGGCTTCAGGCTATACTGATGGCTTCAGGGTTCTATAGACAGCTTCATTAATGTTCTGCAGGCTCCATACCAGGACGGAAGGCTTAGCATGCTTCAGTGGGTAACTGCATACTTGGGAGGACAAGAAAGACATAGATACCTCCATTCTTTCGGAGGTAGGTGAGATAAACATATATAACGCACAAAAGAGTTCTCACATAAATGTTCAGAACAATTAAAGATAAACAGACATTTGTATGTGGAATATATGGACTTTTCCTAAAAGTCATGGAGGTCTAACAGAGAGAGGATGTGGTAGGTGAGCTCTGACAGATAACCTATGCTGCTTATACCTACCATCGTAATAAACTCTTGTCCATCTGTCGAACAGAGATAGAACTATCTTTCTGACAGTGAGAGAGACAACAAATATACAAATCTTATAGATTTCAAAAGAACATTTAGAATGAGAGTAATTTTAAATATAATATTTTTTCGCTAAAATGATATTTGAATTATGATAGCAGAAAAATAATCACAAGGATCATAAAAGAAACTTTTATACATAAGTGATCCCAAAGGGATAAAGAAAATCATTGAAATAATCAAGGTTATAATCTATTGGTTTCTGTGAGAAATGACATGTACATAAAAAAAATATTTAAGTACATGTACACAGAAGTTGATATATGATACTTCGACTTTCAAGGAATCAGAGTGAGATGTAATAATACTTGAAATGTATAGAAGTCGCAGTGAGATTGTAACGACCCGACCTCCCGGATCCCCGCCAGGGACCCTGAAGTTCACGTCGCCACCGACGGATTTGAAGATTTGGAAGGGTTAGAAGAAATAGTCTAGTGAGATATGTACTAAATTCGAATAACTATAACAATCTGTACAATATACAAAAGTATGTACAACATGTCCCAAGCAAAAGTACAGGTACAAGAAGAAAGGTGCAGTCCTTAAGGGGCATACCACGAGGACTTGCAAAGCACAACTCTCTACTCACTTAGGTACAAGAGCTCACAACACTCACTCTCACTGCTGCTGACAACACACAGCGCCACCACCACCTCCGCAACCCGTCCGACACCAACCTCCCGCGAGGACGAGCCCCTAGCTAAAGGAAGTAGGGGGATGAGCCTCGCGAACAAGGCCCAGTAGGGATTACCAGTCCCTCACCGGCCTGAGCAGCAGGAACTCCGAAAATAGGAAACTACCCTAGAAAGTTGTTCAGCGAGGAACACCTACAGTAGGGTACTACAAAGCAGGGGAACAGAACAGTGCAACGCCACGACCACCAACCAAGGTCGTGACACACACACGACTCCCGCAGAAACCAACGGAGTCGGGCACAAAGTGGAAGCAACCCTCGGCACACCCTCCGAGACCACGCAACAACTAAGTGAGAACGATGTCCCACCGCAAGCACGGCCACTTCAGACATCCACAAGGTCGAGGGCCCACAAGCAGAACCACCCTGGACCCCGGACACACCGTGAGGTCGGGAAACCACACATGCCGATGCCACCACGGACTGGCACCCAAGAATAGGACCACGGAACCGAGAGAACATCGAGCGGAAACCACCAGAAGCACAGGTCTGCACAAGACCAGACCAACGACGCCCATGGGAACTAGGCATGACCAGGCTATAACCGTCGTGCAAGCTAGGGCAATAGATAACACTTGAAAATGTTGTGAGGAAACGCCGTCACAACCACAGCAACCAAGCCACCGCCGCTAGCAGCGAAGAGGGGGGCCCATAGTCCAAACGCTCTGCTCGCTAGCCTAGATCCTGCCTCCGCCCCCGCGGAAGGGTGAGACAAAGCCGCCATAGAAACACACCAATGCACACAACACCACAGCCTGGCCAAGCTGGGGCCTCACGCTTGACCTCCCTACGCGGCTCCGGAACCAACGTAGAGCGAGGCAGTGAGACAAAGGACTGTCTAGGCCGCGCTAGGAAGAGAACCACCTCAACGACCTCGGCGTCCCGCCCCAGACAAGAAAGCTCTACAAACGACTCAGTGCCGCTATCCAAACCACGTTATCCCTAAGCTCCAGAGTCCGCCCAATCGGATGCCAACTCGAGCACGCTCATAGCCGGAGCACTCCCTCAACAAGCTCACGAGGATGGGGGTCCCAGGCAACGGAGACAACCTCTGAACGGGACAAGCCCTCAAGTGCCAAGCACCACGTGAAAGGCTAGGCAAGCACAACAAGAACTGTGCCGAACTGCTGGCTTGTAACACACGACAAGCCCAGCAAGTGAGAAGCATGCACGGATCCTCAAAAGGGCCGTCGGCCAACCAAGGCACGCACGAATGGCTAGAACCTCGGAACACCGCCGAACAGTACAGAAACCCGTCGCTCTGCTAATAATCGATTGACTGCCAGTCAATCGATTATTATACATACGTGACCCTCCTAGCACCACTACCAGGACACGACCACGAAGGTGTCACCTTCGGTCGCTGAACGTAGGGTGGTAACCTGCCACGTTCCCTATCAGAAGGTCCTACGAGCAAACCCTACCCTGGGGCACACGCCGACACACAACCGAGCCCACGGAACACCTGAGACAACACATGTACTGTTACGACCCCCAAAGCCATCGCGACGGGGAAGGGCACCGCGACGGGGCAACGCTTCGCGACAGCAACCCTATCATGACCGGAAAGTGCATCGCGACAGCGACCCTTATAGCGACCGCCTGCCGCATCGCGATAAGGTTGCACCCAACCGGGCCGACGCCTGTTCTGATTTCGTGACGTGCCGAGCCGTCGCGACATCAGCAAAGAGGCAGACTGACGGGATCCTCGATCCTGAGGCTGCCCACGAGCTTCAAACATTCCACACGGGGGAGGGAGCATGGGGAAAGTAGTAAACACTATCTATAAACCCTGAGGGGCTCCCAATCCACCCGGATCAAGAAGGCTTCAAGCAATTCCTACCTTTCACGAAGAACGAACCCTAATAGGACCCTTCATGTCAGTTGGCCACCTCCTCCTCACTCCACGCAAGGTCCACGATGCCACGGCACCACGCACGACCCTCCTCCTCGCCTGAAACACACAAAGGGGAGAGGGGGAGGTGGAGCACTGCCAGAGGGAGAGGGAGAAGGGAAGAAGAAGAGAGAGAGGGAAAGGTCGCTGGCCAACGCATTAACCCTTCGGCACCTAGAACACGACGGGGCGACGTGTAGCGTTAAAGACCTTAACGCGATGGGTCAATGCAGCGCGACAAGAATGCGTCCCCCAAGGACGCCGCGACAATGCGACAGGTCATACTGACACAGCTGCCACCCTGACAGGCATTAGACGACAGAAACGACAGAAAGCAGTCACGACCCGTTGACCGGTCACGACAACAAGATGTGACGGGAAAGTCGGGGCGACAAGCGACGCACACGCTCGTCGCGGCAAGGATGACTGTCGCGTCGGACACCCACGACGCGACACTAACACGTCGCCAGCCTGGACGCGTTAGTGCCCAGTCATCTCAGACACCGGACGGAAAGCTGGAAGGCCGGGTCTTACATCCTACCCCCCTTAAAACAATTTTGTCCTCGAAATTGGGGCAAGCCCCAAAAGATTCTAAGGCACGAAATGAAGCACAGGGAGTAAACGTAAGACCAGTGCGAATAAGCCACTAAGTCTCAACATGACTTCCTCGTGGCGACAATCGCACAGCCAAACACGGTGTGAAGCACACGAAGCGGGGGAAACCAACAGCTCACACAACGTGTAGCAACCCGAAAAATTTAGTATTTTAAAAATTCGAAATAATAATTTCATTAAAATGAAATAATAGAAACATACGTACCACTATCGTTTGTGCAAGAACACATCTAAAAATTCCGTAAAAATTATGAATCAACCCTAAATATTATCCCTAAGTGTTCCACGAAGAAATTCATTCAACGAAAAATCCGTTTAGCCAAGCATATGTCACAATTTGACTAATTATCTAAATTAGGAAACTAAGTTGGAAAACCGTTAACACGGAAAGATAACGCGCCCATAAAACAAACGAACATGTCAGAGGGACTTCCAACATCATGAAATGATTATCCATTATCGAAATTGAACCAATAGACCTCTCATAGTCCATGAATAAAATCAAGTAAGAAAAGTATAATAAAAATCCGTAACTCTATTATTCCCTAATTAAAAAGGGAAATCTGATAACATAAATTCAATAAATAATGAGTTTTAATAAATGGACCATATAAAATTTATTGGGCCAAAATAGGGATTTTTAAAAGAAGAATAATAGGAAAATACCCTAAATTCGTAACTAAATTATTACTTAAATAGAAAAGGGGTATTTAATACATTAAATAGGAAGTTTGAGTTGTAATTGGATTCCTAAACCTACCCTAATGGGTTGGTCACGAATTTAACTCCCATCCCAACCCAAATAGAAGTTCTCATGCTTAGAAAGGGAAGATTAAATAGGAAAATTCTTAATTTAATGGGAGTTGGAGTCCTATTAGGAAATAGAAACCCAACAAGCATAAATACTCTCAAATCGCTCCATGGCCAACCCTAACATGTTGCTGGGACTTGTTGGACGTGGAGAAGAGGCCAAGGAGGAGGAGATTTTTTGGGTTGAAGGCTTCATCAAGCTTCATCCCGAGTTCTTCAAGTTCTTGCCCTAGAAGAGTAAAACGACTAAAGGTACGCATTCTCATGAGCAAAACCTAATTAATTTCGTCTATAGATTGTTCCATATAGTAGGAACAAAACCCTCAAGTTTCATATTTTCCCATCGAGCCAATCGTTTATGGTTGATTTTTGAAGTTCTGCAAACACTATGAACCCGACCCTTCTTCTTTATTCTTAATCTCCATGTATACTCAACCTCATGCTCTCAAATTTTAACTGGAGTTACTGATGGATGTTAGGCATCTTTTGCCCCTAAAAGCCCTAATTTTCATCCATCCTACGTCACGAATTAAATGTTGCATGATCTTGACGATGTACTGTCGCGATTTAACCTTGACTTGTGTTATAAGTTCCATACCTCTTTGTGAAGTTGTTTTTAGATCAAGTGTACAACATAGAACTTGTTACCCTATGAGTCTATTGTTATTTGACACTGATTTTGCTAATTTTACTTTACTGTACCAAGAGTTTTAGCCAAAACATGATCAATGTTTCTTGATTATTCGCTACTGTACAAAGTATTAGATGTAATCTAACTAATAAAGGTGGTTTCACCCGATTTGGATCACCCTAGCATTTATTTTGCTTTTTCAAACCCACAGGTGTCAAACCCAATCCAAGTCGGAGTTGGAAAAAGGTAGAAAAAGCAACCCAAACATCATTTTCAGGTAGCGATAGGTCGACACATCGCTATCATAAAGCGACAACATCATGGTCGCGACCCATAACAAAAATCATCCGGTTTTGTGGTCTTCTTAAAAATGTGACAAGATCATGGTCGCCTTCTTGTTCTGAAGGCGACAGGCACTGTGTCGCCTTCTCCCTATGTCCACTTAATCGGCCATAACGTTTTCTATAGACCTCGGATTGACGAGCCGTTTCCTTTGCTGGATTCCTCATTCAAAGGGCTTCAATATGATATATTCATGTTGAGATTTGAATAAAAAATGAATGAGTTATGACCTAAGGAAGTGAAGGGATGGGACTACAATTGCCTTCTAAGGGGTATACGTCTTGGTTTCCATCGTTTTGTGTCGTTCTTTGCATGTGTGAGTTTGATCCATTCTAGGAAGGTTCTAGAAAGTCTTATCATGTATTTAACAACCCATATGAAAGTTAAAACATGTTCACATGATTTTTAATTGATCTTAAGTTCATGATCATGCTCTCTACCTACGATTATTCACTTTCTTGCCTTGTTAACGAACTTGCTAAAAATGCATAGTTACTTGCTAAAATTGGTCATGCATGTTTTAGTACTCATGATACGTGCCATACATAGAGTTTTCAAAAATGAAGTTTCCATAAACGGAGTTTTTATAACTAGAGTTTCCATAATCGGATTCACATACGCATTTGAGCAATTCTCACACGCGGCATGCACATACACTCTAGCACGATAGGAAAGCCTCTTCTTGGCTTGTGGTGAACTCTCCGTCAGAAATTCCATTCACCAGACTAGTGACCCCTTGACCAAGGCCTCCGTAAGTCTCCTCTGTCCATGGATTCCCACATGGTCGACGAGCTGGTTGTACCCTAACACCTATGTTACACTCTAGGGATCAGTAAGATCCGTACGGCCTTAGATTGTTCTCTGTCTTATCTTGAATCACGCCGGACCTCTAGACCTGTGCATAACGAGGCCATCGAAAAGGTTGTGTTCCACCTGACTGCCAACACCGTACGCTCGTGTTGTGCAACTGTTACCATCGCTCGTTACTCGACGTTTCATGTGCAATGACCATAAGATCTCATCTATACTTTACTCGCTCGTCTATTCACGTTCACTCTACTATCTCGTCTCTCTCGTCTATTCATCTAATACTCTCTTGGTACTCTTTGAGCTGTGTGGCTCCTACTATTTTGTACTGTTCATGACTATCTAGCACTATAATATGGGTCTTGTGACTCTACTGTATCCAATGCATACTGTGCAGGGCATGGAGAGTGTCCGAGGGGCTCCAATCTAGTCCTGGGGGCAGAGAGCCACCCGAAAATACCTGTAGGGGCTATTGACGGTGTTCTGCATTGCACCGGTTCTGACTGACTGTTCTGAATTAGCTAGACATCTGACTGTTACACTGTTACTGATAGTCTGAGGAGTTCAGACATACTGTGCGATTATTGTGCTATCATTGATTGTTACTTAACTGTTATTGAGCGACTACTGTCGTACTCTCTACTTGCTCTACTTGATACTCGCTATCTTGAGTTACTGCGTGCTATCGTGACTTGATCACATTCAAAGTGCTATACTCTCCGTTGTCTATTGACAATAAAGTGCTATATTTTCTCTCAGCTATCTACGGATAACCAAAGTGCCATTACTATTTTGGTTGACGAAAGTTAATCAAAAGTGCTATACTATCTCGATTGATGAGAATCAATCAAAGTGCAATTTACTCTCTACATGACCATCTACTATCTCTTTCCTTGCTATACACGTCGCTTGCTATTTCTTGACCATGACGTTACTTGCTATTGTTGTTATCATTTCTATCGCGACTTGATTTTGACCATCGTGCTATACTTGATTTAGATGCTATTTGAACCATGTACTTGTGCTATTATTTTCTCGACTTTACATGACTCTCTCTATCATTAGTTACTCTGCCATTTAAAGCGTTAATTACTTAAAGCATGCTTGACTATTGAGATTTAAGTCCTACTGGGCGTTATCGCTCACCCTTCATTATTTGTTATTGTGTCTCAGGTAAGTCGGACAATGACATTACACACACCTATGGGACAGGACCCGAGTGATGAGTGACCTGGAGTCAAATGACGAAGCTACCCTAGCACAATTGGAGTCTAGTAGTTATTGCTTTAGATTTCTTTCCAATGTAATGATGTCATTGAGCCCTATATATATTGGCTTCGAATTATTGGTTGTAATGGTCTTAGTGATTTTATAATGAAATCAATAGGTTATTTCAATTATTGTTCATTAGATACTCTGATTTACTCAACGGAATGTACATTTTTCTCTACTATGTACTTAGTTCACGTATCCTCCGATTTATTCAGCTGCTAAATTGGAGGGGCGTGACACAACGGGCTCCAAACACATGAGGAGCACACCACCGAAAACCCAACGACTCACTCCAGCCACACGTGGGGCGCCCAAACGGAATGACAACCCCACAGGTGCCGAGAACGCCAAAACCAATCTAAACAGAAAACGCCAGCCAAGAACTGCACGACTGCAGCCACCAACAGACCCTGCTGTTGGGACCAACCCATCAGCATCCCACTCTGTCGCCAGCAACACCTGACAGAGGACGCGGTTGCCGATAGCTACACATGAATCGCCGCTTAGCAACTCACTCTGTTGCCAGCAAAACTTGACAGAGTACACAGTTGCTGACAACCACACGATAAACACCTGAGAACCAACCACAAGTCTCAGGGGAACGGCCTCACGCTACTAGCAGCAGCTAGCACCGGTCACTAGCCCAACCGAGCGGCCACGCTAGCGATGAGAACTAGAGCAACATCGTGCTCGCAAAGAATCCGCAACACATGGAACGACGTCCACTGTCACCACTAGGTCTCACCCAGACCTTCCTCACAGTCAAACAGGGACAACAAATGCACGCGAAGAACCCTCAACACGCGGAAACGACATCCACTGTCACCACTAGGTTTCACCCAGACCTTCCTCGTGGTCCGACAAGGACACCAAACACATGCGGAGCCACAAAAACTAGGAGTTACACACTCCACAACGTGGCACACTGCGATGGAAGCCCAAAAGACGTCTGAAGTTAAGTCAAAACCGGACACCTCCCAACGTTAATAAACAACATGGTCGAGTACTAGCAAGGCAACATGCCTCACTATCACCAGACGAACCGACAGGAGACTCCGCCATTGAATTCAAGAATCACCAACACCACGCACAACCACACGAGAACCGAAAGAACCGCAGAGGTCGAGAACAACACGTCAACCTCAAAGGGACTCAGACAGAAGTAGGGTACCACAACCAAACACACTCGCTCCCAAAGCGAGAGGGAAAACACAGACACAGGCCACGACTAAAGCCTAGCGTACCACCGATAGGGCTACCTAGACAAGGCAAAGTAGCCACCCCACAACGGTAACGGTACAACCACAAGGTATAGGCCAGCACAAAGTGTCCCAAAGGTAGAAAGCTCAATGCCTCCGACACTGAGCAAACGCATGAAGCTCACAATCAAGGCACATGGCACAACACATGGTGCTATCACAAGCAACAGGAGCCACCCAAGGTACAACACAATGCACCAGGGCTCCAAACAGCACAAAACCGAAACGCTCGAGCACGAGCACACGGTGCTACCACAAGCACCAAAACTAAGCAAAGTGCAACACAAGTGCACTAGTGGCTGAAACAACACCATGGGCTAACAGGAAGGACTCTTCACCAGAGACCCGCCAAAAGCCACATGCAAGGAACCGTAAGCCTGAAAGGGCACAACAAGCCACGCCGGCCCCAACCCTTAAGGCATAAGGACACGAAGCATCGAAAAATGCTCAAGGTGCAGCACACACCACCACACCAACTGCCCGAGACAACACAGGGCACAGCGAAGGGGACTCCCCACCCGAGACCCGCAATGAAAGTGCATGAAAAGCCGACAACATCAAGAGCACAACAACCACGTCGGCTCCAAAAAGCACACCAAAACACAGAGCACCGACTCTGCCGCACGGGGAGCGAAAACTGAAGCAACTCCCCAACACGCAAGAGCAAGAAGCACCACCTCTATCGCGACCGATAGAGAGGCCAAAAACCAAAATGACGACACAAAAAGCCTCCAAGGCACAAGCCGAGGCACAATGGAGCACACACCAGAACAACGCTTGCACGAGCAAGCCAAGCAAGAAATGCACAACGGAATAATGCTAACGCAAGCAACCCAACAGAAAATGGTACTACCTCGCACTAAACCAAGAGGGAACCAATGCCCCAAATTGTTCAGGCAGGCAGCAAGAAACCATCACAACGACAAATGACATGAACAGGTCCACCGACCCACGGTGCCACAAGGAAATGTCGGTACGAGGGGAGCAACCAGCTCAACCCAAAAACAACTCAGGTGAAGATGACTCCACCAGAAGGTCACAATGATGCGCACCCTAACAACACATCACCACAGTGAAGCATCACCACCCCGAGCAACCAATGAAAAATAGAGGAAGAAGACACGCAACGCAACGAGTCTCTTCCACACGCAAGAGGGAAAACCACAACATAAGACTGACGCTTCCACAAGAAGCACAGCCAGCCAAACACCCACTACACTCACCAAACCATCATCTGGAAGAGCACGTCGGGCACAGGAAAACAAAGCAAAGCATCTGAGCCACAGGGACACACAAAGTCCCACCGGCACAATCGAGAAACATGGAAATGACTAACGAGACAAGCTGGCCAACGTAGCGGCCAGATGCACGACCAAGCTCATAACACCTTGAACAGAAACACGCAAGTAGACTGTAACACGAACAGTCCAACCAGCAACAACGACAGCTCATCTCTACAGAGAGAGAGCAACGACAACCAAAACAACACGAAGTAGCTTTGGGGAGAACCTCCACCAAAACTGCCAAGAGACGTCCTGGGAGAACCTCACCAGAATGCAACCCAACCAAATGGCACAATTCAAACCACAGGGGCAACACAACGGTGGCCCAAAACAAACACACAACACTCCTGGGAAGAACCTCTGACAGAAACGACAAATGGCGATCCTGGGAAGAACCTTCACCAGAACGCACAACCTAAACGACCAAACAACACGGACCATCAAAGAGAACACTACAGCGAGTAGAAGCAATGCAAGCCGGTCCTGGGAGAACCTCCACCCGAACCACCAAGGAACCATTCTGGGAAAACCCACTAGAACGCACCAGCCAAAACAACAGCATACCTCAGACCATGAGGCAGCACCGCAACAGCATAAACAAGCACAACACAGTTCTGGGGAAACCTCACTGCCACCAGAACCAACAGAGAAAGACTCCAGAAGCACCTCACCAGAGCTCACAACCAGCTAGCACTAGGCCGACAACAACCACAGGCAAGTGTCGCAGCGCTCAACCAGCGATGCAACACGGCACACAAAACATCTGCTTTGCCCAAGAAACAACGCCGACCAAGCAGAGCACAGCGCACAACAATGCACAACAGAAGACCACACACAAGACCAACATAGCACACACCCCAACAACAGGGGACAGCCAATAAGGCAAGGACACTTCGACCGGTTCCATAGACAACAACCCTGCACCGGTGAAGGGCACACCACACGCAGGCTCTCTCAGCCACGGCGGCACACACACACCCAAATGCACCGAACACGACCAGAAGCACCACGCCTGGACTTTCGTGCAATCATCCTCCATACGGGGAAGACCATTGCCAATGAGTCCAGCGCCAACCGCGCCACCACGGCACCAACACACCAAGCGACCACACTCTCCATGCACGTGACACAGCGACAACTGCAACCCACTGCAGCGTGCACATGAAACTTGCAGGGAGGCTGCAAACCTGCAAAACAATTGAAAGCACAAGCCTAACACTAGTCGGACAGTAACATCAGTGCACTAGTACCTTTCTTTGGGACAGCTATAGTTATTACTTCCTTACAAATCTCAGTAGACACCCGCTCTGATACCAACTGTAACGACCTGACCTCCCAGACCCCCTCTAGTGATCCTGAAGTTTGCATCGCTACCCACGGATCCGAAGATCCAGAAGGGTTAGAAGAAATAGTCTAGTGAGATATGTACTGAATTCGAATAACTATAACAATTTGTACAATATACAAAAGTATGTACAACATGTCCCAAGAAAAAGCACAGGTATAAGAAGAAAGGTGCAGTCCTTAAAGGGCATACCCCGAGGACTTGCAAAGCACAACTCTCTACTCACTCAGGTACAAGAGCTCACAACACCCACTGTCACTGCTGTTGACAACACATGGCGCCACGACCGCCTCCGCAACCCATCCGACACCGAGCTCCCGCGACGACGAGCCCCTAGCTGAATGAAGTAGGGGGATGAGCCTTGTGAACAAGGCTCAGTAGGGATTACCAGTCCCTCACCGGCCAGAGCAGCAGGAACTCCGAAAATAGGAAACTACCCTAGAAAGCTGTAAAATGAGGAACACCTACAGCAGGGTACTACAAAGTAGTGGAATAGAACAGTGCAACGCCACGACCACCAACCAAGGTCCTGACACACACACACGACTCCAGCAAAAACCAACGGAGTCGGGCACAAAGGGGAAGCAACCCTCGGCACACCCACCGAGACCACGCAACAACCAAGTGAGAACGACATCTCACTGCAAGCATGGCCACCTCAGACCTCCGCAAGGTCGATGGCCGACAAGCAGAACCACCCCGGACCTCGGACACACCGCAAGTTTGGGAAGCCACACACGTCGGTGCCACCACAGACTAGCACCCAAGTTTAGGACCACAGAACCGAGAGAACACCGCGCGGAAACCACCAGAAGCACAGTTCCGCACAAGGCCAGAACAACGACGCCCACGGGTACTAGGCACGACCAGGCTATAACCACCGTGCAAGCTAGGGCAACGGATAACACTTGGAAACTTCGTGAGGAAATGCCGTCACAACCACAGCAACCAAGCCACTGCCGCTAGCAGTGAAGAGCAGGGCCCATAGTCCACACGCTCTACTCGCTAGCCTAGCTCCTGCCTCCGCCCCCGCGGAAGGGTGAGATAGAGCCACCACAAAAACACACCAACGCACACAACACCGCAGCCTGGCCACGTTGCGGCCTCACGCCTGACCTCCATACGTGGCTCCGGAATCAACGTAGAGGGAGGCAGTGAGACAAAGGATTGTCTAGGCCGCGCCGGGAAGAGAACCACCTCAACGACCTCGGCGTCTCATCCCAGACAAGAGAGCTCTACAAACGACTCAGCGCCACTGTGCAAAACCTCGTTTTCCCCTGAGCTCCAGAGTCTGGCCAGTCGGATGCCAACCCGAGCACGCTCGTGGCCTGGAGCACTCCCTCAACAGGCTCCCGAGGATGGGGGTCCCAGGAAACGGAGACAACCTCTATACGGGACAAGCCCTCAAGTGCCAAGCACCGAGCGAATGGCGGGGCAAGCACAACAGGAACTGTGCCGAACTGCTGGCCTGTAACACACGACAAGCCCAGCAAGCGAGAGGCACGCACAGACACTCAAAAGGGCTGTCGGCCAACCAAGGCACGCACGAACGGCTAGAACCACAGAACAGCACCGGACAGTACCGAAACCAGTCGCTCTGCTAATAATCGATTGACCGCCAGTCACGCAATTATTAGACAGATGCAACCCTCCTAGGACCACTGCCAGGACACGGCCACGAAAGTGTCACCTTCGGTCGCTGAACGCATGGAGGTAACCTGTCGCATTCCCTATCAGAAGGTCCTAAGGGAAAAGCCTGCCCTGTGGCATATGCCGACACACAACCGGGCCCACGGAAGCACCCAAGACAACACAGGTACTGTCACGACCCACAAAGCCATCGCGATCCCATCACGACGGGGAAGGGCACCGCAACAGCCACCCTATTGCGATGGGGCAATGCGTCGCAACAGCAGCCCTTTCGCGACCGGAAAGTGCGTCGCGACAGCGACCCTTATCGCGACCGCCAACCGCGTCGCGATAAGGTTGCTCCCAACCGCACCAATGCCTCTTCGGATGTCGCGACGCGTCGAGCTATCGCGACATCAGCAGAGAGGCAGACCGACGGGATCCTCGATCCCTGGGCCGCCCATGAGCTACAAGCATTCCACACGGGAGAGGGGAGCTTGGGGAAAGCAGTAAACATTATCTATAAACCCCGAGGGGCTCCCAATCCACCCGCTCCACACAAGGTCTGTTGGGTTTTCAATATATCATGTTTTTGATGATCACATTAATATCCTTGAACATTGATTTAATGCAAAATTGATGTATTAATTAACATGAAAAACACCATGAAAGTGATTGTGTTAAATATTGCTAAATCATACAATGTATATCACTAACTATATATTTACATGTAGGTGCACAAGCATGAAAGATGGAGCATCGAAGAGATGAGCAAACAGACCAAGGAAATGTCAATGAAGTGTATCTGTCGACAGGCCCAGGGTATGTGTCGACAGATACACACAGACAACCCAAGACAGACTTCAGTTTTTGTATCCCTGAGTGCACCTGTCGACAGATGCAAATTACCTGTCCATAGATACACACAGAAGTTCAGATTTCTGAAACCCAGTTCTCAGACCGATCATGGACTGAGTGCATCTGTCGACAGATGCAAGTGCACCTGTCGACAGACGACGGAAACATGAAATTCAGAAATTCTAATTTCAGCCCCATTTGGGTGTCTCCTTCCTCCACGACAAAGGAACATCTAAGTCTTCTAGAACCATGTCAGACCCCTTCAGCAGGACCCTTGTGAACTTCTCAAGGAGAAAACTATGTGTAGCACTAGTATCAAACAAAACATGAGCATGCATTCCCATAATCAAAATCATACCTTCTGTGACGTGCTCTGCCTACTCAGCCTCGTCTCTCACTAAAGAAAAAACTCGCGCCTGGCCTCTTTGTCTCCCAGCTGCTCTCTGCGCTAGTATGGAAACTGCTACTACCGCTACTTCAGCAGTTTGCGGCACTATCTTTGGACAGTCATGGATCTTGTGGTTCTCCTCCATGACACTTCCCGCACTGGGAACACAACGGCTTCTCTGCAACTGTACCACTATCTATAGTCGGTGTAGCCACTCTCGTTGGAACCACTATTCTGAAATGGAACACTGTAGTCTTCTTCCGCTTATCTTGCCACTGAAATGCTGATCCAGGCCTCTTCAAAGAAGCCCTCTTCTCTTCTAGATATATCTCCATCTTTGCCTCTTGCATGCATGCAGCTGACAATACCTCATCCATCGAACGATGTCCTAGAGCCATGAGTCTGGTCCTCAAGGATGGCTTCAATCCCATCACAAATTTCTTCTCTTTCCTCTGCTCATCAAAAACAATATGAGGTGCGTACTTTGACAGCTCTGCAAATCTAGCCTCATACTCTAGCTGTAGCAACCTGGATTTTTTGAAAAAAAAAATTAATAAAATAAAAATAAAAGCAATTAGAAAATCAAATAATAGAGAATTAAATAAAACTCATTAAATGAAACAAAGTAATGGGCTTTGTTAAATGGACCCATTAGAAATTTGTGGGCCAAAATAAGGATTTTTAAAAGGGGATTAATAGGAAAATACCCTAAATTTGTAACTTAATTATTACTTAAATAGAAATGAGGTATTTAATCTATTAAACAAGAAGTTTTGGTTGGATTTGGATTCCTAAAACCTACCCTAATAGGTTGGCCATGAATTTGGGTCCCAACCTAACCCAAATTGGAATTGGCATGCTTAGAAAGATGAGAGAAATAGGAAATATCGGAATTAAATAGAAGTTAGAATCCTATTAGGAAATAGAAACCAAAGAGACATAAATACTCTCTTAATCCCCCATGGCCGGCCCTAGTTCGTTGCCAAGGGTTTCAGGACTTAGAGAGGATGCCAAGGAGGAGGAGAATTCGTGGGAAGGAGGCTTCATCAAAGCTTCAACCCGAGTTCATCAAGTTCTAGCCCTAGAGGAGGAAAACGATCAAAGGTAGGCATTCTCACAAGCAAAACTAAATCAAGTTCATCTGTAGGTTGATCTAAACCTCAGGATTCAAAGCCCTTTTATCTCATATTTTTCCATCGAGCAAATCTTTTGTTCTTAATTTTTGAAGTTCTTTAAACACCATGACCCCGAACCCTCTTTTTAATTCTTGATCTCCATGTATACTTAACCCCATGCTATGAAATTTTTATGGGAAATACTGACGATAGTTAGACTTCTTTTGACCTTGAAAGCCCTATTTTTCATTCATCCTATCTTGTGAATTAATTCGTTGATCACATATGTGAGCTGTTCCATGTTCTTCATGAATACACAAGACCAAAGCATGTCGAAACCCTGTTTGTTTTCAAATTCCAAATTACTGTACTAACCCATGTAAGTCTAGATCAATTCGCAACTAGTTTCATGATTTTTCATCACTTGTACAATTAGTTATAATTTTTTGAATCACCCTGTGTCAAAATAGGGTAAGTTTGGTCCACAATCCAATGCACTGTCCTCTCCCTGTCGGACTCGGGCGCAGACCCTGTGAACACGACGGCCCGATAGACCGCGTTCTCAGGGCCATCGCAACAGCATCTCCAGTCGTGATCTGATCTCGATAGGGTACCCTGTCGTGATCTGCCTTCCCGATCTAACGAGCCCGTCGCGACACTCAAGCGACCCCGTCGCGATCTGCCTGCCCAAACTGACAAGGCTGTCGCGATTTGTACAAGGCCATGTCGCTTTCTCAGTTGACCCCATCGCGACCCTTACTGCGGTGCATCGCGATCTCAGAGTTTTGCATGAAAACCCCCAATTTTCGATGCTCTAACTCTCTACAGTGCTTGTACACTTTGTTAACAGTCATACACACAGAAAAATACACTTGTCATAAATTAAACATTTATGTGTGACTTAAATACATGCAATTGATCATTTTCTATCTACAATTTCATGACACATGCACACACTTGAACCATCCAATTTGGCTTAATTTGGCATGAAAATATTTCATAATGTATCTGGTAATTTATGTAATTAAATTGCCATATTTTAAATAGACTTGTCTACGTTTTCTCGCGATGTTTTGGGAATACCGTTAACGACGCTCCACTGTTCTAGAATTCCTCTAGAATGTCGGGCACTTGTTTCTATATACACACCCTCTCTTGACTTGGATGAACTCTCGTCGGATACTCCTTCTGCCAGACTAGTGAATCCTTGTTCAAGGCCTCCGTAAGTCTCCTCTGTCCATGGATTCCCACATGGTCGACGAGCTGGTTGTACCCTAACACCTATGATACCCTTTAGGAATCAGCATGATCCAAACGGCTATTAGAAGTTCGCTCTTATCTTTAATCACGCCGGACCTCTGGACCTGTGCATAACAAGGCCAGCGGAAGGGTAGTGAATTCTACCAGACTCCTAAAACCAAACGTGCGTGTTGTGCAACTGTTACTATCGCTTGTTTACTCGATGTGTTACGTGCAATGTCCATTAGCTCTCATCTATACTCTACTCGCTCGTCTATTCACGTTCACTCTACTATATCATCTATTCATCTAGTGCTCCCATCTATTTCTTGGTACTCTATATTGTCCATTGACTGATTGTCTAAAGATAAACAATATAACCAATGCCTGGCAATATATAAAGGGCCCGATGTGGTCCTTGATGTGCGCCAGAAAGTGCTAGTGCCCATGGGAGTTAAATGGTTAGAGTGTTTGGCATTACACTCGAGTGCTATCTATCTTGACTTTCTAAATGACAATCAAAAGTGCTATATTCTCTCATTGTCCGTTGACAACAAAGTGCTATGCTATACTCGTTGTGATATTACTATACTTTGTGCTATGGCCATCCTGCTATTTTGTCCTATACTCAATACTTGTGTTATATTTGGAAAGTTGTGCTCCTTCGTTCACGTGCTATCCTACTATCTTTTACTTGACTCTCTCGCTCTATCATTAGTTACTCTGCCCTTTAATGCATTAATTATTTAAAGCATGCTTGACTATTAAGATTTAAGTTATACTGGGCGTTATCACTCACCCTGCGTTATTTGTCGTTGTGTTCTCAGGTGAGACCAGGGATGAACCATACACTCAAGTGGACGGGAATGACCAGGAGTGATGTTACAAGCACCCTAGTGTCTTAGTACTATGATAGAGTTATAGTAGTTATGTTAGAAGTTTGAGTTTTGTCTTTTGCTTATATCAATGTAATTGGGCCCTATAGAATGGCTCTGATATTAGTGTTTGTAACTAGACACTGGAAATTTATTATTGAGAAGAATTTTCTTTAGTATTATTCATTGTGCAATGGTTCATGTATAGTACTTGCTCTGTACCCGTTTACTTGCAACTACCTCGCGTTCCAATATTCCGCATCGGGGCGTGACAGTTTTGTGGTATCAGAGCCTAGGTTGTTCTTACCTATAGGATGATCTAGGTTGACCAGCCTCGACTAGAGTCAATTATCCTACCTATGTGAGATGTGGTTAGAACCATGGGTAAATAGCTAAAATAAACTCACATAAGCACGAATTCAATTTCACATCAATATCATGACAATAAGCTATTTTTGTACGAACTGAGCAATCAAGATGACTGTTGAACCGCTCAAACGAGGGGCATGCAATAGACCATCCAAGAACTTACTCGTGCGATTATGCAAGCTACCCAAGGAGGTGGTAATCGTGGCGGTGCAGGTGACCTGCATCGTAACTTCAGGAGTTTGAACCAACCTAGGTTCAGTGGATCCACGGATCCAGATGAAGCTAAACACTGGCTGAAGGAAACGGAAAGAATCTTCTGTGTTATGCAATGTGCAGCAGGGGATAAGCTGCAACTGACTACATTCCAACTGGAGAAGGACGCCCGCGCTTGGTGGGAGTCAGTGGAAGAGACCTGAGATAATGGTCAATTCACCTGGAACGAATTCAAGGAAGCTTTCAACTCCAAGTACTTCTCCGAGGGTGTCCAAGAAAGGAAGGCTGCGGAATTCGCTGCTCTTAAACAGCGAAGCTTGACTGTGACCGAATATGGAGCCCAGTTTTCAAGACTGGCACGCTATGCTGCACACCTAGTGAATACTGAAAGAATGAAGGCTAAGCTGTAGCAACCAAGATTTTTCGAAAAATAAAAATTTCATAATAACAAAAATAGAAGTAATTAGAAAATCAAGTAAAAGACAATTAAATAAAACCCATTAAATGAAAATAAGTAATGGGCTTTGTTAAATAGACCCATTAGAATTTAGTGGGCCAAAATAGGGATTTTTAAAGGGGGAATAATAGGAAAATACCCTAAATTCGTAACTAAATTATTACTTAATTAGAAAAGAGGTATTTAATGCATTAAAAATGGAAGTTTGAGTTGGATTGGGATTCCTAAACCTACCCTAATGGGTTGGCCACGAATTTAGCTCCCATCCTAACCCAATTAGGAGTTCTCATGCTTAGAAAGGGGAGAGGAAATAGGTAATCCGAAAATTAATAGTAATTAGAGTCCTATTAGGAAAAAGTAATGGGAGAGACATAAATACTCTCTTTAAACCCCCATGGCCGGCCCTAACTCATACCCAAGACTTGTTGAACCAGGAGGAGAGGCCAAGGAGGAGGGGATTTCATGGGAAGAAGCACTTCTCAAGCTCTCTCTCTCGTTCTTCAAGTTCTAGCCCTAGAAGAGGAAATCGTCCAAAGGTAGGCATTGTCATGAACATAAACCATGAAAATTCATCTGTAGGATGTTGCATCCATCAGGAACAAAAGCCCATTGGTTTCATAATTTTCCATCGAGCACATCTTTTGTTCTTGATTTTTCATGTTCTGCAACTTACATGACCCCGAACCCTTTTCAAAAATCTAGATCTCCATGTACCCTCTATCCTATGCCATGAAAATTTTACTGGAGAAGCTGATGGCTATTAGGGATCTTTTGCCCCTAAAAGCCCTAATTTTCATGCATCCTATATTGTGAATTAATTCTTGCATCTCAGCTATTCTCAGTATTCTGTTCTCCATGTTTGATTTGATTAAAGCATATCGAAACCATGCTTGTTTTCTAATTCATAATTACTGTAAGTACCCATGTGATCAATTTCCAACTAGTTTCATGATTTTCCATCGCTTGTACAATTAGTTATGAATTTTTGAACATCCCTGTGTCAAAACATGGTATGTTTGGACCAAGAACCAAGAACATGTCAGATCTCTGTCGTACTCAGGCCAAGGACCTGAGAACGCGATGGCCCGATAGGCCGCGTTCTCAGGCAGATCGCGACATGAATTATCGTCGTGATCTGATCGCGATAGGACCACCGTCACGACCTGACCTTCTGGTCTGTTAGACCTATCGCGTTCTATGCAGCCCCTGTCACGACCCTTACCGAGACCTGTCGTATTCTGCACTTTTTCATGAAACCCCCCTATTTTTGCAAGTCTTGTTTTTCTACAGTGATATCATGTTCTGCTAACCCTTTTGAACATAGTAAATGGAACTGTAAATTTTGAACTTATTTCAATAAAATAAAAGCCATGCACATGACCCTTTCCTACTCCATGATTCTCTATGTCACATGCACCCACTTTGAACCATCCAAATATGGCTTAATTTGGCATGAAAATATTTCTTCATGTATCTGGTAATTTATGTAATTAAATTGTCATACTTTAAATAAGACTTGTCTTCGTTTCTTGCGATGTTTTAGGAATACCGTTATCGACGCTCCACTGTCCTAGAATTCCTCTAGAATGTCGAACACTTGTTTCTATATACACACTCTCTCTTGACTTGGACGAACTCTCCATCGGATACTCCTTCTGTTGGACTAGTGAGTCATTGTTCAAGGACTCCGTAAGTCTCCTCTGTCCATGGATTCCCACATGGTCGACGAGCCGGTTGTACCCTAACACCTATGATACCCTTTAGGGATCAACATGATCCAAACGGCTATTAGAAGTTCGCTCTTATCTTAAATCATGCCGGACCTCTGGACCTACACTAAACTTGGCCAGTGGTAGGGTCGTGAGTTCCACCTGACTGCCAACATCATGTGCACATGTTGTGCAACTGTTACTACCGCCTGTTTACTCGACGTGTTATGCGCAATGATCACTAGCTCTCATCTATACTCTACTTGCTCATCTATTCACGTTCACTCTACTATCTCGTCTATTCATCTAGTGCTCTCATCTATTTCTTGGTACTCTATATTGGCCATTGACTGATTATCTAAAGATAAACAATATAACCAATGTCTGGCAATATATAAAGGGCCCGATCTGGTCCTGGATGTGCGCCCGAAAGTGCTAGTTCCCATGGGAGTTAAATGATCAGAGTGTTTGGCATTACACTCGAGTGCTATCTATCTCGACTATCTAAATGACAATAAAAAAGTACTATAATCACTTGCTGTCCATTGACAACAAAGTGTTATGCTATACTCGTTGTGTTATTGCTATACTTTGTGCTATTTGAGTTATGGCCATCTTGCTATCTTGTGCTATACTCGACACTTGTGCTATATTTGGAAAGTTGTGCTATTTCGTTCACGTGCTATCCTGCTATCTTTTACGTGACTCTCTCTCTCTATCATTAGTTACTCTGCCTCAAATGCATTAATTATTTAAAGCCTGCTTGACTATTTAGATTTAAGTCCTACTGGGCATTATCACTCACCCTGCGTTATTTGTCGTTGTGTTCTAAGGTGAGACCGAGGATGAACTATATGCTCAGGAGGACAGGAACAACCATGAGTGATGTCATGAGTACCATAGTGTCCTAGTACTATGATAGAGTCTTAGTTTAGTCTTTTATGTTATTTCAATGTAATTGGGCCCTATAGAATGGCTCTGATATTAGTGGTTGTAACTAGACATTGGAAAGTTATTAATGAGAAGAATTTTCTTTAGTATTATTCATTGTGCAATGGTTTGATGTCTAGTACTTGCTCTGTACCCGTTTACTTGCAACTGCCTCACGTTCCGATATTCCGCGTCGGGGTGTGACAGTTTTGTGGTATCAGAGCCTAGGTTGTTCTTAAGCATAGGATGATCTAGGTTGACTAGCCTCGACTAGAGTCAAATTATCCTACCTATGTGAGTTGTGGTTAGAGCCAAGGGTAACTAACTAAAATAAACTCACACATGCAGGAATTAGATTTCACATCAATATCATAACAATAAGTTATTTTTGTAGGAACTAAGCAATCAAGATGACCGCTGAACGTGCTCAAATGAGGGGCATGCAACAGACCATCCAAGAACTGACGCATGCAATTGTGCAAGCTACCCAAGGAGGTGGCAATCTTGGTGCAGGCGACCTGCATCGTAACTTCCGGAGTCTTAACCCACCTAGGTTCAGTGGATCCACGAATCCAGATGAAGCAAAACACTGGCTCAAAGAAACGGAAAGAATCTTTCGTGTTATGTAATGTGCAGCGGGGGATAAGCTGCTGCTAGCCACATTCCAACCTGAAAAGGACGCCCGCGCTTGATGGGAGTCTGTTGAAGCGATAAGAGCTAATGGTCAGTTCACCTGGACCGAGTTCAAAGAAGCTTTTAATTCCAAATACTTCTTAGAGCGTGTCCAAGAAAGGAAGGCTGCGGAATTCGCTGCTCTGAAACAGCGGAGCTTGACTGTGGCCAAATATGAAGCCCAGTTCTCTAGACTGGCAAGATATGCTGAAAACCTGGTGAACACGGAGAGAATGAAGGCTAAGCACTTCCTCAACGGTCTTAAGCCTCAATACATTATCCAACTAGCACCTCTCGACATACAGACCTACGCTGAGATGGTGAAGAAAGCACAGCTCCTGGATGATGCTACGGACTTCACCGACCGTATCAAAGGGAAGTTCGTGAAAAAGGAAATGACTTTTGGGCCATCATCTGCCAAGCCGAATAATGGCAAGCAAAGTCCCTTCAACATGACAGAGGGGTCCAGCCAAGAAAGAAAACCCAAGGTCTTCATACCCAACACCCCAGCCAAAAGCAACTGCAAGCACTGTGACAAGCCAAGTCACACCACTGATGAGTGCTGGAGGAAAGCCGGCGCATGCCTGCGCTGCGGAAGTTGTGAGCACCGCATCCTCACGTGCCCACTGCTGAAAGAACATGAGAGCCGCCCTAATGCGCCTAAGAAACAGGGAAGATTGCAAGCCTGCATGATGAGGAACCCGCTACGGACGGTGGCGTGGTAGAAGGTACTCTACAAGTTTTCTCCTTATCAGCATTTATCTTATTTGATACTGGAGCAACTCATTCATTTATATCTCAACACTTTGCTGATACCCTAACTGCAAAACCTATATCCATGGGTTGTGAGTTCCATATCACAACGCCACTAGGAGAGAAGGAGAAACTGAACAAATACTTTCCATCTACCGATGTAATGATCGGAGACCATAACCTAAAAGCCGACCTGGTGTGTATGCCCATGGAAGGCTATGATGTAATTTTGGGAGTCGACTGGTTGTCCACATATGGGGCAAGTGTCAACTGTAAGAAAGGGAAGGTTACCTTTAGTGACTTTCCTAAATTGGCATTCTCTGGGATTAAACATAAGAGATGGATGTCTCTAATCACCGCCATAAAAGCCCACAACATGATAAGGAAAGGTTGCATTGCTTTCCTAGCATCCGTAGCTGTTGAAAAAAGGGTTCTAAGATAGAAAACATCCACATAGTTCAGGATTACCCCGATGTGTTTCCTGAAGATCGGCCAGGGATTCCCCGGAACGTGATGTCAACTTCGCCATAGAGTTTGATCCCTAGAGCTGCCCCGGTATCGCGTCAACCGTACCAGATGTCACCTGTGGAGCTCAAAGAACTAAAGGCGCAACTGATGGAGCTATTAGAGAAAGGGTTCATCAGACCAAGTACTTCCCCATGGGGAGCACCTGTGCTATTTGTCAAGAAGAAAGATGGATTGATGAGGCTATGCATCGACTATCGTCAACTCAATCAGCTCACCATCAAGAACAAATACCCATTGCCTATGGTCGATGAACTTTTCGACGAAATATCCGGAGCTCAATATTTCTCCAAGATCATGTTGGCCCTTTTGGTATGGCAGCAAGCTAACCTAGAGGGGGGTGAATAGGTTTTCTGAAATCTGAAACAAAAACTTAAACACAGAAAATTATCACTTCAAAGTTTGGTTGTTTAGTATGATAAAGAGTAGCAGTGCCGAAGCAAAAGAACAATCACACAAAGGACACAGGAGATTTATCCTGGTTCGGCCCTTCCTACATGGAAGTCCTATGTCCAATCCCCAATCAACCTCTTGGGATTTCACTAACCAAGGGTACAGTCCCCCTCAAGGACACTACAACACCCAGCACCCCAACTGGTCTTCTTCTCTTTCCCGGGAAAGAAGGCAGCTCATTTCTTTTCTAGACTCAGAAGCAAACCTACTGGTACAAACCCCAGTGCGGTTCTGCTAGACACAAACCCCTAGCTGGGTTACACACTGTATACAGTCCTACAGCTGGACAGAAATCTTTCTTAGAAAAGAAAGATCAGACTGAGAGCTATTACAAGATGAACACTCAGGACTTAGCTCACAGTCACAGACTCTCCCCCAAGATTACAATGAGCACAGGGAGAAAATGAAAGGAGAAGAAAGGAAGCTTGAAAGCTCGAATGCTTCAATGCTTGAACACTTCTTCTTGGGCTCAGGCTCTTTCTCTCTTTTCCTTTGAGTGTATTTGGAGTTCAGGTTCCTCACTGGTTGTACACTCCTTCAAAGATCTTCAGAAAAGCTCTCCTGCTGTTTCTTCAGCCTTGCTTCTTCTTTTATATGAGCAGCTGTGAATAAATCCGTTGGAGTTCTAGCCGTTGCTCATGTTCTCTTTCTTCTGATATTTTTTAGTCTACGAGGTCTGCAAGTATAGAATAAGGTGTTTAGTTAAAAGAGTGTTTCTGTCAAAAAGGCTCATACCTCTATGTTTCCTATTGCCACCCAGAAGTAGTAAGTAATCCCCTTTTGTTGGCAGGAAAGAAGAGAACTAGAGAGATAAGCAAAAAGATCTCCTGTCAGAAAGATAGAGGATTACGCAAATCAAGAATATTTGACTTTTACACTAGATGCCAAAAGCATTTTAAAAATATAAAGGAAATCGATGTTAGAGAGATCAAATCCATGTTTCACTTATGAAATCCATGTTCTTGCAAAGGAATCCATGTTTTACAAAGGAATCCATGCGAGGAGCAAATCCATGTGCAAATCTGTGTGCAAATCTGTGTGCAAATCCTTATGAGAACGATTCCTTAAGAGAGTGAATCCTTATGAGATCGATTCCTTAAGAGAGTGAATCCTTATGAGATCGATTCCTTAAGAGAGCGAATGGTTATGAGAGCGAATCCTTATGAGAGTGAATCGTTATGGCACTTTGTAAACTGAAATCGATGTATATTGAATGGACATCGATTTATCTTTTTAGTACAAATCACACGACAATAATTTCATAAATTTATATTTATTGGAAAAACATGATATTTAATTTATTATTAGAAAAACATGGTGTTAAATATATTTAATATTTAATTAATCACATAAATTTATATTTATTAAGAAAAACATGATTTTAAATATTGTTAATAATAATTAATTATTCATAAATTTTGTTATCACTAAAATGTAAGGGTAAAATATAGGAGGGGTTCAACAGATCGATCTTCGATCTGGCTATCATCAAATGTGGATCAAGGATGACGATATCTTCAAAACGGCCTTCAGGAGCAGGTATGGACACTATGAATTCGTCGTTATCCCTTTTGGTCTAACCAATGCTCCTACAACCTTTATGCAACTCATGAATAACATATATCGGTCATACCTTCACAAGTTCGTGGTCGTCTTCATCGACGATATCCTCATATATTCTAACACCAAAGAAGAGCATAAAGAACACCTGAAGATTGCATTGCAAGTCTTGCGAGACAACAAACTATACGCAAAGCTTAGCAAGTGTGAATTCTGGTTTGAAGAAGTGTCCTTCTTGGGCCATGTCATCTCAAAGGATGGCATCTCCATTGATCCCTCCAAAGTCGAAGTTGTACTCAATTGGGAGAGACCAACCAACGTCACCGAGTTCAGAAGTTTCCTAGGACTGGCTGGCTACTACAGGCGGTTCATCAAGGACTTCTCCAAGATCGTCGTTCCTCTCACGCATCTGACACGAAAGGAGAATCCATACTCCTGGAGTAAAGAGTGTGAGAAAAGTTTTCAAACTCTTAAAGATTGTCTTAGCTCAGCACCTGTTCTCGCTCTGCCAATAGAGGGAGAAGGTTTCTCTGTCTACACCGATGCCTCAAGAATTGGGCTAGGGTGTGTACTGATGCAAAAGGAGAAGGTCATCGCTTTTTCTTCACGACAACTGAAGACTCATGAAGTCAACTACCCCGTGCATGATCTGGAGTTGGTTCCCATGGTCTTCGCGTTGAAGATTTGGAGACATTACCTCTATGGAGAGAAATTCACTGTCTACTCAGACCATAAAAGCCTGAAGTACTTATTCTCCCAGAAGAAACTCAACATGAGACATAGAAGATGGTTAGAATACCTAAAAGATTTCGACTTCAACATCCAATACCATCCAGGCATGGGTAACGCCGTGGCTGATGCTCTTAGTAGAAAGCCGATGGCATCTATTTGAAATCTAGTCCTTGGCGAGATGCAACTACTAGAACAATTCGCAAGGTTAGACTTAAATATTGAACATAGAGATGATCGAGTCGTGGTTGCCAATATCAAGATTCAATCCAACTTGTTGGAAGAAATCAAAGCTCAACAATATGATGATCCATTCTTAGTCTGCGTCAAGGAAACTTTAGAGGAAAGACTGGACTTTGCTATGACCGAAGATGGAAGGCTAGTCTTTCAAGGAAGGACATGCGTTCCCGACAATGAAGAACTTGTTGGATCTCTGATTTTGATAATAGCCAAATGTGATTCATTAATACTTTGAATTCATGCCTTTCATGCTTACATTCTTATCTCACATTGTTTCCTTCACATTTACAGCTCAAAAGTACTTAGTGGTGTCAACACAGCTCAACTGAGTGTTGACACTAGTTCAATGGCTCAGCATAAAGTCTTCAGAAATGACTCTGTAGTGTCGACACAGCTCAACTGTGTGTCGACACTAGTACATCGTCCCAGAACAAAATCATCTGCAATTACCCAGTGGTGTCGACACAATCTGGTTGTGTGTCGACACTAGTTCCAGTCTCCAGGGACAGGTTTGTCTTGAATGGGACAGGGTGTCGACACAACCTGGTTGTGTGTCTACACTAGTTCCAGATTCCAGGGACCTCTTTGTGATGATTGGGACAGGGTGTCGACACATAAGTAAGGTGTGTCGACACAGTCTGTTTAAGTTTTCTTTTTCTATTTGATGTGAATAACAGGGACACGTGGAAGCTTGTGGGAAAGGCTCTTTGGGCGGGAATTTCTATGCCCACAGATCCCAAGACTTTTTGAGGACCCATGGGGCTATAAATACCCCTTATCCACTTGGCTTTAACAAGAGAGTTGAGCCATATACTTATGTTCTTCCAGACACCAGAGAATTCCGATCCTATTCTGAAGAAGGCTTCAACCCGGCGGATTGCTTCCAGATCTGAAGGAACCAAAGGTCTGCATACCTTGGATGATCCAATTGGAGGAGAATTTCGATCCATCTGTGTCTTCTTCCTGGAGCTGAAGCAGAGAAGTTGATCCCCATTCTTGAAGCAGAAACAGGGATCTTTGAACCAGTCCTCTTCAATTTGGAATTCAATTGCTCCGACTGGTTTCTCATTTCAATCTCATTCTACATTGTGTGTTTTTGTGAAAGTGGTGCAATCCTTGTGCCCAATTTCACGTGTGTGTGATTGAATCTGAAATTTCGGTATCTCAGAGTGTGTGTGGTTCTTTGTGACTTTTCTGAACTGGCAAGATAAGCCACAATTATGTGTGTGTGTGGATGGTGGATGTAGGATACACTGTTGTGTAATCCGAACCACCCTAAATCTTTGTGTCATTGTGGTTTGCTTATCTCTTGCGCTACATGCTTGATAGGTTCGTCTAAATCTTATCATCTAGCTTGCCTAATTTGTTTAGAATTTCCATTAACACACGATATCACAATCAATTAAGATTCTCGAAGTTTCACTTTAATTGATTTTTAAAATTTGTAGAAATCTATTCAACCCCCCCCCCCCTTTTAGATTTCTGATAGCAGTGTTTTCCGCAACATTTCATTTGGTATCAGAGCGGGTTCTCATTACACTTTAAGTGTTTGATCTAACGATCAAGAGTTTACTGTTATGGAGAATGTTAGGGGATTTATTGCTGAAGGTCATTCAATCTCTAGACCTCCTTTTTTCGATGGATCTGACTATGCTTATTGGAAAAACAGGATGCAAGTATTCCTTAGAGCACAAAATTATGAGCTCTGGAAGATTGTTGACAAGGGACCAAATGAACTTCCTGAGGATGAAAGTTTATGGACCAAGGACCAGATCAGCAAGTCCACACTCAGCTGGAGTGCCATGAATATGATGCAGTGTGCCATTCATCCCAAGGAGTATTCCAGAGTGTCCTCATGTAAGACTGCCAAGGAGATGTGGGATAAACTCCAACTCATCTATAAGGGAACTTCTGAGGTAAGGGAGACCAAGGCAAGTATTCTAGTCTCAGAATATGAAATGTTTAGAATGAAGAATGATGAAACTATTTTTGAGATGTTTGCTAGATTCATGCTTTTAGTAAATGGTCTTAGAGGTCTAGGAAAGGAATATTCAAACAGTGATCTTGTTAGGAAAGTTCTTAGATCTCTTCCTTCAGCGTGGCACACCAAGGCTACTGTAATTGAGGATTCCAAAAATTTGTCAACCATGCAATTGGATGAGTTAATAGGTTCTCTAATGACATATGAAATCAACTTGAAAAGAAATGCATCTTTGAACACATCTAAGAAACCTATTGCTCTAAAAGCTTCATCTAGCTTAAAAATTATTGCTGATCAATCTGATGAAAATGATGATTCTTCTGATGAAGAGAATGATGAAGAACTGGCCTTATTGACAAGGCATTTCAAAAGGTTTTTGAGAAAGAAAGGAAAAGGTAAGCTCAAGCCCTTCATCAGAAAGGATGTTTCAAGGAAAAATGATTTTAATAAAAAATTGGAAATTACTAAAATGACTTACATTATTTGTTATGAATGCAGGAAATAAGGACATATGAGAGGAGAGTGTCCTGATCTAAAGAAGAAGCTGAAAAATCAGATATTCAAGAAAACAAGAGCAATGCTAGCTACATGGAGTGATGAGGATGAAGAAGACCAAGAAGAAGGTAGTTCAGATGAGGAAGAAGTGACATGTCTTATGGCAAGGCATGAAGAAGATACTGAAGTAAGTCCTCACTTTGAGAATTTTACAACTGATGACTGGGAAGAAACTTATGTTGTGTTATTTGAAAAATTGTGTGAATTAAAACATGAGAATAAGGCATTGAAAAGAAAAGTGAACAGCATGGTGCAAAGTCCTGAAGAATCCGAGCAATTCAAAGTGTTGACTGATGAAGTCAATAATCTAAAAAAGAAGAAAGAATGTGTGGATAAACAAATTGATGAAATCAAGGAGAAATGTCAATCAATTGAAAAAGAAAAACAGATCTTGATGAATGAAAATGAAAAACTCATAAATGAAAGAGAGGTGATACAAGAGGAACTAAAAACCATTAAAGAAGAACTGGATGACAAGAAAGAGACCTTGTTAAAACTTGTCAAAGGCAAGCAAAACCTAGATGCTATCTTAGGAATTCAAAACAACAACATCAAACATGGTCTACGTTATCAGCCTGAAAATAAAGAAAAAATTGGACAAACCTTGATAACTTCATTTGTTCAAGGTAGTACCTCTTGTAACAACTTTGAAAAGAATATCAAAGAAAAACAAAAAACAAATCTTAAATCCAAAAACAAAACCCAAGCAAGGCAAGAGAGAGTTCAAAGCAAAAATCAACAAAATTGGAAATCAAATGATAGATCAAATTTGTATCCAAAGAACAACAAAAGTTTCTCAGTTGGATACAATTTTCATACCAAAAGGAATAATACTTTCACACCACAAAGAATCATGATGTGCACAATATGCAAGAAATTTGGTCATACTAATGAAAAATGCAGATCAAGATAAAATTTGAAGAAAATAAAACAAATCTGGATTCCAAAACATATTGTTGTTGAGTGGAAACAACTGATGGGACCCGAAGCAATTTGGATACCAAAATTGTTTTTCTAAATATGTTTTGTAGGAATGTATTACAGCCCACAAGAATGATAAGTGGTATCTTGATAGTGGCTATTTAAGACATATGACTGGAGATAGAAGAAAATTTTCTACATTGATTGAAAACGATGGTAGACAAGTAATTTTTGGAGGTAAGAACACAGGTAAAATCATTGGAACAGGAAAAATTGGTAAGACTCCTTCAAACTCCATTGAGAATGTTTTACTTGTTGAAGGTCTTGATCATAATCTCTTGAGCATAAGTCAACTCTGTGACAAAGGCCTTAGAGTAATCTTCAATTCTGAATCATGTGAAATTGTTGAAAAAGATAATGGAAAATTAAAATTTCTTGGACAAAGAATAAACAATGTTTATTTGGTTGATTTGAATAATCATCAATATGAAAATTTGTGTCTTGTTGCCAATCAGCATGATCTATTTCAACTGTGGCATAGAAGGTTAGGTCATGCTAGTGAAAATGTTCTGAATAAATTGTTAAGAAATTCTCTTGTGAATGGTTTGCCAAAAATGAAGAAAAAGAAAAATGCACCAATATGTGCTTCATGTACCCAAGGCAAACAAACTAGAAAATCTTTCAAATCAATTGCACCCTTAATCACCTCCAAACCCTTTGAATTGTTGCATATGGACTTATTTGGTCCAACTAGGACACTCAGTCTTAGTGGACATAGATTTGGATTTGTGATTGTGGATGACTTTTCGATATTCACATGGGTGTACTTTCTATCTCACAAGAGTGACACATTAGAAAATTTCAAAGAATTTGTTGATAAAATTGAAAATGCAAAAATAAATAGAATCCATTCTATCCTTACTGATCATGGTGGAGAATTTGATAATAATTCATTTCTTGATTTTTGCAGGGATAAAGGAATTGAGCATAAGTTTGCTTCTCCAAGAACTCCTGAACAGAATGGAATTGTAGAAAGGAAGAATAGGACTCTAGTTGAAATGGCAAGAACCTTGTTGATTGAAAGTAATCTTCCTAGAAAATTCTGGGCAGAAGCTGTCAATACATCATGCTATATCCTCAACAGAGTAATGGTAAGACCAGTCCTTAAGAAAACTTCATATGAACTTCTGAAAGGTAAGAACCCCCACATTGCATATTTTAGAACCTTTGGATGTAAAGTTTTCATTCACAATAATGAAAAAAAGGATCTTCATAAATTTGAAAAGAAAAGTGAGGTAGGCATCTTTCTTGGATACTCTGAAAATTCAAGGTCATATAGAGTGTTTAACAATGATTCAAAAAATGTAGAGGAAACTCCTCATGTCATTTTTGATGAGAATATTGAAGAATCTACTGACCTTAATTTGTTCAGGAATCAAGAAGAAGATGCTGACATTCTTATGAGAGAAAAAGATCAAATTGTGGAAAATGAAGAAGATGTTGAACCTGAAAGTGTGTCGACACCACAGGACACTGAGTCGACACCAGAGCAGGTAAGCACAACAACAGGAGGTAACTTCAAATACTCTAAAGACCATCCACTTGAGAATGTTGTTGGAAATGTTCATGACAGAGTTTATACTAGATCTCATTTTAGAAATATCATTGAACAAGATCATATGGTTTTTATTTCTCAAATAGAACCCAAAACATTGAAGAAGCACTACAAGATGATTCTTCGATAGAAGCCATGCATGATGAACTGAACCAATTCAAAAGAAATAAAGTCTGGAGCTTAGTTCCTAAAAATCCTTAAAACTCAATAATTGGAACTAGATGGGTGTTTAGGAATAAATTGAATGAAGATGGAAAAGTTGTCAGAAATAAAGCAAGACTGGTTGCTAAAGGATATAACCAAGAATTTGGAATTGATTTTGAGGAATCCTTTGCACCAGTAGCTAGATTAGAAGCAGTGAGAATTCTCTTGGCATATGCATGTTCCAAAAACTTCAAATTGTTTCAAATGGATGTGAAAACTGCCTTTTTAAATGGTTATATTAAAGAAGAAGTTTTTGTTGCTCAACCTCCTGGATTTAAAGATCTTGATAAACCTAACCATGTTTACAAATTGCATAAAGCTCTTTATGGTTTAAAATAGGCTCCGAGAGTATGGTATGATAGATTGAGCAATTTTCTGGTTAGTAAGAATTACTCCAGAGGTAAGGTGGATCAGACACTTTTCACAAGATCAGTTCATAATCATATCATTGTAGTTCAAGTGTATGTAGATGATATCATTTTTGGATCCACTAACCCTTCACTGTGTGAAGAATTTTCTAATCTAATGCACAGTGAATTTGAAATTAGCCTAATGGGAGAATTACAATTCTTTCTTGGTTTGGAGATCAAACAACATCAGGATGAGTTCTTTATTAATCAAGCCAAATATGTCAAAGAGTTGCTCAAGAAATATCACTTTCAACAAGCTAAACCAGCAACTACTCCCATAAGTATAAGCATCAAATTGGAAAAAGATGAAAAAGGTAAACTGGTTGATGCAAAACAATATAGAGGTATGATTGGATCTCTCTTGTACCTTACTGCAAGTAGACCAGATATTCAATTCAGTGTGTGTCTTTGTGCTAGATTTCAATCTAGTCCAAAAGAAAGTCATCTGCTTGCAGTTAAGAGAATTTTTAGATATCTCTGTGGAACTTGTGATTTGGGTCTATGGTTTCCAATTGGATGTCCTGCTAATCTAATTTTATATTCTGATGTTGATTATGATGGATGCAAACTTGACAGGAATAGTACTAGTGGATATTGTCAATTCTTAGGAAATTGCATGATAATATGGGCATCCAAGAAGCAACACTCAATTGCACTATCTACTGCAGAAGCAGAATATGTTGCTGAAGGAAGTTGTGCAACTCAAGTGTTGTGGATTAAAAGTCAATTGCTTGACTACAACATTGATATTGGATGTTCATCTATCATGTGTGACAATACTAGTACAATCAATCTTTCCAAAAACCTAATTCAACACTCTAAAACAAAGCATATTGAAATCAGACATCACTTTCTAAGAGATGAAGTTGCACATAAAAACATTGAATTAGAATTCATCCCTACTGAAAAATAAATTGCAGATATTTTCACAAAACCTTTGGCTGAAGATAGATTCACTTCCTTAAGAAGAGAACATGGAATATGCAACTTGGAATAAAAATAAAAACTTGATAAGAACTCTATGATTCATTATACTAAGATTATGAGGTATATCAAATGGTGATTAGTGGAGGAACAAGTTATGCTTGTTTGAAAGCTATCATTATGTGTGAGGAAAATCCTCCGCCTAGTACCCATGATCTAAAATGTGTAATAATCATTATGTCCTTTCTTTGTGATTAATCATGTTTGTTCTCTTGATAATTTTGTCTACTAAAATATGAATGTTGAATGGCTCGTTAATTCACATATTGAGGGGGAGCTTGTTGCTTGAGAATCAAAGGCAAATGTCTGAAAATTGAATTCAGAATCATAACTATTTATGATGACCAATAGATGAGATCAATAACTCAGGGGGAGCTAAAGAATTCAGTACCATATTTTCTCTCATTAAATATCTCTACATGAAATATTCATTCAGTCTTCTGAAGAACATAAGGGATGATTTCATAAGTGTTATAACATGATCTTTCTGTTAATACTCCTTTTTACTTTGAACTCCTCCAGTGATTTGATTTCTTTCATAGATTTGTTTGCTCAATCATGTATTGATTTTAAACACTTCCTTCAAGACTGATGAAAGGGTAAAGCTGTGTCAAAATCACAATGTTCATTAAAAAAAAAAAAGTTTTACAAAGCAATGGCATAACACTGAGAAACTGCACACCTTCATAAATTGTGAAGTGCCATGTATGTCATGATGTGCTGTGTTATCTCTGTTCTAAGGGGTAATTTAAAAAAAAAAAAATTATCCAATGTTAACTGAGTAACTGGAAATATTGGCGTCTGATAAACGTATATTTCCATGTAAAAAGTTTTTCATTCACCCCTTGAGGCAGGATAATTAGTAAATCTCTAGTAACCAGGGATTCTGGTGTGTAAACAACATGTTTACTTGAGTGAAAAAGATTTACTATATTTGACTGCTCATTACTTCAAAGTGACAAATAAAAATAATCAAAAAAAAAAGTCAAAGAAAATGAACAGCTTCACCCTACATTAATTATTCTAAAAGTGTTCAATTTCTATATATGTTGTCAAAATCCTAAAGCAATCAGCTCACTTTTGGTTAAGAAAAGTGGAAAAGGTTGACACTGACTGTATCGAATAGTTTATATCACTTTGGCAATCACTCTAATTCTTTAGAATTTATTGGTGATTAATTTCTTGTCAGATATCTTTCAGCCCACTAATTAATAAAAGGGATAATGTTGAAACAGGGTATGATTTCTTTATCATATTAAAAATCCCTGAATAATTGATTTCAGATTTGACTCATCATACCATATCACCTCTGCTTGATGTCTTTTTTGGATGATGTCAAAGGGGGAGAAGGATTCATGTTGACATGTTGAGAGGAATGCATTTCTGGTTGATGTGAGTTGATGTGAATGCTTGGTTGATGTGAATGCTAGTACATTTCTTGCAAGCTTATTTCTTGCAATTGCTGAATGTTTGTATGACTGATTTGTCACAAGTGAATGATATGGTTGTTTAATAAGAAATGAAAATGTTTGAATGAATCTGTGAAAATGTTAAAGTTACTTAATGAATCATAGTTGCCATCATCAAAAAGGGGGAGATTGTTGGATCTCTGATTTTGATGATAGCCAAATGTGATTCAATAATACTTTGAATTCATCCCTTTCATGCTTACATTCTTATCTCACATTGTTTCCTTCACATTTACAGCTCAAAAGTACTTAGTGGTGTCGACACAGCTCAACTGAGTGTCGACACTAGTTCAATGGCTCAACATAAAGTCTTCAGAAATGACTCTGTAGTGTCGACACAGCTCAACTGTGTGTCGACACTAGTACATTGTCCGAGAACAAAATCATCTGCAATTACCCGGTGGTGTCGACACAATTTGGTTGTATGTCGACACTAGTTCCAGTCTCCAGGGACAGGTTTGTCTTGACATGGACAGGGTGTCGACACAACCTGGTTGTGTGTCGACACTAGTTCCAGATTCCAGGGACCTCTTTGTGATGATTGGGATAGGGTGTCGACACATAAGTAAGGTGTGTCGACACAGTCTATTTAAGTTTTCTTTTTCTATTTGATGTGAATAACAGGGACACGTGGAAGCTTGTGGGAAAGGCTCTTTGGGCGGGAATTTCTATGCCCACAGATCCCAAGACTTTTTGTGGACCCATGGGGCTATAAATACCCCTTATCCACTTGGCTTTAACAAGAGAGTCGAGCCATATACTTCTGTTCTTCCAGGCTCCAGAGAATTCTGATCCTATTCTGAAGAAGGCTTCAACCTGGCGGATTGCTTCCAGATCTGAAGGAACCAAAGGTCTGCATACCTTGGATGATCCAATTGGAGGAGAATTTCGATCCATCTGTGTCTTCTTCCTGGAGCTGAAGCAGAGAAGCTGATCCCCATTCTTGAAGCAGAAATAGGGATCTTCGAACTAGTCCTCTTTAATTTGGAATTCAATTGCTCTGACTGGTTTCTCATTTCAATCTCATTCTACATTGTGTGTTTTTGTGAAAGTGGTGCAACCCTTGTGCCCAATTTCACGTGTGTGTGATTGAATCCGAGATTTCGGTATCTCAGAGTGTGTGTGGTTCTTTGTGACTTTTCTGAACTGGCAAGATAAGCCACAATTGTGTGTGTGTGTGGATGGTAGATGTAGGATACACTGTTGTGTAATCCGAACCACCCTAAATCTTTGTGTCATTGTGGTTTGCTTATCTCTTGCGCTAGATGCTTGATAGGTTCGTCTAAATCTTATCATCTAGCTTGCCTAATTTGTTTAGAATTTCCATTAACACACAATTTCACAATCAATTAATATTCTCGATGTTTCACTTTAAGTGATTTTTAAAATTTGTAGAAATCTATTCAACCCCCCCCCCCCCTTTTAGATTTTTGATAGTAGTGTTTTCCGCAACATTTCAGAACTGAAGAGAAGATTAATGGATGAGGCTCACAAGACAAAGTACACTATTCATCCTGGAGGTACCAAAATGTATCAAGGCATGAAGAGAACATTTGGTGGCCGAACATGAAGAGAGAGGTAGCCAAGCATGCTGCTCACTGCCCTACTTGCCAACAAGTAAAAGCGGAACACTTGCGCCCTGCTGGTGTACTCAGACCGCTAGATATCCCGTAATGGAAATGGGAAAGCATTGGCATGGACTTCATCATGGGTTTACCCAAGACTCGTGGTGGAATCAACGCCATATGGGTCATAGTCGACCGACTAACCAAGTCCGCCCACTTTCTGCCTATAAAGAGTAAGTGGTCGGTGAAGGTACTAGCTGCCCTATATGTCAAAGAGATTGTAAGGCTACATGGTATTCCTTCATCTATAGTCTCAGATCGAGATCCGAGATTTACATCTAATTTCTGGAAAGGACTGCATGGTGCACTGGGTACTAAACTCAACTTTAGTACCGCATTCCATCCACAAACTGATGGGCAAACTAAAAAAACCAACCAAATAGTAGAAGACATGTTAAGAGCTTGCACTATAGACTTCCAAGGATATTGAAATGAGCATCTATCCCTCATTGAGTTCGCCTATAACAACAGTTACCAGGCGACTATTAAGATGGCACTGTTCGAAGCACTCTACGGAAGAAATTGTAGATCTCCTGCATGCTGGAATGAGGTGGGAGAACATCAATGTCTAGGCCCAGATATGGTACAACAAACAACAAAGGACATTCAGGTGATTAGAGACCGGCTTAAGACTGCTCAGTCTAGACAAAAGAGCTATGCTGACAAAAGAAGGCGAGACTTAGAATTTCAAGTCGGTGATCATGTATTCTTAAAGGTGTCACCTACTCAAGGCATCCAAAGATTTGGTGTGAAAGGAAAGCTCAGTCCAAGATTCATCATTCCTTTTGAGGTACTCGAAAGGATTGGTGAGGTTGCATACCGACTGGCGTTGCCACCGGATTTGGCATGTGTACACAATGTGTTCTATGTCTCCATGCTCAAGAAATATGTATATGATCCTACACACATCATTCGCCACGAGAAGCTGGTGTTGAACAAGGATGTAACATATGAAGCGAAGCCAGTCAAGATACTAGAACGGAAGGTACAACAACTCAGGAACCGTCCCATACATGTGGTTAAAGTCCTATGGAATAACCGCGGAGTGGAAGAAGCCACATGGGAACCGAAAGGAACCATCAGACGAAACTACCCCGATCTTTTCGGTAAGACATTCTCTCATGGATGACCATTTGAATTTGGGGACCAAATTCTTTTTAAGAGGGGGTGGATGTAGCAACCTGAATTTTTCAGAAAATAAAAATTTCATAATATCAAAAATAAAAGCAATTAGAAAATCAAGTAAAAGAGAATTAAATAAAACCCATTAAATGAAAAGAACTAATGAGCTTTGTTAAATAGACCCATTAGAAATTAGTGGGCCAAATAGGGATTTTTAAAAGGGGAATAATAGGAAAATAGCCTAAATTCGAAACTAAATTATTACTTAATTAGAAAAGAGGTATTTAATGCATTAAAATGGAAGTTTGAGTTGGATTGGGATTCCTAAACCTACCCTGATGGGTTGGCGACGAATTTAGCTCACATCCTAACCCAATTAGGAGTTCTCATGCTTAGAAAGGGGAGAGGTAATAGGAAATCCCGATATTAATAGTAATTAGAGTCCTATTAGGAAATAGAAAGGGGAGAGACATAAATACTCTCTTTAAACCCCCATGTCCGGCCCTAGCTCGTACCCAAGACTTGTTGGACCAAGAGGAGAGGCCAAGGAGGAGGGGATTTAGTGGGAAGAAGCACTTCTCAAGATCTCTCTCTCGTTCTTCAAGTTCTAGCCCTAGAAGAGGAAATCAAATTGCCATACTTTAAATAAGACATGTCTTCGTTTCTTGCGATATTTTGGGAATACCGTTATCGACGCTCCACTATTCTAGAATTCCTCTAGAATGTCGAGCACTTGTTTCTATATACACACTCTCTCTTGACTTGGACAAAATCTCCATCGGATACTCCTTCTACCGGACTAGTGAGTCTTTGTTCAAGGCCTCCGTAAGTCTCTTCTGTCCATGGATTCCCACATGGTCGACGAGCCGGTTGTACCCTAACACCTATGATACCCTTTAGGGATCAACATGTTCCAAACGGCTATTAGAAGTTCGCTCTTATTTTAAACCATGCTGGACCTCCGGACCTACACTTAACATGGCTAGTGGTAGGGTCGTGAGTTCCAGTTGACTGCCAACACCATGTGCGCGTGTTGTGCAACTGTTACTATCGCCTGTTTACTCGACGTGTTCCGTGCAATGACCACTAGCTCTCATCTATACTTTACTTGCTCATCCATTCACGTTCACTCTACTATCTTATCTATTCATCTAGTGCTCTCATCAATTTCTTGGTACTCTATATTGGCCATTGACTGATTATCTAAAGATAAACAATATAACCAATGCCTGACAATATATAAAGGGCCCTATCTGGTCATGGGATGTGCGCCCAAAAGTGCTAGTGCCCATGGGAGTTAAATGATTAGAGTGTTTGGCATTACACTCGAGTGCTATCTATCTCGACAATCTAAATGACAATCAAAAAGTGCTATAATCTCTCGTTGTCTGTTCACAACAAAGTGCTATGCTATACTCGTTGCGCTATTGTTGTACTTTATGCTATTTGTGCTATGGCCATCTTGCTATTTTGTGCTATACTCGACACTTGTGCTATATTTGGAAAGTTGTGCTATTTCGTTTATATGCTATCCTACTATCTTTTACGTGACTCTCTCGCTCTATCATTAGTTACTCTGTCTCAAATGCATTAATTATTTAAAGCCTGCTTGACTATTGAGATTTAAGTCCTACTAGGCGTTATCGCTCACCCTGCGTTATTTGTCGTTGTGTTCTCAGATGAGACCGAGGATGAACTATACACTCAAGAGGACGGGAACGACCAAGAGTGATGTCATGAGTACCCTAGTGTCCTAGTACGATGATAGAGTCTTAGTTTAGTCTTTTGCGTTATAGAATGGATCTGATATTAGTGGTTTTAACTAGACATTGGAAAGTTATTAATGAGAAGAATTTTTGTCACGTCCCGAGAATTACGCAGCGGATATTAGTTCGAATAATTCGAGTCGATATTCCGAGACGTGAACAGTCGGCAAATAAGCCTCTAGCTAGCACGCGCTAAATGTGTATCAACACCACATCACAATAGGGCCCAAATGTTGAACTCAATATAAATTGTATTCAATTGTATTAAAAATGAAAACTATTACAGGACTAAGACTCAATAAAAGTGAAAGTACATAATACCTCACTTCCTACTACATTGTTCTAACACTCAAAATAACTAACTATAGATAGACTCATAATTGGAACGCTCATCACTCGGACGCATTCCCATCCTCGACTTACTCTTCCTCTTGAACTTCATAGTCACCTAGATTGGGTAAAAGGTAGGGGATAAGCAAACTAGCCCAGTAGGATTTATATCTCAATGTGCGGACAATGATATAAGTGATTAGCAATTTCGGATTAGGCAAGTACGATGAATGATATGCAAGTACGAATAAAACTCGTTAAAACATGATATATAAAACAAGCTAGAGAGAGTGAATAAGATTGAAGAACAATATGACAAGATAGAACTAGCAATAGATCACTTTGTACAAGCACGCAAGATTTCACTTGATGTCAAGAACGCAGGAGATCACTAATTGCATTAAATGTAGAATGGCCATATCACTCAAGCAAGCAAGCAAGATTGTACGAGCACAATCAAGTAACACTAATCAGGCATGTAGACTCTAATGTACACTGAGGAAAGATCCACCAAGAATGCACACTAGGACACGTGTATATGGTTATGTATCTAACATTCAACAAGCAAGAAAGTACTCCCAGCGCAGATGCAACGCCAGTAATCATTATACCCTACGGTTAACAGTATATCTATGACTCGCCGTCATTGGGGCTAGATTGGAGCCCTTGGACACACGTCGTGCCCTGTCAGCATCTCATGAAAATTTTTAAATGTAGATACCCACAGTCATTAATAATGGCCAATGAGAGTTTCAAAACGTAGCATGTGTAATGTCATGTTCATGATGATGATGAGAAGAAGTAATAATTAAATTGAACATGATTTCATGAGAACAATGGTCAAGAGATAAATTCGGCAGCATAACGGTACAATTTATACTTTCGTTCAATCATTACATTAATGGCTTTAGTCTAGTTTGTAAGTCACACTCACGAGATCAAGAAGAGAAAGGAAGTACACGCTATCTCCGGGGAACTTCAATGGTACAACGAACTCGTCGGCCATGTGGAAATCCATGGTCAGAGGAGATTTACGGAGGCCTTGGTGAAAAGGTCGCTAGTCTACCGATTCGGAATGACCGGTAGAGAGTTTACAATTTCCCAAGAAAAGGGCTGCCTAGATGTGCAAGTGTGTAGTGATGTACGAGTGTCTCAATTCACAAAGCATCGGTCTTAACTCACGGAAAGTACTTAAAATGATGGCATGACATGAAACTATGCACTTTAACAAATCATGGTTTGCAAGATTTTTATGGCAACAAAATTATCATTTTAGTCAAGCTAGAATAGTAAGAAGAGTAAATCATAAGTTGCCTGAATGATCACGTCATTAGGAGAGCAATTAGAATATCGTTCATGTAATTATAGATTTTAAATGTGTTAATCACTTTTAAGCCATTAAAAGACATCATGTAATGCTCAGACACAAGATATGTAATTTACACACTGGACACCATGTTAAACTGACCTCGGGTTAGCATGATAATACCTTGTAGAACCTTTCTATAATAGTTCAAAACTCACACATATGAAGAGTGGCATGAAACGACAGAAACCGGAACATATGCCTTTTAGGAAGTAGATGTAGTCCCAACCCTTCCACTTCTAGAGTCATAACTCACTAAGTTCAAATGAAAATCTGACACATGAATATACCACATTGAAGCCCTTTGAATAAGGAATCCAACAAAAAAAACGGCGCATTAATCTAAGGTCTATAGAAAACGTTACAGCCATTTAAGCGAACACTGCGCAGAGGCCAGGTCGCGACACGAAACCAGTCGCGTTCTGAATGCGACAGGACGATACGTCGCCTTCTAGAGAGAGGTTTTGGGTTGCCAAATACACTCAGTTCGACTCATACTTGGACTAGGTTGATATAGGGAACTTATACGGCTTATAACTCCAAATCTAGTGCTTTTGGGATAAAACTTTCAACATGAAATTTGTCAAGAACATCTAGTAGAAGAACTTTGATGTTGGTGGTTTGATCTAATTCGATCTCGAATCTCATGAAAAAACATGAAGAACAAAAAAGGAAGTGCAACCCGAAAACGCAATTTCCTATAGCGGCTTTCTTACAATGCTTATAACTCTCTAACTAATGATATTTAGACAAAAGTCTCAACATAAAAGTTGTAGGGAACATGAAATAGGTGCGAACTATGATTTTTAAATAATTTTAAATGACCTCAAGATGTTTGATAAATCGACTTGAATAGGAAAGGACCCTGACAGGCGCGACTTTGGCAAAACGCCTATAACTCATGATGTACTAAATGGAAAACGATGAAATCAGTGGGAATTGAACGTTAACTTGATGCTCTACATATTGGCATAGGATATGTTAAGATTTGGCCCAAGAAAACCTACCTTTTGAGTTGATGAAGTCTCGTTCTTCAGAAATCTCGTGTTCAGACCACTGTTTGTAGAACGCCTAATACTCCGTGTATACTGCATGGAATTTGGGCATTCCACTTGGGTTAGGAAGTAGACTTGGCCCTCTTTCCATGGGTATAAGCCTTGCACGATGGGATTTAGGTTTGGCCTACCTTTGATCGTCTTCAAGAAAGTGGTTGGTACAAGTCGTAGCAGATGAACGGGGGAAGAAGATGAGCTTGGTATGGTTGATCTCCTACTCTCCAGCCACTAAGAGCTCATCCACACGACCCCAGCAAGTTCTAAACTCGTCCCTAGGGTTTGGGTGAAGAGTATTTAAGCAACCATGGTGTTTAGGAGTCCTAAAATGACTAGGAAAGAAGGGTTGCGGGATTGGCATGTTGGTTTCCTATTTTTGATGATTTCTTCCTCCCTTTGAGTGTGTGAGGCTTTAGGAAACCTCCCACCATAGTTAGGCACGAATTTGGGTTGCCATGAATGCATGATTGCATCCCAATTCAACTCTAATTGCCTCTTTTTAATTTCAGCTTTTTTTATGGTTACGAATTTCTATGTATTTTCTTGCTTCATTTGATTTTTGGGCCATATGTGGTCCATTGGCCCAATTATGATATTGGGTCATTAATATATAATGTTATAAGCCTTTCTAACATTTTTATTTAATTTATGATTGCGTCGTCTTTCCGTATTAACGGTTTTCTGACTTGTTTCCTAATTTGGATAATCGGTCACCATAACTCTTAAACCTAGTCCAAATGATTTTTATTGACCCAAATTTCTTGATGGGTCATTAGATGATATTTTTTGAAGCCCATCTATGATTTTTATTTAATTTTCTAACTCATCCAAGTACGTGTGATAATGATTTTCCGACTTATTCATGAATTACGATAATAAGTCGCGAAACACTTTAAACTTGGCTAATCCGATTTTTCTTGGCATAACTTTCTTTGTGGAGAATTTAGTAATAATGTTTATGGTTGATTTATAATTTTTACTGATTTTTCCAATGTGTTTTAGCTCATACGGTAATGGTACGTATGTTTTAAATAATCCAATATTATGGAAATTATTTATTTCCATTTATTTAAATTTTATGTAATTAAGATTTCCGGGGTGCTACACTCTCCCCCACTTAAGAGAATTTGGTCCCCAAATTCATAGATCATTAATTGTCTTTTGATAGTTATGAACCTTGAGGTCGTTTCGGATTTAATTTTTTCTAACTTGTTTCAAGATCGTGGGTGCTAGTCCAACATCTACAACCATGGCCACCCGTACTATTCATTTGGTTCCTTCCACTCCTGTTTTCTTCCATGCTTGTTATAGCTCCATCTTAATCCACCAAATGAACTATGGTATAATGACTAGATTATTCCTTTCTAATTTCTCCTTAATGATCTCCCCCACTTAGAAATGTACCAATAAGAAAACATCATAAGATCAGTCTAGGGGTTTAACATTCATACCTCCTTCCGGAAGCTCCGCTTGCGTTATTGCATTCACGCGTCCTGGACGCTTTACCCCTCCTTGGTTCCTTCTAGCTTGGTCTTTTAGCATGGGACAGTTCGGTATATGATGTTCATGACTCCCACATCGCAAGCAAGCCCCGACCTTCTTCCAGCACTTGTCCGCTTGGTGCCCAGGCTTGTTGCAAAATTTACAATACTCCACTGTCATTGTTTCTTCTACTTTGATCTTTTTCTCCATGCCATAGTCCTTCCCTGTGGTTGGCCTTTTGTTGTTGTAGTTATTATTGTTGTTGTTATTGTTGTTGTTGGGGAAAGTTCCAGTTGTATCGACTGCTCCCCTTTTTGTAAAGGTCGGCTTTGAGATGTCCTTCCCCCTCATGCCTTCCACCTTAGCCATAGTGTCTTCTACCAGTTGAGCTCTTTGGACCATCTCAGTGTAAGTTTGAATGTTGTGTGGTCCGAGCCTTTCAATGAACATGGGCCTGAGCCCATCCATGAAACGGTTAGCCTTCAGCCTTTCAGTTCCCACCAGGTGTGGGGCATACACGGCAAGACGCGCGAACTGAGCCTCATACTCAGCCACGGACATCCCTTTCTGTTTTAGTGCGGCAAACTCTGCTACCTTCTTCTCCTTGACTCTCCCAGAGAAATACTTTCCCCAGAATATCTCTAGGAATTCGGCCCATTCCAGTTCAGCTATATTAGGCAGGTGGGCTGATGTGGCCTTCCACCATGCTCGGGCATCCTTGGTAAATTGAAAAGTGGCTAGTACCACCTTCTCCCTATTAGTGCATTGCATTACTTGGAAGATCCTTTCTATTTCTTCCTGCCAATTTTCTGCCTCGTCTGGGTCGGGGGATCTAGAGAAACGAGGAGGGTTTAAACTCCTAAAATTCTGATGCAGATCACCGGCTCCATTCCTTGCAGCTCCCGCTTGATTTCCAGCCTGAACTACATTTCGTAGGGCCTAAGTAAGTCCAGCCACAGTGTCTTGCATAGCTTGCCACTGGTTGCGAGCCATTGTAGTTGAATGAAAGTGTTATGAGGGTTCCTGAGAAAAGGATGGAAACCAATTAATGTCTCTAGATACATTATAAGAGTCAATGGGTAGGAGTGTTTAATTCTTTCTAACATATTCCCAGTCTCTACCCATTCTCACCAGGTACTGTATTTAATTTTCATGACCTAGGTTCCATAGGTATCTCCTATTCCTGAGACATTATCCTATTTGGTATTCCTAGGCTCTGATACTACTAAACTGTCACGTCCCGAGAATTACACAGCGGATATTAGTTCGAATAATTCGAGTCGATATTCCGAGACGTGAACAGTCGGCAAATAAGCCTCTAGCTAGCACGCGCTAAATGTGTATCAACACCACATCACAATAGGGCCCAAATGTTGAACTCAATATAAATTGTATTCAATTGTATTAAAAATGAAAACTATTACAGGACTAAGACTCAATAAAAGCGAAAGTACATAATACATCACTTCCTACTACATTGTTCTAACACTCAAAATAACTAACTATAGATAGACTCATAATTGGAACGCTCATCACTCGGACGCATTCCCATTGTAAGGCCCTCGAATTTCCGTCGCATTAATGGTATTTGTATGTGTATATTTGTGCTTGTGTATGTATATACATATTTACGTACGTATTAATTAGTATAATTACGTGTGCATGTGTTTATATTAGATGTAAATAATGCATGTATTGAATGGTGATAGTATGGATACATTACCATATACATATTGCATATATATATGCATGGCATACATAGTTTTCAGCATGATTTAGAGTTCTGGCCGAAGGCCAGATTGGCGTCAACCCCTAGCCGTTGAGGTGGGTCAGCGTCCACCCATGGACGCCAACCCTAATCCTGGCGTCTAACGATGTGGACGCCTATTTCTCTGACCTGCATGCGTTGCAGAGCCAGAAATTCTGGAATCAAGGAAGCTCACCCATTGGGGAGCTGTCCCCAATGGCTCTGAGAGCCATCTTGTCACCCTGTGAGTGGGAGAGAGGCCTCCCCCTATGTCTGAACCCGGATCTGCCTTCCCCAACCCTCTCTTCACCCTTTGCAAGAGAGAAACAAGAGGATAAAAACCCTAGAGGAAGCTATGAGAAAACCCCCACTTTGCACCCAAAGATCTAACCCTCTGAAGCTGAATCCGGCCATCTTCCACGACAAGAAGCTAGCTGGAGTGAAGGAGAAGACTTCCCCGGCCGTACCTTGGAGCCATCTTCATCCAAGATCCCGGAGGAAGGAGATCTTGGAGGACTGTTTGCAACTTCTTGGGAGTGCCCAAGGAGAGCTTCTCCGAGCATTTAGATCCATTGGAGCAATTTCAAATAGGCAAGTGACCCTACCATAAGGTTCCCGTATGAGTCTAGGATGGTTCTAATATTTTTTTGTATTTTTCTTCGTGTCCTAGACCCCCAAATTCACCCCAACTTGAGAGCTCGAGTCTGAGTTCTGCACATACCTGCATTAACGGCAAGATCCCTGGACGCCGAGATCATGCTTGGCGTCCATCGACCATGCCGCTGACGCTGAATTAGCGGCTAGAGACCGCCGCCAAGTTCATCCGGACAGAACAGTGACCTGTTCTGCCCTTATATACACTATTTTCGATATGTTTCACGATGAGGATATACTATAAACCATTTATATTCTATGTATATTGTTAATGTGATGAATGTGGTGTGTGGATGGATGAGTGTGCATGGTGGTGAATGATAGAAGTTATTTTGTTCCATGAAATTTCAAGCATGATTAGTTGTTAATCTTGTCAATCTACTGTCGCATGATTTAGGACTAGCCTGTATGCCCAAGTTTGTGAGGATCATACATGAATGAATCAGCCCTATTCTGAAATTTTAGATTTTGCCATGCTTGTGTAAATTATTGGAGGTGTTGTTTGGGAAATAGGAATTTTACATAAGTTATGATAAATCCTTGGTAAACCAGGCATCACCCCATAAATTGAAGAATAAATTATGTAGCTCTATACATGTAGAGTTCAAACAGTAGCTTGCTAGAATTGTGACTTGTATATGATTCCATATTGACTTGAATTACGAATGGCATGAAAAATGAATGTTTGATTTTTTGTAAATTCATTTTAACTCAAAAAATCTGAAAAATTGTATGAAGGGTCCTAAACCCAAAATTAGTTTGTGATTAAAATTTCAGGTCATTTGGATCAGAGCACGATGTCTTATGAAATGTTCATGAAAAATGTGAAATTGATGCATGTCATTGTAAAATGAGTTGAGTCTTGTTTAATCCAACTTGATTAATGGAATTACCTGCTTGTTAATGTCTGAAATCTGTAGTGTCATGATAGGAAAACAGAGAATGTGCATGTGAGTGAGAAAGTAAATGAATTGAGAGTGACATGTGTCAAACTATGTGTAAAATCGGTAAAATGTGTAAATGTGTAACTGTGCCGATGTGACACTGCTTCCGTAGAGGGCAGTGCAACCGTATCAGGGAAAAGTCCCCCTGAGAAGGTTCAATGTGTAAGTGACCCTAAGGGCATTAGGGGAAAATCCTGGAGGTGGACAAGTACCACTGGTTAGGGTGGAGACTTGTTCTCCCGGTCTGCGCAGTCCAAGAGTCGCCATTGAAATGCCTAGATGGCGTCTATGTGTAATGTGATGTGTATATGTCGTTCTTTGGTGGTTTGGACTATGTGTCACGGCACCTAAAATGTGTAATGTGTAATGTGTAATGTGATGTGTATATGTCCTTCTTTGGTGGTTTGGACTATGTGTCACGACACCTAAAATGTGTAATGTGTAATGTGTAATGTGATGTGTATATGTCCTTCTTTAGTGGTTTGGACTATGTGTCAGGGCACCTAAAATGTGTAATGTGTAATGTGTAATGTGTATGTGTTCATGTGTTAATGTGTAAGTGAACAATGTGAAATGTGTATGTGCAAAGTGCAACCATGTGAAATGGGAAACTTGTGTAAGGAAAATGTGAAACTAAAAATGTGATAATATGACGTTGAAATCCATGTGAGACAAATCTGAAACCATATGAAATCAGTAATTTCATGTTGTTATCATCATGTGTATATGTGCAAAAATGTCTAGAACCCATGTTAGGGATAATTGATGAGCACGTGTACAAAATGGCATGATTGGTTGTTCACATGGTATGTTTTAAACAACATTGTAGCTCTCATGTGTAGGTTTACAACCATTAAACCATGTGAAACCAGCAACTTAAAGCATGTGAAAATGTCTATGTATGTGCTTAGGAACATGTAATATCCATGCTAGTTGTGCTTTCCCTTCATATATGCACAGTGTTCATGTTGGTAGCTCTTATGTCTTGGTTCTTTAAAGGCAAAATTTCACGAGTAAATTGAATAGAGAGCATGTGATAGGTGAGTTTTATTCTTAGAAATCTGAAAGCATGATCCATGTATTAAATTGTAGAACTTTCATGATAGGTTGCAACTTTCAAATGACTAGCATGCCATATGTTGAAATTTGTGAATGTGCATGTAGAAACCGCTATGACTTATACGTGTATGTTGTGAGTAGTGTTGCTTGCTGAGTCTTTAAGACTCACTCCTTGCTTTGGCGTACAGGTATAGACGGTGACGAGACTCTCATGGAGGAGACGGTAGAGACGGACTCCGAGCGCGAAGTTTAGATTGTTGGGGCAGTTGTACCCTTTTGTGCTTTCATAGTATGTAAAAGTGACATTGTACTAGAACTATCATGAGAAAATTGTATAAGTGTGGACATTGTGTACTTAATTTTCAGCAATTTAATTATGTGAACTTTTAGCTCTTAATGTAAATTGCAAATCTCATGTATGTTTAATGTGGATGATGAATGAATGAAGACAGTTGTCCTTTACTTCCGCTACTCTGTCGTATATTCGCGTGTATCTCAGCTGTTTGTATTGTTTGGGTAAATGTCCCACTGTGAGGACACTCGCTATACCGACGTGGATTGGTATAACCGTACCGGTATAATGAGGGCCGTCACACCCATCCTCGACTTGCTCTTCCTCTTGAACATCATAGTCACCTAGATTGGGTAAAAGGTAGGGGATGAGCAAACTAGCCCAGTAGGATTTATATCTCAATGTGCGGGCAATGATATAAGTGATTAGAAATTTAGGATTAGGCAAGTACGATGAATGATATGCAAGTACGAATAAAACTCGTTAAAACATGATATATAAAACAAGCTAGAGAGAGTGAATAAAATTGAGGAACAATATGACAAGATAGAACTAGCAATAGATCACTTTATACAAGCACGCAAGATTTCACTTGATGTTAAGAACGCAGGAGATCAATAATTGCATTAAATGCAGGATGGCCATATCACACAAGCAAGCAAGTAAGAATGTACGAGCACAATCAAGTAACACTAATCAGGCATGTAGACTCTAATGTACACCGAGGAAAGATCCACCAAGAATGCACACTAGGACACGTGTATGTGGTTATGTATCTAACATTCAACAAGCAAGAAAGTACTCCCAGCGCAGATGCAACGCCAGTAATCATTATACCCCATGGTTAACAGTATATCTATGACTCTCCGTCATTGGGGCTAGATTGGAGCCCTTGGACACACGCCGTGCCCTGTCAGCATCTCATGTAAATTTTTAAATGTAGATACCCACAGTCATTAATAATGGCCAATGAGAGTTTCAAAACGTAGCATGTGTAATGTCATGTTCATGACGATGATGAGAAGAAGTAATAATTAAATTGAACATGATTTCATGAGAACAATGGTCAAGAGATAAATTCGGCAGCATAACGGTACAATTTATACTTTCGTTCAATCTTTACATTAATGGCTTTAGTCTAGTTTGTAAGTCACACTCACGAGATCAAGAAGAGAAAGGAAGTGCACGCTATCTCCAGGGAACTTCAATGGTACAACTAACTCGTCGGCCATGTGGGAATCTCAGAGGAGATTTACGGAGGCCTTGGTGAAAAGGTCGCTAGTCTACCGATTCGGAATGACCGGTAGAGAGTTTCCAATTTCCCAAGAAAAGGGCTGCCTAGATGTGCAAGTGTGTAGTGATGTACGAGTGTCTCAATTCACAAAGCATCGGTCTTAACTCACGGAAAGTACTTAAAATGAGGGCATGACATGAAACTATGCACTTTAACAAATCATGGTTTGCAAGATTTTTATGGCAACAAAATTATCATTTTAGTCAAGCTAGAATAGTAAGAAGAGTAAATCATAAGTTGCCTGAATGATCACGTCATTAGGAGCGCAATTAGAATATCGTTCATGTAATTATAGATTTTAAATGTGTTAATCACTTTTAAGCCATTAAAAGACATCATGTAATGCTCAGACACAAGATATGTAATTTACACACTGGACGCCAAGTTAAACTGACCTCGGGTTAGCATGATAATATCTTGTAGAACCTTTCTACAATAGTTCAAAACTCACACATATGAAGAGTGGCATGAAACGACAGAAACCGGAACATATGCCTTTTAGGAAGTAGATGTAGTCCCAACCCTTCCACTTCTAGAGTCATAACTCACTAAGTTCAAATGAAAATCTGACACATGAATATACCACATTGAAGCCCATTGAATAAGGAATCCAAAAAAAAAAAACGGCGCATCAATTCGAGGTCTATAGAAAAAGTTACAGCCGTTTAAGCAAACACTGCGCAGAGGCCAGGTCGCGACACGAAACCAGTCGCGTTCTGAATGCGACAGGATGATACGTCGCCTTCTAGAGAGAGGTTTTGGGTTGCCAAATACACCTAGTTCGACTCATACTTGGACTGGGTTGATATAGGGAACTTATACGGCTTATAACTCCTAATCTAGTGCTTTTGGGATAAGACTTTCAACATGAAAATTGTCAAGAACATCTAGTAGAAGAACTTTGATGTTGGTGGTTTGATCTAATTCGATCTCAAATCTCATGAAAAAACATGATGAACGAAAAAGGAAGTGCAACCCGAAAACGTAAGTTCCTATAGCGGCTTTCTTACAACGCTTATAACTCTCTAACTAATGATATTTAGACAAAAGTCTCAACATTAAAGTTGTAGGGAACATGAAAGAGGTGTGAACTATGATTTTTAAATAATTTTAAATTTCCTCAAGATGTATGATAAATCGACTTGAACAGGAAAGGACCCTGACAGGCGCGACTTTGGCAAAACGCCTATAACTCATGATGTACTAAATGGAAAATGATGAAATCAGTGGGAAATGAAAGTTAACTTGATGCTCTACACATTGGCATAGGATATGTTAAGATTTGGCCCGAGAAAACCTACCTTTTGAGTTGATGAAGTCTTGTTCTTCAGAAATCCCGTGTTCAGACCACTGTTTGTAGAACGCCTAATACTCCGTGTATACTGCATGGAATTTGGGCATTCCACTTGGGTTAGGAAGTAGACTTCGCCCTCTTTCCAGGGGTATAAGCCTTGCACGATGGGATTTAGGTTTGGCCTACCTTTGATCGGCTTCAAGAAGGTGGTTGGTACAAGTCGTAGCAGATGAACGGGGGAAGAAGATGAGCTTGGTATGGTTGATCTCCTACTCTCCAGCCACCAAGAGCTCCTCCACACAACCCCAGCAAGTTCTAAACTCGTTCCTAGGGTTTGGGTGAAGAGTATTTAAGCAACCATGGTGTTTAGGAGTCCTAATATGACTAGGAAAGAAGGGTTGCGGGATTGGCATGTTGGTTTCCTATTTTTGATTATTTCTTCCTCCCTTTGAGTGTGTGAGGCTTTAGGAAACCTCCCACCATAGTTAGGCACGAATTTGGGTTGCCATGAATGCATAATTGCATCCCAATTCAACTCTAATTGCCTCTTCTTAATTTCAGCTTTTTTTATGGTTACGAATTTCTATGTATTTTCATGCTTCAATTGATTTTTGAGCCATATGTGGTCCATTGGCCCAATTATGATATTGGGTCATTAATATATAATGTTATAAGCCTTTCTAACATTTTTATTTAATTTATGATTGCGTCGTCTTTCCGTATTAACGGTTTTCTGACTTGTTTCCTAATTTGGATAATCGGTCACCATAACTCTTAAACCTAGTCCAAATGATTTTTATTGACCCAAATTTCTTGATGGGTCATTAGATGATATTTTTTGAAGCCCATCTATGTTTTTTATTTAATTTTCCAACTCATCCAAGTACGTGTGATAATGATTATCCGACTTATTCATGAATTGCGATAATAAGTCGGGAAACACTTAAAACTTGGCTAATCCGATTTTTCTTAGCATAACTTTCTTTGTGGAGCATTTAGTAATAATGTTTAGGGTTGATTTATAATTTTTACGGATTTTTCCGATGTGTTTTAGGTCATACGGTAATGGTACGTATGTTTTAAATAATTCAATATTATGGAAATTATTTATTTCCATTTATTTAAATTTTATGTAATTAAAATTTCCGGGGTGCTACAATTTTCTTTAGTATTATTCTTTGTGCAATGGTTTGATGTCTAGTACTTGGTCTGTTCCCGTTTACTTGCAACTGCCTCGCATTCCGATATTCCGCGTCAGGGCGTGACTTAAGCACTTTCTCAACGGCCTTAAGCCATAATATATTACCCAATTGGCACCTCTCGACATCTAGACTTATGCCAAGATGGTAAAGAAGGCCCAACTACTAGAAGATGCTACGGACTTCACCGACCGTATCAAAGGGAAGTTCGTGAAGAAGGAAATGACCTCAGGACAATCATCTGCTAAGCCAAACATTGGCAAGAAGCATCCCTTCAACATCACGGAGGGACCCAACCAAGAAAGGAAACCTAAAGCTATTGTCCCCAACACTCCAACAAAAAGTAACTGCAAGCACTGTGACAAGCTAGGTCACACCGCTGATGAGTGCTGGAGGAAAGCCAGCGCATGTCTGCGCTGTGGAAGCCGCGAGCACCGCATCCACGAGTGCCTGCTACTGAAAGACAATTAAAGGTGCCCTAATGTGCCTATGAAACAGGGAAGACTGCAAGCCTTGCATGATGAAGATCCTATTATGGAAGGTAGCGTGGTAGAAGGTACCCTTCAAGTTTTCTCCTTATCAGCTTTTGTTTTGTTTGATACTCGAGCAACTCATTCATTTATATCTCAACACTTCGCTCATACCCTGACTGCAAAACCTATATCCATGGGTTGTGAGTTCTCTGTCGCAATGCTACTAGGAGAAAAGGAGAAATTGAACAAATACTTTCCATTTGCCGATGTAATGATCAGAGACAATAACCTAAAAGCCGACCTGGTGTGTATGCCCATGGAAGGCTATGATGTAATTTTGGGAGCCGACTGGTTGTCCACTTATGGGGAAAGTGTCGACTGTAAGAAAGGGAAGGTTACCTTTAGTGACTTTCTTAAATTGGCATTCTCTGGGATTAGACATAAGAGACGGATGACTCTAGTCTCTACCATAAAAGCCCACAACATGATAAGGAAAAGTTGCATTGCTTTCCTTGCGGCCATAGTAGTGGAAAAGAAGGGTTCTAAGATAGAAGACATCCACATAGTCCAGGATTACCCCGATGTGTTTCCTGAAGATCTGCCAGGGATTCCCCCGGAACGTGATGTCAACTTTGCCATAGAATTTATCCCTGGAGCTGTCCCGGTATCACGACAACCGTACCGGATGTCACCTGCTAAGCTCAAAGTATTGAAGGCACAACTGATGGAGCTATTAGAGAAGGGGTTCATCAGACCAAGTACTTCCCCATGGGGAGCACCTGTGCTATTCGTCAAGAAGAAGGATGGATCGATGATGTTGTGCATCGACTATCGTCAACTCAATCAGCTCACCATCAAGAACAAGTAACCACTACCCAGGGTCGATGAACTTTTCGACCAGATATCTGGAGCTCAATATTTCTCCAAGATCGATCTTTGATCTGGCTATCATCAAATGAGGATCAAGGATGACGATATCATCAAAACGGCTTTCAAGAGCAGGTATGGACATTATGAATTTGTCGTTATGCCTTTTAGTCTAACCAATGCTCTTGCAGCCTTTAGGCAACTCATGAACAGCATATGTCGGCCATACCTTAACAAGTTTGTGGTCGTCTTCATCGACGATATCCTCATATACTGTAAGACCAAAGAAGAGCACGAAGAACACTTGAACATTGCATTGCAAGTCTTGCGAGACAACAAACTATACGCAAAGCTTAGCAAGTGTGAGTTCTGGCTCGAAGAAGTGTCCTTCTTGGGCCATGTCATCTCAAAGGACGACATCTCCATTGATCCCTCCAAAGTCGAAGTTGTACTCAATTGGGAGAGGCCAACCAACGTCACTAAAATCAGAAGCTTCTTAGGACTGGCTCCCTACTACATGTGGTTCAACAAGGACTTCTCCAAGATTGCCGTTCCTCTCACACGACTGACACGAAAGAAGAGTCCATACTCCTGGTGTAACGACTCCCTTTATACTGGTACGATTATACCAATACCCATCGGTACAAAGAGCATCGTCACAGTGGGATAGTAACCCAACACTAAATGATAAGGTTGATATGTCCATGAATAATAAAAGAGTACAGCAAAATTAAAAGAAATGTTATACTTCATTCCATCATCACCACACATTCCACAGTCTATATAGTAAACGAAACTACTAGAGTCCACATTATTACAACTTGAAAAGAACTACATTTTTCATACATTGTCTATATGAATAATATTATTCAAACTATAAATTAAAGCAACTACCAAAATAAAATCTCCTCAAGTGCTATTCCTTGTATGTGGTATCAATCTTCACTATTCTCTCCGCAGCTATTGGATAATCTGTCACACCTATACGCCGAAGAAAGTATGAGTCTTATAAGACTCAGCAAGTAATCTAAAATATCAAACTTACACATATCACATACATAATAAGCCACTAATAATAAGGAAAACCACATGCTATCATTCTGATCACAACATTACACATGATACATGTTTCTTATGGTCAACTGTACATAAGTCACCCAAATACCTTCCTATCTAGCACATGCTCATGTTAAATCATGAAAGATAACATACACCTACACATGTTTTCTACACATGATATATCCTATGATGCATGATTCAAATCTTCATCATATCATTACACAATTCTACCATTTTAAAACATAAGGCTATGTACAAGATAATAAACATTCCTAGCATGGTATCTAGTCAATTTCTCATGCATTTATATCTTTTTATCACACATTTAACTTGTTGTTTTAATTTATAATTTATCATACTCTCTTAACACTTGTGCATGCTTTCTAGTAATCTACGTAACACGATACTAAACATTCTAACATAATTTAGCATAATCATGTTGATACATACATGGTATGAACATATGCACTCTTAAACACCTAACATATAACATGATTTATTAATCTAAACATTTTCCTTATTGAGGAATAACTCTACCAATTAGAACATCAATTATACATAAAGTAGATAGCAATCTAACATGATCTCTATTTATATTTCATATGCACTTTTCCTAATTTATTTACACATTTCATTTGCTGTTTTAATATGAAAAATTCACCATGATATCACCTTCATTAAACATGAATTGAAGATTTAAAATACATTCAAATCGGATGGCAATCATCTACAAATTAAACATGGAACTACATACTAAATGATTAGTAATTCTATCATGGACTTAGGCATTATTTTTTGTGTTTATCAACATCATAATCTCATTTAGCTTGCTATTTTGACATGAATCAAACTTGATTACATGAATTTACACTTATTCTCATGCTATCTTATTCATTTGTCAATTCTACATACTCAATTTTCTACATTGCGTTTCTTTACATATTTACATGCACATATTCATACACACTACCATATGGATATTATTAAACTATATCACATGATATTAACATAATTCTACAATTATGACGTTAATGCACGAACAACAAAATAAATATGCATGTATTAATATATTGGTTTTCACATGTGATTACACTCTCATTATCTTTTACTCTTACTTACCGATAATTTACACTTCTTTCATTTCATTTACTCATGCATTCATGTTTATCACTTATCACAACAATTGCACTTATCACGTGCCACATTCACTTATCACTTTGCACTTCTAATCACATTTAATCTCTTAAATTGTCGTGACACATAGTCCTAACTACTAACTAGAGGAAATGTAGCACCCCGGAAAAATTTTAACTATATAAAAATTCAAATAAATGGAAATAAATAATTTCCATAATATCAAAGTATTTAAAACATACGAATCATTATCGTATGTGTTAAAACACATCAGAAAAATCCGTAAAAATTATAAATCAACCCTACATATTATTCCTAAATTTTCCAGAAATAAATTTATGCCAATAAAAATTATTTGGGCTACGTCAAAGAGTTAGTGTGACCGGTTATCTAAATTAGGAAAGAAGTCGGAATACCATTAATACGGAAATACGACGGAACCCAAAATTAAATAAAAGTGTTGGAGAGACTCCCAACATTATATATTAATGACATAATAGCTTAATTGGGCGAATGGACCAAATATTACCCAAAAATCAAATAAAGTAAGAAAATGCATGGAAATTCGTAGCTTAAATAAGCTAAAATTAGAAAGAGGCAATTAGAGTTCAATTGGGATGCAATCATGCACATTTGGGTAACCCAAATTCGTGCTTACCCACCCATGGAGGTTGCTTGATGTCCAATACTCTCTAATGGAGGGAGAGATCTTCAAATTATGGAAAGACACAAGCCAATCTTGCAACCCTTCTTTCCTAGTTACAATAGGTCTCCTAAATACCTTGGTTGCTTAAATACTCTTCACCCAAACCCTAGGGATGGGTTTACAACTTGTTGGGGTCGTGTGGAGGAGCTCTTGGTGGCTAGAGAGTAGAGATCAAGCATACCAAGCTCATCTTCTTCCCCCGTTCGTCTGCTACGACCTGCACAAACTGTCCACTTGAAGTCGATCAAAGGTAGGTCAAACCTAAACCAAACCTTACAAGGCTTATACTCCTGGAAAGAGGGTCACGTCTACGTTCTAACCCAAGTAGAATGCCCAAATTCCATGTAGTATACATGGAGTATTAAGCGTTCTTCAAACAGTGGTCTAAACACAAGTTTTCTAGAAAAATGAGACTTAATCAACCCAAAAGGTAGGTTTTCTTGGGCTAAATCGCAACATATCCTATACCAATGTGTAGAGAATCAAGTTAAATTTCTTTCCCACTGGTTTCATCGAATTTCATTGAGTAGATTTTGAATTATAAGAATTTTCCCCAAGTCGCGCACTGTTAGGGCTTTTCCCATTCTTTATATGTTGCATGCGACTTATGACCGAATTAGAGCAAACCCACAACATGAAAGTTTTTCTACTAGTTGTCCTTGTCAGGTCTTGTGTTGAAAGTTTTGTCTAAATGTCATTAGTTATAGTGTTATAAGCGTGGTAAAAGGGTTGCTGCATGAAACTACGTTTCAGGTTACACTTGGCTTTTACGTTTGTGTTTGACTTGATTAAAGCCTGTTGAAACCATCATTATTTTCTAATTCCGATTTACTGGAAGCACCCTTGCATGTCTAGGTTGGTTTAAAACTAGTTTCGTGATTTTTCATGCACTGTACAATTTGTTCTTAATTTTAGAACAACCCTATGTCAAAATAAGGAAAGTCTGGTCCGCAATCCAAAGCACTGTCCTTTCTCTGTCGAACGCAGGCCAAGGACCTGAGAACGTTAGGGCTCGATAGGCCGCGTTCTCAGGCAGATAGCGACAAGCATTCCGTCGCGATCTGATCACGACAGAACCACCGTCGCTACCTGCTGACAGCCCTGTCGCCTTCTTCATATGCACCCGTCGCGATCTGCCTGCCTGATCAGACAAGCCTGTCGCGATCCTTACAAGGCACTGTCGCGTTCTAATCAGACCCCGTCACGACCCTTACAAGGGCTCGTCGCGACCTCAGCATTTTTGCTTAAAACCCCACTGATTTTGTTTATAAATCTTACCGCTATACCCAAGGTCTGTTTAATATGATTTTAAATGTGTAAACTGTATGTCTTGTGTCTGATAATTACATGATGTCTATTTAATGGCATAAATATGTTTAACCCATTTAAAAAGCCTTAATTATATGAACATTATTCTAATTGCTTTCTTAATGATATGATCATTCATGAAACTTGTGATTGACTCATGTTGCCGTTCTAGCTTGATTAAATGATAATTATCATCTTTAAATCTTGCAAACCTATGTGTAGTTAAATGCATTGTTATCGCACGCCATCATGTTAAGTGTTTTCCGCGAGTTTGAGACTGATGGATTGAGAATTGAGACGTGTACATCACTACACACTTGCACATCTAGACAGCCCTTTCTTGGGAATTTGGAAGCGATCTACCGGTCATTCCGAATCAGTAGACTAGTGACCTTTTCTCCAAGGCCTCCGTAAATCTCCTATGACCATGGATTCCCACATGGCCGACGAGTTGGTTGTACCACTGAAGTTCCCTAGAGATAGCATGCACTTCCTTTCTCTTCTTGTTTTCATGAGTGTAATTTACAATCTAGACTAAAGCCATTAATGTAAAGATCGAACTAAAGTATAAATTGTACCGTTATGCTGCCAAATTTATCTCTTAACCATTGTGATCATGAAATCATGTTCAATTTACTTATTACTTGTTCTCATCACCATCGTGAACATGACATTACACATGCTTACATTTGAAACTCTCATTGGCCATTATTAATGACTGTGGGTATCTACATTTAAAATTGAAGTGAGATGCTGACTGGGCATAGCGTGTGTCCAAGGGCTCCAGTCTAGCCCCAATGACGGAGAGTCATAAATATACTGTTAACCATGGGGTATAATGATTACAGGCGTTGCATCTGCGCTGGGAGTCGTGTGTGTCGTGTTGAATGATAGATACAATAACCACATACACATGTCCTGGTGTACATTCTTGATGAATCTTTTCTTGGTGTACATTAGTGTCTAAGTGCCTGATTAGTGTTACATTATCGTGCTCGTGCGTGCTTGCTTGCTTGCATGATATGGACATCCTGCATTTAATGCAATTAGTGATATCTTGCGTTCTTGAAAACTATTGACATCATGTGAAATCTTGGGTGCTTGTACAAAGTGATCTATTGCTAGTTCTATCTTGTTATATCCTTCTAAAATCTTGTTCTATCGTGATCACTCTCTCTAGCTTGTTTTCATGTACCATGTTTTAATCAGTTTTATTCGCACATACATATCATGACATTCATCGTGCTTACCTAGTTATAAATTGTTAATCACTTATATCATTGCCCGCACATTGAGATATAAATCCTACTGGGCTAGTTTGCTCATCCCCTACTTTTACCCAATCTGGGTGACTATGAAGATCAAGAAGAGGAACAAGTCGAGGTTGGGAATGCATCCGAGTGAAGAGCGTTCCAACTATGAGTCTAGTCATAGTAATTTGCTTTGAGAGTTAGAACATGTAGTAGGAAGTGAGGAGTATTATGTACTTTCCTTTTATTGAGTCTAGTCCTGTTATCCCGTAGTCTAATAGTTGTAATAGTTCTATTTTGAATACAATAAGTTGAGATTCGAATAAAAGATTAGTTGAGTTCAATATTTGGGCCCTATGATGATGTATGTTGTTATACATTTAGAGCGAGCTAGCTAGAGGCTTATTTGCCGACTGTTCACGTCTCGGGATATCGAATTATAATTATTCTATATTAATTAATAATATCCACTGCGTAATTCTCGGGACGTGACAGTTTAGTGGTATCAGAGCCTGGGAATACCAAATAGGATATGTCTCAGGAATAGGAGATACCTATGGAACCTTGGTTATGGAAATTAAATACAGTACCTGGTGAGAATGGGTAGAAACTGGGAATATGTTAGCAAGAATTAAACACTCCTACCCATTGACTCTGATAATGTATCTAGAGACATTAATTAGTTTCCTTCCTTTTCTCAGGAACCCTCATAACTCTTACACTCAACTGCAATGGCTCGTAATCAGTGGTAAGCTATGCAAGAAACCGTGGCTGGATTGACCCAGGCATTACAAAATGTAGTTCAGGCTGGAAATCAGGCTGGAGCTGCAAGGAATGGTGCCGGTGATCTGCACTGGAATTTTAGGAGTTTAAACCCTCCTCGTTTCTCATCCTCTGATCTGGACGAGGCAGAGAACTGGATGGAGGAGATAGAAAGGATCTTCCAAGTCATGCAATGCACTAACAGGGAAAAGGTGGTACTGGCCACTTTTCAATTCACTAAGGATGCCCGAGCATGGTGGTAGGCCACATCGACCCACCTGCCAAATGTAGCTGGGCTAGAGTGGGCAGGATTTCCGGAGATCTTCCGAGGAAAATACTTCTCTGAAAGAGTTAAGGAAAAGAAGGCGGCGGAATATGCCGCACTGAAATAGAGAGGAATGTCCGTGGCTGAGTATGAGGCTCAGTTCGTGCGTCTAGCTGTGTATGCCCCACACTTGGTTGGAACAGAAAGACTTAAGGTAAATCGGTTCATGGATGGGCTCAGGCCCATGTTCATTGAAAGGCTCGGACCACACAACATTCAAACTTACACTGAGATGGTCTAAAGAGCTCAGCTGATAGAAGACACCATGGCCAAAGTAGAGGGCATGAGGGGCAAGGAAAACTCCAAGCCGGTCTTCGTCAAGAAGGGAGCACCTAATATTGCTCCAACTTTTCGTAACAACAATGTCAACAACAACAAGAGGCCGAATGCCGGAAGAGATGTTGCTGGAGACAAGAGAGTCAAAGTGGAAGGTAGGCAGTTGGCTGAAAACTGCAAATTTTGTGAAAAATTGGGACACTGAGCTGAAGAATGCTGGAAGAAGCTCGGGGCGTGCTTGAAATGCGGAGGTCGTGACCACCGTATTCCTGATTGTCCTATGCTGAAGGACCAGCCAGGTAGAGCTCATAATGTACCACGACGTCACGGATGCCTTAATGCTGTCATAGAAGTTGACCTACCTGAGGAAGGGGGTATGGTGGAAGGTACCATTTCCATACACTCACAACCTGCATTTGTGCTTATTGAACTAGAGCTGCATATTCATTTATTTCCACCACATTTGCTGCAACTCTACCTGTCAAACCTGTACCCTTGAAATCCAAGATCATTGTAGCCTCTCCACTAGGCTCAGAATCTGAACTCACTCACTACTTGCCGAAATGTGAAACTATAATTGGAGGACACAATCTCCCTGCCGACCTTATCTGTTTAGACATGAAGGGTTATGATGCCATTTTGGGTGTCGATTGGCTAATTGAATATGATGTCGATGTAAACTGTCGCCATAGGAGGGTCACTTTTAAAAGACCAAACCTTCCAACTCTATCACTACTTAGCACCCATTATCACAAACACCCTATCTTGATATCCTCCCTAAAGGCTTCTAAGCTGATCAACTAGGGTTGTGATGGTTTCCTAGTTTCCTTCTTGGCAACTGAAAAGAAGAAACCAACCCTAGAAGCCATTCCAATAGCCAGGGACTATCCTGATGTATTTCCAGAGGAATTACCTGGTATACCACCTGAGCGGGAGGTAAACTTCACCATTGAGTTACTCACTGGGGCAGCCCCAGTTTCAAAAGCTCCGTATCGCATGTCCCCTGTTGAATTGCAGGAGTTGAAAAGACAGATCCAAGAATTGCTAGTTTTATCGGGCCTAGCACATCCCCGTGGGGAGCGCCAGTGCTATTTGTCAGAAAGAAGGATGGAACAATGAGGCTATGCATTGAATACCGTCAGTTAAACCAGTTGACAATAAAGAATAAGTATCCACTGCCCCGCATCGACGAGCTGTTTGACTAGATCTCCAGTGCATAATATTTCTCCAAGATAGATCTAAGATCAGGCTACCATCAACTAAGAATAAAGGAGGAGGATATTCACAAGTCTGCATTCCGGAGTAGATATGGTCACTATGAGTTCGTGGTCATGCCGTTTGGTTTAACAAATGCTCCAGTGGCTTTCATGCAACTTATTAACAATATTTATAGGCCATACTTGGACCAATTTATATTGGTGTTCATTGACGACATCCTTATTTACTCCAAATCCAAAGAAGAATATGAGGAACACTTGAAGGTTGCTCTGCAAGTGCTCAAAGATAATCAACTCTATGCTAAACATAGTAAGTGTGAATTCTGGATGGAGGAAGTGTCTTTACTTGGACACATCATATCCGAGGAGGGAATCTCTGTGGATCCATCTAAGGTGGAGGCGGTAAAGAACTGGGAAAGGTCGACAACTGTGTCGGAGATTAGGAGCTTTCTGGGTTTAGCCAGTTATTATCGTCGCTTCATTAAAGATTTCTCAAAGATAGTTGTACCATTGACCAGGCTTACCAGGAAGGAGAATCCATTTGTATAGACTGATGAATGTGAAGAAAGTTTCAAGGCATTGAAAGGGCACCTTACCTCGGCACCTGTACTGACACTGCCAGTTGCTGGGGGTAGTTTTGAAGTATACACTGATGCATCCGGGATCGTCATAGGCTGTGTGCTGATGCAAAATGGGAAAATTATATGCTACGCGTCCAGACAATTGAAGAAGCACGTGGACAATTATCCTGTACATGATCTGGAGCTAGCTGCCATAGTCTTCGCCTTGAAGATATGGTGTCATTATCTATATGGTGAGAAATTCATTCTGTTTTCTGACCATAAGAGCTTGAAGTATCTGTTTTCTCAGCAGGGCTTAAATATCAGACAGCTGAGGTGGTTGGAGTATCTCAAGGACTACGACTTCATGATCCAATATCATCCAGGAAAAGTAAATGTTGTGGCAGATGCTCTAAGTAGAAAGCCAATGATCACATTGTCAAGTTTAATGGTGGACGAATGGAAGTTATTAGAAGACTTCGCCAAGTTAAATATTGATGCTGACATCAAAGAGAAGGGATGCCTTGTTGCTAGTGTTATAGCACAACCTACACTATTGGAGGACATCACAACACTCCAAGACAATGACCCTGTGCTTGTGGAGATTAAGGCTAATCTAGACCAGAGGCCGGATTTCTCATTAACTGAAGATGGAAGACTATTGTTCAGGGATCGAGTCTGTGTACCCGACCATGCGGAGACAAAGAAAATGATTATGGATGAGGCTTACAAGACCAGGTATAACATCCATCCTCGAACTACCAAAATGTATCAAGATTTGAAAAGAAGCTTTTGGTGGCCTAATATGAAGAGAGTGGTGGCGGAATATGTCGCCCGATGCTTAACATGTCAAAAGGTCAAGGCGGAGCACTTGCGACCCGCAGGTAAACTCAAACACCTAGAAATCCCGGCATGGAAATGGGAAGGTATAGGGATGGACTTTATTTTCAGACTACCCAAATCTAGAGGTGGATTCGATGGTATCTGGGTTATTGTCGACCACTTAACTAAGTCGACTCACTTCTTGCCAGTGAAGAATAAGTGGTCAGTAGATGTTCTAGCTGCATTGTATGTGAAGGAAATAGTCAGATTACATGGAGTACCAGTGTCTATCGTGTCTGATAGAGACCCTAGGTTTACATTCCACTTTTGGAAAGGACTGCACTACTCCTAGGGATCTAAACTAAACTTTAGCACAGCTTTCCATCCACAGATAGATGGTCAGACAGAGAGAACCAACCAGGTGATTGAAGATATGCTTAGAGCAAGTGTCCTAGATTTTGGAGGTGGCTGACACGAACACTTACCTCTTGTGGAGTTCGCCTACAATAATAGCTATCAAGCTAGCATTCAAATGGCACCATTTTAAGCACTCTATGGCAGGAGTTGCCGATCTCCAATATGCTGGTATGAAGTTGGTGAAAAACAAATGCTAGGACCAGAGATGATAAGGGAAACCACAGAGAAGGTAAAGCTTATTAAAGAAAGAATGGCAGTGGCATAGCAAAGACAAAAGGCATATGCAGATAATAGAAGAAGAGACGTGGAGTTTCAGGTTGGTGAATATGTATTCTTAAAAGTGTCTCCAGGCCATGGGATCAGGCATTTTGGCATTAAAGGCAAGTTGTCACCAAGGTTTGTCGGGCCTTTCAAAATCCTTGAAAGAATCGGTGAGGTGGCATATCGTCTCACTTTACCACCACAAATGGATGGAATACACAATGTGTTCCACATATCCATGTTGAAAAAGTATGTACGGGATCCGTGGCATGTCATAGAATATGAGCTCCTAGAATTCAACAAAGACAGAACATATCAAGAGAAGCCAATTAAGATCGTGGACCGGGAACTGCGCCAATTATGGAACAAGATCATCCCACTGGTAAGGGTTAGATGGAATCAATGCATGGATGAAGATGACACGTGGGAAACCGAGGAAGCAATGAGCAAAAGATGCCCGGAGCTATTCACAAGTAAGTATACCTCATTTGTCCAATAACTTTCTATACATGAATTTGGGGACCAAATTCTCTTAAGTAGGGGAGTGTGTAGCACCCCGAAAAAATTTTAACTATATAAAAATTCAAATAAATAGAAATAAATAATTTACATAATATCAAAGTATTTAAAACATACGAATCATTATCGTATGTGCTAAAACACATCGGAAAAATATGTAAAAATTATAAATCAACCCCACATATTATTCCTAAACATTCCACAAAGCAGTTTGTGCCAAGAAAAATCATTTGGGCTAGTTTAAAGAGTTAGTGTGACCGGTTATCCAAATTAGGAAACAAGTCAGAAAACCGTTAATACGGAAATACGACGCAACCCAAAATTAAATAAAAGTGTTGGAGAGACTCCCAACACTATATATTAATGACCCAATAGCTTAATTGGGCCAATGGACCACATATGACCCAAAAATCAAATAAAGCAAGAAAATGCATGGAAATTCGTAGCTTAAATAAGCTGAAATTAGAAAGAGGCAATTAGAGTTGAATTGGGATGCAATCATGCACATTTGGGTAACCCAGATTCGTGCCTACCCACCTATGGTGGTCTCTTGATGGCCAAGACTCTCTAATGGAGGGAGAGATCTTCAAATTATGGAAAAACATAAGCCAATCCCGCAACCCTTCTTTCCTAGTTACAATAGGACTCCTAAATAACTTGGTTGCTTAAATACTCTTCACCCAAACCCTAGGGATGAGTTTACAACTTGCTGGGGTTGTATGGAGGAGCTCTTGGTGGCTGGAGAGCAGGAGATCAAGCATACCAAGCTCATCTTCTTCCCCCGTTCGTCTGCTACGACCTACACAAACCGTCGACTTGAAGTCGATCAAACGTAGGCCAAACCTAAACCAAACCTTGAAAAGATTATACCCCTCGAAAGAGGGTCAAGTCTACGTTCTAACCCAAGTGGAATGCCCAAATTACATGCAGTATACACGGAGTATTAAGCGTTCTTCAAACAATGGTCTGAACACGGGTTTTATGGAAAAATGAGAATTCATCAACCCTAAAGGTAGGTTTTCTCGGGCCAAACCTCAACATATCCTATCCAATGTGTAGATCATCAAGTTAGCTTTTCTTTCCCACTGGTTTCATCGAATTTCATTGAGTAGATTTTGAATTATAAGTGTTTTTCCCAAGTCACGTATTGTTAGAGCTTTTCCCGTTCATTATATGTTTAATGTGATTTGAGACTGAATTAGAGAAAATCCACAACATGAAAGTTTTTCTAATAGTTGTCCTTATCAGGTCTTATGTTGAACATGTTGTCTAAATATCATTAGTTAGAGAGTTATAAGCATGGTAAGATGGTTGCTGCATGAAACTACGTTTCAGGTTACACTTGGCTTTTATTTTTGTGTTTGACTTGATTAAAGCCTATTGAAACCATCATTATTTTCTAATTCCGATTTACTGGAAGCACCCTTGCAAGTCTAGGTTGGTTTAAAACTAGTTTCGTGATTTCTCATGCATTCTACAATTTGTTCTTAAATTTAGAACAATCCTGTGTCAAAATAAGGAAAGTCTGGTCCGCAATCCAAAGCACTGCCCTTTCTCTGTTGGACGCAGGCCAAGGACCTGAGAATGCGACAGCTCGATAGGCCGCGTTGTCAGCCAGATAGCGACAAGCATTCCGTCATGATCTGATCGTGACAGAACCACCGTCGCTATCTGCTGACAGCCCTGTCGCCTTCTTCATATGCACCCATCGTGATTTGCCTGCCTGATCAGACAAGCTTGTCGCGATCCTTACAAGGAACTGTCGCATTCTGATCTGACCCCGTCGCGAGCCTTACAAGGGCCCGTCGCGACCTCAAGATTTTGCTTGAAACCCCACTGGTTTTGTTTGTAAATCTTACCGCTATACCCAAGGTCTATTTAATATGATTTTAAATGTGTAAATTGTATGTCTTGCGTCTGATAATTACATGATGTCCATTTAATGGCTTAAAAGTGTTTAACCCATTTAAAAAGCCTTAATTACATGAATATTATTCTAATTACTTTCTTAATGATATGATCATTCATGAAACTTGTGATTGACTCTTGTTACCGTTTTAGCTTGATTAAATGATAATTATCATCTTTAAAACTTGCGAACCCATGTGTAGTTAAATGCATTGTCATCGCATGCCATCATGTTAAGTGTTTTATGTGAGTTTGAGACCAATGGATTGAGAATTGAGATGTGTACATCACTACACACTTGCACATCTAGGCAACCCTTTCTTGGGAATTTGGAAGCTCTCTACCGGTCATTCCGAATCGGTAGACTAGTGACCTTTTCTCCAAGGCCGTAAATCTCCTCTGACCATGGATTCCTACATGGCCGACGAGTTGGTTGTGCCACTGAAGTTGCCTAGAGATAGCATGCACTTCCTTTCTCTTCTTGTTCTCGTGAGTGTGATTTACAATCTAGACTAAAGCCATTAATGTAAAGATCAAACTAAAGTATAAATTGTACCATTATGCTGCCAAATTTACCTCTTGACCATTGTGATCATGAAATCATGTTCAATTTACTTATTACTTGTTCTCATCATCATCGTGAACATGACATTACACATGCTTACATTTGAAACTCTTATTGGCCATTATTAATGACTGTGGGTATCTACATTTAAAATTTAAGTGAGATGCTGACCGGGCACGGTGTGTGTCGAAGGGCTCCAGTCTAGCCCAATGATAACCATGGGGTATAATGATTACTGGCGTTGCATCTGCGCTCGGAGTCATGCGTGTCGCGTTGAATAATAGATATAATAACCACATACACGTGTCTTGGTGTACATTCTTGATGAATCTTTTCTTGGTGTACATTAGTGTCTACGTGCCTGATTAGTGTTACATTATCGTGCTCGTGCGTGCTTGCTTGCTTGCGTGATATGGCCATCCTGCATTTAACGCAATTAGTGATATCTTGCGTTCTTGAAAGCTATTGACATCAAGTGAAATCTTGTGTGCTTGTACAAAGTGATCTATTGCTAGTTCTATCTTGTTATATCCTTCTAAAATCTTGTTCTATCGTGATCACTCTCTCTAGCTTGTTTTCATGTATCATGTTTTAATGAGTTTTATTTGCACATGCATATCTTGACATTCATCGTGCTTACCTAGTTCTAAATTGTTAATCAATTATATCATTGCCCGCACATTGAGATATAAATCCTACTGGGCTAGTTTGCTCATCCCCTACTTTTACCCAATCTTGGTGACTATGAAGATCAAGAAAAGGAACAAGTCGAGGATGGGAATGCGTCCGAGTGAAGAGCGTTCCAACTATGAGTCTAGTTATAGTAATTTGCTTGAGAGTTAGAACATGTAGTAGGAATTGAGGAGTATTATGTACTTTCCTTTTTATTGAGTCTAGTCATGTTATCCCGTAGTCTAAGAGTTGTAATAGTTCTATTTTAAATACAATAAGTTGCGATTCGAATAAAAGATTAGTTGAGTTCAATATTTGGGCCCTATGATGATGTATGTTGTTATACATTTAGTGCGAGCTAGCTAAAGGCTTATTTGCCGACTATTCACGTCTCGGGATATCGAATTATAATTATTCTGCATTAATTAATAATATCCGCTACGTAATTCTCGGGACGTGATAGGAAAACACTCAGTTTTGCACTTAATGCTTATCACTTAGCAGTTAGCACTCACTTTCACATATTTGTCACCTAGGCAATGCGGTGGCAAATCTAGGTAACTGCACAGAACGGGGAGAAGCCCTCTTCACCCTAACCAGCAGTACTTGTCCACCTCCAGGATTTTATCCTAATGCCCTTAGGATTTATCTCATAACGTTGAGCCTTCCATATGGACTTTTCTATGGTACAACTCTCAGACTCCTATGGTAGCAGTGTCACACATGGCTAAATATTACATTAATCACTTTATCACTCTCATCACATTTTACTCATGCTCATACACATATTTCATCCCATTTCACACACACTTTATATAATATTCACTTTTCCATTTACAGAAATTCCCCTTACTGTTAAACAATGATAAATAACTTAAAATAAGATTTTAACATGCTGCTAACTCTTGATTTACATATAATTAACTCTATCATGCTTAACATGGCCATTTTTATCATTTCAAAATATAACAGTACTTACTGTCATCAGATCTTTATGAAATTTTTATCACAAGTTAAATACAGTAAACATAACACATTCTAAATTTTCTAGATTTTTTTGAATAGGAAATGTATTTATAACAATTAAATCAATTTACTGGTGCATGTCTCACTAATTTCTCTAAAGTAGAAATTCTAGTAAAACAGTCTAATATAATAGTGTCAATGCGTATATAAAATCAAGATATCATCACAAAAAATTTACCAAAACCTAACTCACATCTGACCTATTTACACACATTAAACATGGTTATTTTATGCTTATAATTCAATCTCCAGAATCTTCATAATTAACATAAATCAAGAAAATTCATGAAATCCTCATGACATGACCTACTAATCATCTTTGACCTTACATAAAATTTACAACATGCACACTTATCAGGAAATCAATTAAATACATTTATGAAGGTTAAATAGTAGTTTTCAGGACACGGAGAAACTTGACTGCAAAGTTTGGCCGCCAACTGAGTTAACTGCGGCATCTCTTGCCGTCAACTCAACAACTTGACGGCAAGGGATGTTGTTGTCAACTTCCAAACAGCAATCAGCACAGACAACACTCACATGCACGGGGAAAATGGAGGGTCCAGGACTCGAGGAAAAATCCAAAAAAAATTCTAGGACCTAGGGGACATGTCTAAGATTGATATACATAGGTTACATGCCTCTAAATAAATCCAAGAAGATCAAATTTGGCCGATGAAGCCCTCCTCGGCCCTACAAAGAAGGTGTTCAGAAACGCCTTAGATCCCGCTCTTCTGTGGATGCAGACGGTCCCTCAGAGTTGGGATCTCTTCTCCTATGCATAGGTTGTCCTCCAGTTGGTGTAGCTCCTCGGAAAACACCTCCAGTCGACGGATCCGGCCCTCCAAAGTTCAACTTTTCCTCATCTCGGGTCCAAGGGTTTCACCAAATGCTAAAAAGTATTCTCCTCGACTTAGAATGGGTGTTTTATAGGCTTGAGGGTTGGGATATGCAATAGGGTAGGTTCCCTATGGGTTAGGATGGGTTTCCTAATCTGGAACCGGCCATAACGCGAGCATTAACAAATCTGGAACTGTTACGCAGGAGGATATAGACGTCAACATCGGTTGTAGTCAACTGCACAATTGACGTCAAGGGGCTAGCCGCCAACAGGGGGTTGGCGTCCAGGGGGTGGCCGTCCACTGTTCCTTGGCGTCCAGGGATGTGGACGCCAAGAAGGCCTGCAAGTTGGCGGCACAGTGGTGGCCGCCAACTATGCCAGACAGCCGAAACACCTATTTTCATCCAATTTAAACATACATTTAGGCTCCAACAATATAATATGAGCATAATTAAATATTTTTACACTCATTATATAAATTACATGCATTACACATTATTTATAATTATAACTTGCACTAATCTCAATTAAAGATAATATGCACGAAGTGACATACATATGTATACATATGCACCATAATTGCATGTATTATGCACGAATATATATATGTAAATGTAATACACACACTATTATTTAGATATCATACATGTCATAATCAAATTAATGATTATTGCAATAAGTAAATATCATAGGTACAATATTAGATTTATTCATCTATACACGTACAAAGTATAATTAAGTACAACATGCATGAATTTACATAAATATAGCTTGCTTATAATATTTTGATATATTTTTATATGCACCGTATTATTTAAGTACCATATACACTATAAACAATTTAGTATGCAAAGAATAGACAAATATTATTTACACAGGATGGACATATATATATATATATATATATATATATATGTATACATATGTATATTCATGAGTAATTATACTTATAACATACATAAGGTAAAACATATATGCATATACATACCTACATCATTTAGATACATACACGATTCACATTATTGTTCACACATCATAACAATTTATCATGCTTAGAAATAGATATATAATTCGAACAAGATTAATATATACGTGCACATATATACACATCATAGCTACATATAATATGCATGGAATAATTAAACACAATATGCATCTCAACCATTAGATAATATATATACATGTTTAAATATAGTACGTGTACAGAACTAAACTTATATATGCTTACAAGATGCATGATAGTACTTCACATTATATGCGTAGCATTACTTTATTATATCATGCATAATATTTAAATAAATACCCTATATACAAAATTGGCTAATTACTTATATTCACGAAAATAATATACATACACACATATGCACAAGAACAATTTGTAGTTATAGTATGCGAAAATTTTAATACGTACACTATATTTATGACATGTAAATATCGCATGCTCAATATAAAATGACGGGAAAATTCGGGGTCTCACACTCTCCCCCCTAGAAAAAGATCTTCGTCCTCGAAGATCGATTCAAGTACCTCTGGTGATGTCATCGGTGCCATCTCCGGAAAAAAGAATGAAATCCTCCTTCTCTTTGGCTGGTGCTTGAAGTTCTGCTGCTGGCTTCTTTGATGTCGATACTGTAGCACCTCGGGATCAAACTTCTTCAATCTTGGACATTCTTTAATCTGATGGTCCTTACTACCGCATTTGAGGCACCTTCCTTCCTTTGCCCAACACCGATTCCCGCCATGGTGTTTATTGCAGTGCATACACATGGGTTTCCCGCTAGCTATAGAGGCCGCAAACCTTGCCGTGCTAAGAAGTTTATCCAGAGTGCGGGGGTCACATTCCAAAAGTCTCGCTCTCACTGCTGGTCTGAGCCACATTATGAAGTTTCTCACCTTGCGTTTCTCATCATGCTCCCTAGCCATAGCCTCACGCTTTCCTTGACTCATCATTGCCTGCAAAACAATTCAATTTAATTAAGGTCTAACTTATTAAATCCTATCTATCTTTCTTACTATCTTTCATTCATTATTATTACTTTCAGCACATATGGACAAATTACTATAAAGACTTTGAAATATTGTGAGATGATGGTTTATTCATGTACAGTCTCAACCTTGATTGCTCTGATACCTATCTCTGTAACGACCCCCTTTATACCGGTACGATTATACCAATCCCCATCGGTACAAAGAGCATCGTCACAGTGGGATAGTAACCCAACACTAAACGATAAGGTTGATATGTCCATGAATAATAAAAGAGTACAGCGGAATTAAAAGAAATGTTATACTTCATTCCATCATCACCATACATTCCACAGTCTATATAGTAAAAGAAACTACTAGAGTCCACATTATTACAACTTGAAAAGAACTACATTGTCCATATGAATAACATTATTCAAACTATCAATTAAAACAACTACCAAAATAAAATCTCCTCAAGTGCTATTCCTTGTACGCGGTATCAATCTTCACTATTCTCTCCTCAGCTACTGGATAATCTGTCACACTTGTATGCCGAAGCAAGTATGAGTCTTACAAGACTCAGCAAGTAATCTAAAATATCAAACTTACACATATCACATACATAATAAGCCACTAATAATAAGGAAAACCACATTCTATCATTCTGATCACAACATTACACATGATACATGTTTCTTATGGTCAACTGTACACAAGTTATCCAAATACCTTCCTATCTAGCACATGCTCATGTTAAATCATGAAAGCTAACATACACCTACACATGTTTTCTACACATGATATATCCTATGATACATGATTCAAATCTTCATCATATCATTATACAATTCTACCATTTTAAAACATATGGCTATGTACACGATAATAAACATTCTTAGTATGGTATCTAGTCAATTTCTCATGCATTTATATCTTTTTATCACACATTTAACTTGTTTTTTTAATGTATAATTTATCATACTCTCTTAACAATTGTGCATGCTTTCTAGTAATCTACGTAACACGATACTAAACATTCTAACATAATTTATCATAATCATGTTGATACATACATGGTATGAACCTATGCACTCTTAAACACCTAACATATAACATGATTTATTAAACTAAACATTTTCCTTATTGAGGAATAACTCTACCAATTAGAACATGCAATTATACATAAAGTAGATAGCAATCTAACATGATCTCTATTTATATTTCACATGCACTTTTCCTTATTTATTTACATATTTCATTTTCTGTTTTAATATGAATAATTCACCATGATATCACCTTCATTAAATATGAATTGAAGATTTAAAATACATTCAAATCGGATGGCAATCATCTACAAATTAAACATGGAACTACATACTAAATGAATAGTAATTCTATCATGGACTTAGGCATTATTTTATGTGTTTATCAACATCATAATCTCATTTAGCTTGCTGTTTTGACATGAATCAAAATTGATTACATGAATTTACACTTATTCTCATGCTATCTTATTCATTTGTCAATTCTACATACTCAATTTTCTACATTGTGTTTCTTTACATATTTACATGCACATATTCATACACACTACCATATGGATATTATTAAACTATATCGCATGATATTAACATAATTCTACAATTATGATGTTAATGCACGAAAAACAAAATAAATATGCATGTATTAATACATTGGTTTTCACATGTGATTACACTCTCATTATCTTTTACTCTTCCTTACCGATAATTTACACTTCTTTCATTTCATTTACTCAAGCATTCATATTTATCACTTATCACAACAATTGCACTTATCACATGCCACATTCACTTAACACTTTGCACTTCTAATCACAATTAATCTCTTAAATTGTCGTGACACATAGTCCTAACTACCAAGTAGAGGAAAACACTCACTTTAGCACTTAATGCTTATCACTTAGCACTTAGCACTTAGCACTCACTTTCACGTATTTGTCACCTAGGCAATGCAGTGGCAAATATAGGTAACTGCGCAGAACCGGGAGAAGCCCTCTCCACCCTAACCAGCGGTACTTGTCCACCTCCAGGATTTTATCCTAATGCCCTTAGGATTTATCTCATAACGTTGAGCCTTCCATATGGACTTTTCTATGGTACAGCTCTCAGATTTCTATGGTAGCAGTGTCACACATGGCTAAATATTACATTAATCACTTTATCATTCTCATCACATTTTACTCATGCTCATACACATATTTTCATCCCATTTCACACACACTTTATATAATATTCACTTTTCCATTTACAGAAATTCACCTTACTGTTAAACAATGATAAATAACTTAAAATAATATTTTAAGAAGCTGCTAACTCTTGATTTTCATATAATTAACTCTATCATGCTTAACATGGCCATTTTTCTCATTTCAAAACATAACAGTACTTACTGTCACCAGATCTTTATGAAATTTTTCTCACATGTTAAATATAGTAAACATAACACATTCTAAATTTTCTAGATTTTTCTGAATAGGAAATGTATTTATAACAATTAAATCAATTTACAGGTGTATGTCTCACTAATTTCTCTAAAGTAGAAATTCTAGTAAAATAGTCTAATATAATAGTGTCAATGCATATATACAATCAAGACATCATCACAGAAAATTTACCAAACCCTAACTCACATCTAACCTATTTACACACATTAAACATGGTTATTTTATGCTCATAAATTAATCTCCAGAATTTTCATAATTAACATAAATCAAGAAAATTCATGAAATCCTCATGACATGACCTACTAATCAACTTTGACCTTACATAAAATTTACAGCATGCACACTTATCAGGAAATCAATTAAATGCATTTAAGAAGGTTAAATAGCAGTTTTCAAGACACGGAGGAACTTAACTACATAGTCCTGGCCGCCAACTGAGTTAACTGTGGCATCTCTTGCCATCAACTCAAGAACTTGACGGCAGGGGATGTTGCCGTCAACTTCCAAAGAGCAATAAGCACAGACAACACTCACATGCACGGGGAAAATGGAGGGTCCAAGACTCGAGGAAAAATCCAGAAAAATTCTAGGACCTAGGGGACATGTCTAAGATTGATATACATAGGTTACTTGCCTCTAAATAAATCCTAGAAGATCAAATTTGGCCAATGAAGCCCTCCTCAGCCCTGCCAAGAAGGTGTTCAGAAACGCCTTAGATCCTGCTCTTCTGTGGATGCAGACGGTCCCTCGGAGTTTGGATCTCTTCTCCTATGCATAGGCTGTCCTCCAGTTGGTGTAGCTCCTCGGAAAACACCTCCAGTCGACGGATCCGGCCCTCAAAAGATCAGCTTTTCCTCATCTCGGGTCCAAGGGTTTCACCAAATGCTAAAAAGTCTTCTCCTCGACTTAGAATGGGTATTTTATAGGCTTGAGGGTTGGGATACGCAATAGGGTAGGTTCCCTACGGGTTAGGATGGCTTTCCTGATCTGGAATCGGCCATAACGCGAGCATTAACAAATCTGGAACCATTACGCAGGAGGATATAGACGTCAACATCGGTTGTAGTCAACTACACAATTGACGTCAAGGGGCTAGCCGCCAACAGGGGGTTGGCATCTAGTGGGTGGCCGCCCACTGTACCTTGGCGTCCAAGGATGTGGACGACAAGAAGGCCTGCAAGTTGGCGGCACAATGGTGGCCGCCAACTGTGCCAGACAGCCCAAACACCTAATTTCATCCAATTTAAACATACATTTAGGCTGCAACAATATAATATGAGCATAATTAAATATTTTTACACTCATTATATAAATTACATGCATTACACATTATTTATAATTATAACTTGCACTAATCTCAATTAAAGATAATATGCATGAAGTGACATACATATGTATACATATGCACCATAGTTGCATGTATTATGCACGAACATATATATAAATGTAATACACACACTATTATTTAGATATCATACATGTTATAATCAAATTAATGATTATTGCAATATGTAAATATCATAAGTACAATATTAGATTTATACATCTATACGAGTACAAAGTATAATTAAGTACAACATGCATGAATTTAATAAATATATCTTGCTTATAATATTTTGATATATTTTTATATGCACCGTATTAGTTAAGTACCATATACAGTATAAACAATTTAGCATGCTAAGAATAGACAAATATCATTTACACACAATGGACGTATATATATATATATATATATATATATATATATATATATATATATATATGTATACATATGTATACTCATGAGTAATTATACTTATAACATACATAAGGTAAAACATATATGCATATACATACCTACATCATTTAGATACATACACGATTCACATTATTGTTCACACATCATAACAATTTATCATGCTTAGAAATAGATATATAATTCGAACAAGATTAATATATACGTGCACATATATACACATCATAGCTACACATAATATGCATGGAATAATTAAACACAATATGCATCTCAACCATTAGATAATATATATATACATGTTTAAATATAGTACGTGTACAGAAGTAAACTTATATATGCTTACGAGATGCATGATAGTACTTCACATTATATGCGTAGCATTACTTTATTATATCATGCATAATATTTAAATAAATACCTTATATACAAAATTGGCTAATTACTTATATTCACAAAAATAATATATATACACACATATGCACATGAACAATTTGTAGTTATAGTATGCGAAAATTTTAATATGTACACTATATTTATGGCATGTAAATATCGCATGCTCAATATAAAATGACGGAAAAATTTGGGTTCTCACACCTGGAGTAAAGAGTGTGAGAAAAGTTTCCAAACTCTTAAAGATTGCCTTACCTCAGCACTTGTTCTCGCTCTGCCAATAGAGGGAGAAGGTTTCTTTGTCTACATCGATGCCTCGGGAATTGGGCTAGGGTGTGTATTGATGCAAAAGGAGAAAGTCATCACCTACTCTTCCCGACAACTGAAGACTCATGAAGTCAACTACCCTGTGCATGATCTGGAGTTGGCTGCCGTGGTCTTCGCCTTGAAAATCTGGAGACATTACCTCTATGGAGAGAAATTCACTGTCTACTCAGACCATAAAAGCCTGAAGTACTTATTCTCCCAGAAGGAACTCAACATGAGACAGAGAAGATGGTTAGAATACCTAAAAGATTTCAACTTCAACATCCAATACCATCCAGGCAAGGGTAATGTATTGAGCTCGATCTCACCAAACCTAGGCCAGACAGACTGTGGATTGGGATGGGGGATATTGGTGGTTATTGGCAAGACATTACCTATATCAATCTACCTCTGTATTGCTATTCCTGCCATCGACTAGGTCATTCTAAAGATGTTTGTCGATCTGTGGGAGGAGGCAACCAAAGACAGACTACAGCTGCATCTGTAAATCCTAACCCCCAAAGGGTTTGGATGCCGGTTCGTGAAGGCCTTCCCGTTGATGCTGGTGAAGGTGTGGTCGGCCATACAGCTGACGGTGAAGTTGCTGCCAGAGTCACGATGGTTAGCGAAGGGGATGTGGCAGTCGTGACCGGAGTTACGGTGGCGCCGCGGGTGGAGTCGCCTGCCAAATATTGTCCAAGAATCAAGGGCGGCTTTCCAAGTTTTGAGGGTGATCGGAAGCCGCTTTCAAAGGAACTTGATACGGGAGACCATCCTTCTCCGATCACACGCGGGATTATCGTGGAAGGATTGGCAGGAGCTCCTGCTAGCGATGCCAGCTCCGCGCCATCTTTGGCTCTCCCAGTTGGCGTCTTGCAGCTGTTTTCTCCAGAGCCTGCCACGGGGGGCACTTCGCTCCCATGCGTAGCCTGCTCGTTGGTAAAAATGGCAGGGAACCTTGCCACGGGCAGAAATGGCAGAAACGGCCCTGGCTAGGCAATAATGGCAGGTCCTGCTAGCGATGCCAGCTCGTTGGTGATCACAGCACCTTCTTTGTCCCTCCCTGTTGCCGGTGGGCCGCCTCCTATTCCTAGATCTGCTGAAGCCCATGGGCCATCGATGGGCCCAACCACGGTGGCTCATGTGGTTGCTTTCACCAGCGAGACGGATTGCATACAGCATGGGTTGCATGCTCAGGAAGTTGTGCAAGTGGAAATTAATTCTTCTAGGATGGTTGAGGCTGCGGATCCCATCACTGCCTAGGTTAATACCTTTGCACAAGTGGTACGTCAGTCCCCAATTACCCAGGGGAAGGCATCTATTAGAGTGTTCTCAAAATCCTCTTCCAGTGGGTTGTCTTCTGATCGACGTATATCACGTCCATCTCACAAGGGGGGTGTTAGGATTTGCCTCCCAAACACCCGAGAAAGTTCCTCGATCCCACTGTGGCCGATAGATGCTATTAATATGCCAGTTCAATCTCCAACTTCAGATTTACGGATGAAGGCTTCGTCTGTAGCTGACCTTCCTAAAGCGGAAATATCTTCATGCCTGACTTTCGATTTGATCAAGAGATATCTGAATTGGAATCGGATGAGGATTTTATGGAGCGTTGTTCTCGTCGACCAGGCTTATGCCCTCTGGCTATTCTTCGGCGAACTCATTCATGGGATAGATCATCTATGGAGTTTTAGGTTGCTTTTAGTTTCTTGGTTTTCTATATTCAGCTTGCCTCTGGTTGTTACAAACTCCTTTTATTATTAAAAATTCAGCCTTCCTTGGCCTTTTTCCAAAAAAAAAAAAGGGTAATGCCGTGGCTGATGCTCTTAGTAGGAAGCCGATGGCGTCTGTTTCAAGTCTAGTCCTTGGCGAGATACAACTACTAGAACAATTCGCAAGGTTAGACTTAACTATTGAACATAGGGATGATCGAGTCCCGGTTGCCAATATTAAGATTCAATCCGACTTGCTGGAAGAGATTAAAGTTCAACAAGATAATGATCCATTCTTGGTTCGCATCAAGGAAACCTTAGTCGAAAGACCAGACTTTGCTATGACCGAAGATGGAAGGCTAGTATTCCAAGGAAGGACATGTGTGCCAGACAACAAAGAACTGAAGAGGAAGCTCACAAGACGAAGTACACTATTCATCCTGGAGGTACCAAAATGTATCAAGACATGAAAAGAACGTTTTGGTGGCCGAACATGAAGAGAGAGGTAGCCGAGCATGCTGCTCACTGCCTTACTTGCCAACAAGTAAAAGCGGAACACCTGCGCCCTGCTGGTGTACTCAGACCGCTAGATATTCCGGAATGGAAATGGGAAAGCATTGGCATAGACTTCATCATGGGTTTACCCAAGACTCGTGGTGGACTCGACGCCATATGGGTCATTGTGGACCGACTAACCAAATCCGCCCACTTTCTGCCTATAAAGAGTAAGTGGTCGGTGGAGGTACTAGCTGCCCTCTATGTCAAGGCGATAGTAAGACTGCACGGAGTTCCATCATCTATTGTCTGGGATCGAGATCCGAGGTTTACATCTCACTTCTGGAAGGGACTGCAAGGTGTGCTTGGTACTAAGCTCAATTTTAGTACCGCCTTTCACCCACAAATTGATGGGCAAACTGAAAGAACCAACCAAATAGTGGCAGACATGTTGAGAGCTTGCACTATAGACTTCCAAGGATATTGGAACGAGCACTTATCCTTTATTTAGTGCACCTATAACAACATTTACCAGGCGAGTATTAAGATGGCACCGTTCGAAGCACTCTACGGAAGAAATTGTAGATCTCTTGCATGCTTGAATGAGGTGGGAGAACAACAATGGCTAGGACCGGATATGGTACAACGAATAACAAAGGACATTCAAGTGATTAGAGACTGGCTTAAGACTACTCAGTCTAGACAAAAGAGCTATGCCGACATAAGAAGGCGAGACTTAGAATTCCAAGTCAGTGATCATGTATTCTTAAAAGTGTCACCTACTCGTGGCATTCAACGATTTGGTGTGAAAGGAAAGCTCGGTCCCAGATTCATTAGTCCTTTTGAAGTACTCGAAAGGGCTAGTGAGGTTGCGTACCGACTGGCGTTGCCACCGGATTTGGCATGTGTACACAATGTGTTCCATGTCTCCATGCTCAGAAAATTTGTATATGATCCTACACACATCATTCGCCACGAGAAGCTAGTGTTGAACAAGGATGTGATATATGAAGAGAAGCCAGTCAAGATACTAGAACGAAAGGTACAACAGCTCAGGAACTGGCCTATCCACATGGTTAAAGTCTTATGGAATAATCGCGGAGTGGAAGAAGCCACATGGGAACTGGAAGGAACCATCAGACGAAACTACCCCGATCTTTTCGGTAAGACATTCTCTCCTGGATGATCATAAGAATTTGGGGACCAAATTCTTTTAAGAGGGGGAGGATGTAGCAACCTGGAATTTTCAAAAAATAAAATTTAATAATAATAAAAATTAAAGCAATTAGAAAATCAAATAAAAGAGAATTAAATAAAACCCATTAAATGAAAAGAAGTAATGGGCTTTGTTAAATAGACCCATTATAAATTTGTCGGTCGAAATAAGGATTTTTTAAAGGGGATTAATAGGAAAATACCCTAAATTCGTAACTTAATTATTACTTAAATAGAAAAGAGGTTTTTAATGCATTAAATAAGACGTTTGGGTTAGATTAGGATTCCTAAAACCTTACCCTAATAGGTTGGCCACGAATTTGGGTCCCAACCTAACCCAAATTGAAATTGGCATGCTTAGAAAGAGGAGAGAAATAGGAAATCTCAGAATTAAATAGAAGTTAGAATCCTATTAGGAAATAGAAACCAAAGAGACATAAATACTCTCTTAATCCCCCATGGCCGGCCCTAGTTTGTTGCCAAGGGTTTCAGGACGTAGAGAGGAGGCCAAGGAGGAGGAGAATTCGTGGGAAGGAGGCTTCATCAAAGCTTCAACCCGAGTTCATCAAGTTGTAGCCCTAGAGGAGGAAAACGATCAAAGGTAGGCATTCTCACGAGCGAAACTAAATCAAGTTCGTATGTAGGTTGATCTAAAACTCAGGATTCAAAGCCCGCTTGTCTCATATTTTTCCATCAAGCAAATCTTTTGTTCTTAATTTTTGATGTTCTGTAAACACCATGACCCCGAACCCTCTTTTTAATTCTTGATCTCCATGTATACTTAACCCCATGCTATGAAATTTTTATGGGAAATATTGATGATAGAATGGCTTCTTTTGCCCTTGAAAGCCCTAATTTTTATTCATCCTATCTTGTGAATTAAGTCGTTGATCTCATCTGTGTGTTGTTCCATGTTCTTCATGAATACATATGACCAAAGCATGTCAAAATCCTATTTGTTTTCAAATTCCAAATTATTGTAAGAACCCATGTGAGCCTAGATCAATTCGCAACTAGTATCATGATTTTTCATCGCTTGTACAACTAGTTATGATTTTATGAATCACCCTATGTCAAAATAGGGTAAGTCTGGTCTGCAATCCAATGCACTATCCTCTCCCTGTCGGACTCGGGCGCAGACCCTGTGAATGCGATGGCCCGATAGGCCGCGTTCTCAGGGCTGTCACAACAGCATCTCCCGTCATGATCGGATCGTGACAGGGTACCCTGTCGCAATCTGCCTGTCCGATCTGACTCGCCCGTCGCGACCCTCAAGCGACCCCATTGCGATCTGCCTACCCGAACTGACAGGGCCGTCGCGATCTGTACAAGGCCATGTCACGTTCTCAGTTGACCCCATCGAGACCCTTACTAGGGTGCGTCGTGATCTCAGATTTTTGCATGAAAACCCCCAATTTTCAATGCTCTGACTCTCTACAGTGCTTGTACACTTTGTTAACAGTCATACACAAAGAAAATACACTTGTCATAATTTAAACATTTATGTGTGACTAAAATACATGCACATGATCTTTTTCTATCTACAATTTCATGACACATGCACACACTTGAACCATCCAATTTGGCTTAATTTGGCATGAAAATATTTCATAATGTATCTGGTAATTTATGTAATTAAATGGCCATATTTTAAATAGACTTGTCTACGTTTTTCACGATGTTTTGGGAATACCGTTATCGACGCTCCACTGTTCTAGAATTCCTCTAGAACGTCGGACCTTTATTTCTATATACACACCCTCTCTTGACTTGGATGAACTCTTTGTCGGATACTCCTTTAGCCGGACTAGTGAATCCTTGTTCAAGGTCTCTGTAAGTCTCCTCTGTCCATGGATTCCCACGTGGTCAACGAGCTGGTTGTACCCTAACACCTATGATACCCTTTAGAGATCAACATGATCCAAACGGCTATTAGAAGTTTGCTCTTATCTTCAATCACGTCGGACCTCTGGACCTGTGCATAACAAGGCCAGCAGGAAGGGTAGTGAATTCCACCCGACTGCCAACACTAAACGCGCGTGTTGTGCAACTGTTACAATCGCTTGTTTACTCGACGTGTTACGTGCAATGTCCATTAGCTCTCATATATACTCTACTTGCTCGTCTATTCACGTTCACTCTACTATCTCGTCTATTCATATAGTGCTCTCATCTATTTCTTGGTACTCTAATTTGGCCATTGACTGATTGTCTAAAGATAAACAATATAACCAATGCCTGGAAATATATAAAGGCCCCGATCTGGTCCGGGGATGTGCGCCCGAAAGTGCTAGTGCCCATGGGAGTTAAATGATCAGAGTGTTTGGCATTACACTCGAGTGCTATCTATCTCGACTATCTAATTGACAATCAAAAGTGCTATATTCTCTCGTTGTTCAATGACAACAAAGTGCTATGCTATACTCGTTGTGCTATTACTATACTTTGTGCTATTCGTGCTATGGCCATCTTGCTATTTTGTGCTATACTCGATACTTGTGCTATATTTGGAAAGTTGTGCTATTTAGTTCATGTGCTATCCTGCTATCTTTTACTTGACTCTCTCGCTCTATCATTAGTTACTCTGCCCTTTAATGCATTAATTATTTAAAGCCTACTTGACTATTGAGATTTAAGTCCTACTGGGCGTTATCGCTCACCCTGTGTTATTTGTCGTTGTGTTCTCAGGTGAGACCGAGGATGAACCATACACTCAAAAGGACGGGAACGACCAGGAGTGATCTTATGAGCACCCTAGTGTCTTAGTACTATGTTAGAGTTATAGTAGTTATGTTAGAAGTTTGAGTTTTGTCTTTTGCTTATATCAATGTAATTGGGCCCTATAGAATGGCTCTGATATTAGTGGTTGTAACTAGACACTAGAAAGTTATTAATGAGAAGAATTTTCTTTAGTATTATTCATTGTGCAATGGTTGATGTCTAGTACCTGCTCTATACCCGTTTACTTGTAACTGTCTCGCGTTCCGATATTCTGCGTTGGGGCGTGACACTAGCACACTCATCGACCCTTGGGTCAAAGTCAACAACTTCTGCTCCATTCGATCTTGGATATGCTCTGGAATGTACTTTGCTTTGAACAGGCAAAAAAACTCAGTCCACGCGACCTCAACAACTCCATCGTCAAACTGGGTACGTAGTACTAATGACCACCACACATCGGCACACTCCTACAAAAGAAAATAAACAATTCTAAGTGTGCCTTTTAAAACAACACACAACTTCTCAAGGATCTCCTCTACCTGCAGCATATAGGTAGCTAGAGCCACCCGCTCCTCTTCCGCCCATCGTATAGCATGAAAGATCTTCTCCGTCTCATGCAACTAGCTCTCTACCATGACTGGGTCGCTCTCCCCCTTAAAATAGGGTGGAGCCATCCGCCTGAACTAATCCATCAACGATGCACCCCTAATCCTGCCTCATGCACAGGTTCTTGTGCCTACATCCAAGCCAAGTCTATTAGTTAGACTCTTCAAATCACAACCTCAAAATTACCCGCATAATACCAACCTGGGCCTGCACTTGAGCCTGCAAGGCAGCTGCCATCTATGCATGGGTCTACATGGCTTGCACAAGTCCTTACATCAATGCCCCATAGTCCATCGGTGGCAATGGAGGTGGTAAAGGTACGCACGGCTGAATCGACGCTTGCTGATTTGGGTCGTCTAATTCCTAACTAGCTCATCACCTCGGGCAGAACCTACTCCTCTACGACCATGACTGCCCATAATCTGCAAAAGGCATTTATTATAATCACCTATTATACTAAGTAATCTTGGACTTGTTCTTTATACAGACTTAGGGATGCGAATACTTTGTTGATACTTCATTTATATATATATATATATATATATATATATATATATATATATATATATATATATATGTATATGTGTGTGTGTGTGTGTGTGTGTGTGTGTGTGTGTGTGTGTGTGTATACTCAACCTGGAAGGCTCTGATACCAATCTTTGTAACGCCCCACTTGAACACGATATAGTTGTACCAACTCACATCGAGTCCAAGAATGGCGCTACAGTGGAAACATCCAAATATAGTTAGTTCAAGTTGAGTAATACACAAAGGACGAGTAATAAAACAACAATTATAGCAATGGAAGATAAATTTCTTTTCCATCAACATTGTATTCAAATACCAAGTCTAAGGCATAAACAAAGTAACTACAATAGTCCAATATTGATAAGTCTCACAAATCTATAAAATAGAACTTTGTTTACATTACAATTTATTCTCACATATAAGTTCACTCAATAAACACTCTCACAATCACAGCCTAACCGTCTACGTCCTCACGCTCTGAGTCAATGTGAAGTAACTCCTCTAGGTAAATTTCCTCAGCCTCTTCTGAAAGGTTAATCAAGTGTGAGTCCGCAAGTGTAACGACCCTCTTTATACTGGTACAATTATACCAATCCATGTTGGTACAAAGGGCGTCATTACAGTGGGACATTTACCCAACACTAAACAATAGGTTGATATGCACATGAATAACAAAAGATTACAGCGGAAATAAAAGAACTAATCTTATTCCATCATCATCATCATATCCACGGTCTGAATAGCAAGTAAAGAAAATACTAATGTCCACATTAATTACAATTCCAAGTAAAATACATTGTCCACATGAATTACATAATTCCATTGTTTACATACTAGTGAAAGAAAAATACAATGAAGTAAAGTCCAGCAGAGTGCAGCTACTCCTCGCGCTCGTAGTCGCTCCTCTCAATGTCCTCCTCAGGAATGGAGGTACCTGTCACACCTGTACGCCGAAGCAAGGATGGGTCTTCTAAAAGACCCAGCAAGCAATCTAAGGACACAACCTTACACATATCATATACACATGCTAGCCTTTTTAAACATTTAGGAATAATCATGGTACATGCTTAATGTTACTTAACAACTAAATATGAAAACCTATAGCTTGATTTCTACACATTGTAACCAACATGATTCAAAAGTTCAAATGTTAATTTACTTCACAATTATACACCATTAGAGCATGGAACAAAGTACAAGGTAAATAACATACATAGCATGATATCTAACCATTTTCACATGTAATTATCATATTTATTTACACATTTAGCCTGTTGTTTTAATGTAAATAAATCACAATTACACATGGTATCACATTTTCACATGCTAACACTTTCATATTACACTATCACATGCTCATATTTCACATTGCACAATTCACATGTTCACATTCACATATTTACACTTTTTACACTTAGTTGCCGTGACACATAGTCCAAACCACCACTAGAAGGACACACATATTCACATACACATACCCATCACCTGGGCAACACAGTGACGAATCTTGGTTAACTGTGCAGAACCGGGAGAAGCACTCTCCACCCTAACCAGTGGTACTTGTCCACCTCCAAGATTTCATCATAATGCCCATAGGATATCACACACATTGAACCTTCCCGTTGGGACTTTACTATAGTACGGTTCCACAACCCTCTATGGTAGCTGTAACGACCCTCCCTATATCGATACGATTATACTAATCCACATCGGTATAATGAATGCTGTCACAGTGGGACATTTACCCAACACTAACACTAGATTAAGATGTACGCGAATAATAAAAGATTCCAGCGGAAATAAAATAACAATTCTTATTCCATCATCATCATTCTATCCACAGTCCATATAGTAAGAAGGAAATACAAATGTCCACATAATACAACTCCAAAGTAATTACATTATCCATGAAACATACATCACTTATTGATTACATACTTATGAAAATGAAAGTACAATGTCGAGTCTCTACAACACAAGCTACTCCTCTTGCTCAGAGTCGCTCCTAACTATCTCCTCCTCGGAAGTGGAGACACCTGTCACCCCTGTACGCCAAAGGAAGAATGAGTCTAAATAGACCCAACAAGCAATCTATACACAACTTCCTTACACATATCTTATGCATATGCTATCTTTCAAGGAAAATAAATAACACATGTTGCAAGGTTTATACAATTTAAATTACTATACATGGAAACCTATAACAATAGAGACACATGATACATGTTTATAACCTTCACAGAATAACACAAAAAACCTACATATGCATTCTACAAACAACATATAGCATGATATCTAATCAATTTCATTTGCACTTTTCACATTTAATTACACATTTAACTTGTTGTTTTAATGTAAATAATTCACAATTACGCATGATATCACATTTTATTAATCATGAATCTAAGATTTAAAATATATTCAAGTCGGTTGGCAACTATGTACAATTTAAGCATGAAACTATGTATTAAATAAATAACATTTCAAGCAAGGAATCTAGACATTCTTTCATGTATTTATCACAATTATATATACATTTTACTTACTATTTTGACATAAATTAAACATAATTACATGGGTATAATATTTACATATTAACACATTCAGTTAACAAATTCACATACTCATAATTCACATTGCACAATTCACATGATCATATTCACATATTCACATTTTCACTTAGTTGTCGTGACACATAGCCCAAACCATCTCTAGAAGGACACACATATACACATTCACATACCTATCACCTAGGAAACACAGTGATAGATCTTCGTTAACTGCACAGAACTGGGAGATGCACTCTCCACCCTAACTAGTGGTACTTGTCCACCTCCAGGATTTCATCCTAATTGCCCATAGGATATCATACACATTGAACCTTCCCGTAGGGACTTTACTACGGTACAGTTCCATAGCCCTCTATGGTAGCAGTGTCACTAACGGCACATATTTACCCAATTTACTTTTAACACATTGTTTACACACTTCTCATGCATCATTTAGACACAATTGCATTTACTTTTACACAATCGCTTAAGCTTCAGTTCACCTAGCATGATGCTACCGTTCACAGTGTTAATCAGGTCATAACATCATCCAAATCATACTACTAACCACTAAATTATACATAATCTAATTCAACATGCTCAATATGTTCATTGTTATGTAATAAATCATTAACAGTACTTATTGTTATCCAAACAGTGCGAGATTTTTATCAAAAGGTTTTAAATAGATAATATGTTACATGCCCAATTTTCCAAGAATTTTTGGATCTGTACACTAATTATAAATATTAAAACATATCACAGGCATATTTATCACTAATTTCACTTAAACAGGTTCCACAGTAAATCAGTTATTTCCAACAATGTCAACACCTGTACACAGTCATGATATAATCATATAAAATTTATGAAACCCTAAATCACATCAGATCTATTTTTACAAGATTAAACATGATCCTATTATGCTCAAAGTAGAATTACATGATTTTTAATAATTAACACAAATTGTATAAATTCGGTACATCCTCATGATATAACCTACTGATTAAACCTGACTCAACATAAAATCTACAGTAAACACATACCACCACAAGTTCCAATACAATCACACAAATGTGAAAATTAGGGTTCTGTGAAACCCAGACGAACTTGACGGCACAGATGTTGCCGCCTACATGGGTTAACAGCACCATAGGTTGCCGCCAACTCAGGATCTTAATGGCAGCAAATGTTGCCGTTAAGTTCCTATCTGCAAAAATGCAGATTGAACACACAAAACAAAGGTGAATGGGGGTTCCAGGACACGAGATAAATTCTGTAAAATTCCTCAGACCTAGCTGACATGTGTAGGAATAATGTTCAAAGGTTACTTGCCTCTTACAAATTTCTAAATCGAAGTTATTTGCCGAAGATGCTCTCCTCATCCAAGCCAAGAAGAACCCAAAACTCCTCTCGAACCGGTTTCTGTGATGAATTATGATGCACATCAGAGTCAGGGAAGTCTTCCTCAATGATCAGAGTTCCTTCCAGTCGAGGTAGAACGCCGGAAGACGCACCCAATCTCCAGATCCAGATCTCCAAAGTTCAGTTTCACATAAAGCAGACTAGGGTTTTGACAAGAGCCAAAAGACCTAATCCGTCTAGAAGAGTCTTTATAGAGCCAAGGGGTCGGGTTACGCATTAGATAGGGTATCCTACCGTTGGAAGACGGTTTCCAAAACTGGGAGCGAAGGAAACGCAGTTGTTTCTAGATCTAAAATCGAAGAAATTCTGGGAAATAGACGTCCACATTGGTTGCCGCCAACTGGTAGTTGGCGTCCATAGATCTGGACGTCGACTCCCTCTAAACGTCCATACATGTTGACGTTAACATGCACTTTGGCCAGAACGCAGAAATGTCCAAACATCCATACACTATATACATATATACTTGTAATATGTAATGTATAACTTATACATCATTTATACAATATAAATAAAACAATATGTACATAGTTACACAAGCATATTCATATATAGAACATTTTGTAATGTAATTTGTACATAAATAAACACATATACGCATATACATATACATATGCACACATAGAAACTAGTACATCATAAGACAAAGTCAAATAAAAGAGCAAAATTTGGGGGCCTTACACCCTCTCCACCTTAAAGAAAACTTTGTCCTCGAAGTTAGAACGACACTACTCAAACAATTGGGGATACTTCTTCATCATAACATCCTCAAGCTCCTAAGTAGCCTCCTATCTCGAGAAGTTCTACCAAAGCACTTTCACGGACGCAATGCTCTGGTTCCAGAGATGTTGAACCTTCCGATCAAGAATAGCTACTGGTTGCTCAACATATGATAGATCTGGCTAGATCTCCACTGGCTCATGACTAATAACATGAGATGGATCACACACATACCTCCTGAGCATAGATACGTGGAAAACGGATGCACACTCGCTAGCGCTGGGGGTAAAGCTAGCTCATATGCCATGCTCCCCATTCGCCTCAAAATCTCAAACAGGCTAATGAATCTATAACTTAATTTGGTATGCCTACCAAATATAACAACACCTCGAGTAGGCGAAACCTTCAAAAATACATGCTCGCCCACCTCGAACTCCAAATCCTTCTCCTGTTGTCAGCGTAACTCTTCTGCCTATCTTGCTCCACAACAAGCCTCTTTCTTATAAGCTGAATCTTATCAGAAGTCTCCTGCACTAACTCCGGACCAATCAACTACCTATCACCAGTCTCCTCCCAACATAAAGGAGATCTACAAGGCCGACCATACAACGCCTCCAATGGAGCCATACCAATACTCGCATGAAAACTGTTGTTATATGCGAACTCCACAAGAAGTAAATGACGCTCCCAATCACCCTTCTAATCCATCACACACGCTCTCAACATATCCTCGAGCGTCTGGATAGTCCTCTCATACTGTCCATCTGTCTGAGGATGGAACGCCGAACTAAGCTTCAATTCGGAACCCAAAGCATCCTGAAGACCCTTCCACAACCTTGAAGTAAATCTTGGATCTCGATCCGAAATGATCGACTTTGGCGCACCATGCATCCTAACAATGCTACTAACATACAACCTAGCCAAACTCTCCACTGACTGCTTCTTCTTCATAGGCAAGAAATGCGCAGTCGTAGAGAATCTATCTACAATCACCCAAATCGAGTCATTGCCCTTCGCTGATCTAGGCAAACCCGTTACAAAATCTATAGTGATGGCCTCCCACTTCCATACTGGAATCTCCATCTTCTGCATAAGACCAGATGGTCACTGACGCTCGGCCTTCACTTGCTGGCATACTAAACACCTGGATACAAAATTCGCCACATCCTTCTTCATGCCAGACCACCAAAATGATCTCTTTAAATTATGGTACATCTTAGTGTTACCTAGATGAATAAAAAATCTCAACCTATGAGCTTCTGCATGAACATGCTCACGGACATCTACAACATCGGGAACATAAACTCGGTGATGAAATCTAATCACACCATCCTCATCACGAGCAATTCCCGCCTTGCCTACTAATTCCTGAAGCTTGGGATCAACCTTCTGCTGCTCAATCACCACATCAAGCACAGTAGACCGAATAGACAAATGAGCTACAAAAGCCTGACATAATAATGGCTCTAGCTCGGTCATCGCACAAGCAGCATCCTCCAACATCTTCCAATCCTACTGGAGCAACGATCTATTCCTGTAAGAGCATCTGCTTCGACATTCGCCTTTCCTAGATGATACTGAAGATCGAAGTCGTAGTCCTTGAGGAACTCAATCCATCTCCTCTGGCACAGGTTTAATTCCTTTTGAGAGAAGAGATACCTCAAGCTCTTGTGGTCAGTGAACACCTCAAATCTGACACTATAAAGATAGTGCCTCTAGATCTTTAGTGCATGAACCACTGCCGCAAGCTCCAAATCATGAGTCGGCTAGTTACACTCATGATCCTTCAACTGATGAGAAGCATACGCCACTACCCTTCCCTGCTGCATCAACACACAGCCTAAACCAATCCGAGATGCATCCTAATAAATGGCAAAACCCTCTACACCACTCGACAAAATCAACACCGGTGCAGAAGTAAGCTTAGCCTTCAATAATTGAAAGCTACTCTCACACTCCTCGGACCATACAAACTTTACACACTTCCTGGTTAGCTTAGTCAAAGGGGCGGTGATAGAGGAAAATCCCTCAATAAATCGTCGATAATAACCCACTAAACCAAGGAAACTCCGAATCTCCGATGGGGTCCTGGGGATCTCCTAGTCTAATACAACCTGGACCTTCGCTGGATCAACTGCTACACCAGCACCAGAGACGACATGCCCAAGGAAATGAACCTCGCGCATCTAGAAATCGCACTTGCTAAATTTTGCATACAGCTTGTGCTCTCAGAGAACTTCTAACACTACCCTCAAATGCTGACAGTGTGTAGCCTCATCCGGAGAATAGACTACCACATCATCGATAAAAACTACTGCAAAACTATCTAGATAAGGTCTAAACACTCTGTTCATGAGATCCATGAACGCTGCAGGGGCGTTGGTTAGACCAAAAGGAAGAACCAAAAACTCATAATGTCCGTAACGAGTCTTAAAGACCGTCTTGGACACATCTTCACTTCTAATCCTCAATTGATGATAGCCAGACCGCAAATCAATCTTGGAAATGACCGATGCATTCTGCAGCTGATCAAATAGATCATCAATCCGCTGTAAGGGATACCTGTTCTTTACAGTCACCTGGTTGAGCTTTCTATAATCAATGCACAACCTAAGTGAACCATCTTTCTTCTTTACAAATAATATAGGTGCGCCCTAAGGGGATACACTAGGGCGAATAAATCCCTTATCCCACAAATCTTGCAACTGCTTCCTTAGCTTCGCTAACTCCGCAGGTGCCATCCGATATGGAGCCTTGGAGATAGGAGAGGTGTCTGGAAGCAACTCAATAGTAAAGTCTATCTCCCTAACTGGTCGCAATCTAGACAAATCATCGGGAAAAATGTTTAAAAACTCCCGCACTACATCAATCTCCCCAAGGGTAGGTGACTCATTAGCCTTTGTTGCTAATACCACACTGGAAAGAAAAGCGTCACATCCCTTGTTCACCATTCTCATCGCCTTCATGGCGGAGATGACAAATCTTCCTGCAAAGTTCCTTGGCAATGTATGTGAAAACTCATCCTCACCAAGAATACGGAAAAAGATTTTCTTCCCACGACAATCTACTAAAGCACAATGCTCCTCTAGCCAATCCAGACCAAAAATTGCATCATAGTCCTTCATCTTTAGCAAAAAGAAACATCCATCTAGGACTCGATCCTCAATGCACACAAGTAACAACGGAATACAGTTCCTAGTCAATACCATTCCCGCAGGTGGACCTCTAACTCCTCAGCCTCCAATCCTAACTCTACTGCTAACTGCCTAGCAAAATGCTCGAAAATGAACGAGTGAGTGGCCCCCGTATCAAACAAAACCCGAGTGTGCATACCCATGAAAAGAACCATACCTTCAGTGACGTGCTCCGCTTGCTCGGCATCCTCTCATGCTAACGCGAACACTCGAGCTTGGGCTCGAGGCCTTCCTGGTCTTCCTGTAGCCGGCACTACTGTTGTTGCCTTTGCTGGGGCTAGCGCTCCATGCTGGACTCCTTGTTGAAGCCTGGGACAATCCCGGATCTGATGCTCACTGCTCCTGCACTTTAAACACTTCCCCGCTAGCTTCCAGCACTCGGTACGTCCATGTGTCCTTCCACAGTGAGGATACTCCTTCATTCCACTGGATCTAATGCCTGGGGACTGCGGAGTAGCAACCTACTGACTGCTCGCTGCCACGGGATGCTCCGGTGACTGGTATGCCGCCTTCTTCCTGTCCTGTTGCTGGAATGGAGGCACATAGCTCTTCTGCAAAGCCTTCTTCTCTTCTAGGTACTGTTCCATCTCGCCCTCTTGCCTACATGCAGTGCTAAGAGCCTCATCAACGGTACGATGGTCAAATGCCACCAGCCTCGACCTCAGTGATGGCTTAAGGCCCATCACAAATTTCTTTGCCTTCCTGCGCTCATCAGCCACTATGTGAGGTGCATATTTAGACAATTCAGCAAACCTGGCCTCGTACTCAAGTACGGTCATGGAGCACTGGGTAAGAGTAAGAAACTCCTGCTCCATCTTGTCCTGGATATGCTCCGGGATGAACTTGGCCCGAAAGAGCCTCACGAACTCATCCCATGCCACCTCAACAGCACCGTCCTCAAACGGGGTGTGCAGTAAAGAGGACCACCATACGTCGGCTCTCTCTTGCAACAAACCAACCATAAGGACCAATCTAAACAAATCTAAACTTAACGCAATTACATGCAATTTAATTAAATTAATACCTGAAGCATATAGGTGGCCAAGCTGACCTTGTCCTCCCCAGCACACCTAATCGTCCGTAAGATCTTCTCGATCTCCGTCATCCAGCTCTCCGCCAGCAATGGCTGACTCTCCCCCTTAAAAGAGGGTAGAGCCATCCTCTTGAATCGCTCCATGATGGAAGGTCCACCATGGCCATGCTCGTGGGGAACTGGAACTGGAGCCTGAGCCTGATACAACAAGCAATATAACATCATAAGCAACATGACATCATAATGGCAACTTAGCAATCACATAATTAATAAAACAGACTACTCTATCTATTATTCTAACCTGAGCCTCCAGCTGAGCCTGGAGTGCAGCCTGGGTATGCACCTGGGTCTGCATAGCCTGCACCAGGCCTTGCATGAACACTACATAATCTACAGGCAGTGGTGGAGGAAGAACTGTAGGTCCCTGGGGTGCTGGGGCCTGCTGCTCATCCCTATCCTCACGCCTCTGCTCATCCTCGTGAGCATGGGCACCATGCCTACCACAAGAAGCCATAGCCTGTGAAACAATTTAAATCACAGTTAGAAACTACGTTATTTAGTCCTAACCATGTTCTTACTATCTTTCAATCATTCTTAGATATTTTCTACACATGTGGACTATTCTATAAAGACTTAGCATATATGAAGATGATGGTATATTCATGTACAATCTCAACCTTCGCTCTGATACCAATCTCTGTAGCGACCTTCCCTATATCGGTATGATTATACCAATCCACATCAGTATAATGAATGTCGTCACAGTGGGACATTTACCCAACACTAACACTAGATTGAGATGTACACAAACAATAGAAGATTACAGCGGAAATAAAATAACAATTCTTATTCCATCGTCATCATTCTATCCACAGTCCATATAGTAAGAAGGAAATACAAATGTCCACATAATACAACTCCAAAGTAGTTACATTATCCATGAAACATACATCACTTATTGATTACATACTTATGAAAATGAAAGTACAATGTCGGATTTCTACAACACAAGCTACTCCTCTCGCTCGGAGTCGCTCCTAACTATCTCCTCCTCAGAATTGGAGACACCTGCCACATCTGTACGCCGAAGGAAGAATGAGTCTAAATAGACCCAGCAAGAAATCTATGCACAACATCCTTACACATATCTTATGCATATGCTATCTTTCAAGGAAAATAAATAACACATGTTGCAAGGTTTATATAATTTAAATTACTATACATGGAAACCTATAACAATAGAGACACATGATACATGTTTATAACCTTCACAGAATAACACAAAAATCCTATACATGCATTCTACATACAACATATAGCATGATATCTAATCAATTTCACTTGCACTTTTCACATTTAATTACACATCTAACTTGCTGTTTTAATATAAATAATTCACAATTACGCATGATATCACATTTTATTAATCATGAATCAAAGATTTAAAACATATTCAAGTCGGTTGGCAACTATGTACAATTTAAGCATGCAACTATGTATTAAATAAATCACATTTCAAGTATGGAATCTAGACATTCTTTCATGTATTTATCACAATTATACATACATTTTACTTGCTGTTTTGACATTAATTAAACATAATTACATGGGTATACACTTATTTACATATTAACACATTCACTTAAGAAATTCACATACTCATAATTCACATTGCACAATTCACATGATCACATTCACATATTCACATTTTCACTTAGTTGCCGTGACACATAGCCCAAACCACCACTAGAAGGACACACATATACACATTCACATACCTATTACCTAGGCAACACAGTGATAGATCTTGGTTAACTACGAAGAACTGGGAGAAGCACTCTCCACCCTAACCAGTGGTACTTGTCCACCTCCAGGATTTCATCCTAATTGCCCATAGGATATCACACACATTGAACCTTCCTGTAGAGACTTTACTTGTAACGACCCTCTTTATACCGGTACAATTATACCAATCCCCATCGGTACAAAGGGCGTCATTACAGTGGGATAATAACCCAACACTAAACGATAGGTTGATATGTACATGAATACAATTGAGTACAGCAAGAAATAACTCAACTTCATTCCTTCATCATCACACATTCCACAGTCTATATAGCAATTGAAAGAAATGACAATGTCCACATTATTACAATTTCAAAAGAACTACATTGTCCATATAAATAACATTATTTGAACTATGAAAGAAAAAGTATGATTCTTAAGAAATCTTCCACAAGTAACTACTCCTCGGGCTCAACGTCGTTCCTCACTACACCCTCCTCAAGTGCGGGAACTCCGGTCTCACCTGTACGCCGAAGCAAGTATGAGTCTAAGCGACCCAGCAAGCAAACTAAGAACACAACCGTACACATATCATACACATCCTAACTATTAAGCAATACGGAATCACATGCTACCTTTTAAACAATATATGAATTACATGGTACATACTTCATTTCAATTTACAATTATACATAAACGACTAGGATCTATTTTAACTAACACATGCACATTGTAATTCATGGATAATAAACATACACCTACACATGTTTTCTACACATAACATATTACATGATTCATGATTCACGCACTAATCATATAATTGCACAATTTTACCAATTTAGAACATGAAGTTATGTACAAGATAATGAGCACTCCTAGCATGATATCTAACCACTTTCATATGCAATTATATCACTTTTTCACACATTTAGCTTGCTGGTTTGACATGAATTAAACACAATTACATGGATTTAAATTTATTCACGTGCTATCTTATTCATTTAACAATTCCACATGTTTACATAAACATATTCACATACACTACTACATGGATGTTATTAACCTATATAACATGATGCTAAACATGATATTACATTTAACATATTAACATATGAAGGATATAAATATATGCATTTTACCTTGATTTTCGCATGCATTTATACTCTCATTTACACATCATCTCACATATTTTTCACATAGTTTTCACTTGCACTTTCACTTATCACATGTCACATCATTTGCACTTACCACGTGCCACATTTACATGTCACTTTACACTTTATTCACATTTTTATACTTAAGTTGTCGTGACACATAGTCCTAACTACCATCTAGAGGATGCACGCACCCATATCACATAGCACATAGCACTTCACTTGACACACACCCGCTACCTGGGCAAACTAGTGGCGAATCTTAGTAACTGCGCAGACCGGGAGAAGCCCTCTCCGCCGTATCCATTGGTACTTGTCCACCTCTAGGGTTTCATCCTAATGCCCTTAGGATATCACATAACGTTGAGCCTTCTATAAGGACTTTTCTATGGTACAACTCTCAGACCTCTAGGATAGCAGTGTCAATCTCGGCTCAATCTTACACGTTCACTTTATCACATTTTATCACATTGTTTACACATTTCACATGTACTATTTAACCATTTTACATGCATTATTTAACAATTGCACGCATGGAGCTACTGTTTCACAATGATAATCAAATCATTACACAATCCTAATCATGCTGCTAAACACTTAATTATACATAATTAAAATTAACATGCTCCATATGGTCATTTTTCTGTATTAAATTAGTAATAGTACCTACTGTCATCAAAACAGAACAAAAATTTTATCGAAAGTTCCAAACAGATAATATATCACATGCTCAATTTTTTAGATTTTTCAGATTTGTACACTAATTATAATATTTAAAAAAGATATCATGAATTTTCACTAAGGACCTCATTTGCAGGGTTTACATTTATACAGTCGGTTCTAACAGTTAAGAAACCTGCAATCAGTCATCATACTGTCATGGAAAAATTCTGAAACCCTATCTCACAACAGATCTATGTATACAAGATTAAACATGGTCATATTATGCTCACAGTTCAATTACATGAATTTTAGTAATTAACACAAATCACATAAATTCGGTACATCCTCATGATATGGCCTACTGATTGTACCTGAGTCAACATAAATTCCACAGTATAAACAGACCACCACAAGTCTGAATACCATCACACAATGTGAAAAGTAGGGTTCTGTGAAACCCAGATGAACTTGGCGGCACACAGGTTGCCGCCAAAAGGGCTTAATGGCACCATATGTTGCCGCTGACCTTGGATCTTAACGGCAAAAAGCTGGTCGTTAAGTTCCTATCTGCAGAAGTGCAGACTGCATGCACAAACTATGGTGAATGGGGGTTCCAGGACACGAGATAAAATCCCAAAAATTCCTAAGACCTAGCTGACATAGGTAGGATTGACTTCCATAGGTTACTTGCCTCAAAATAAATCCAAGAAGATCAAACTTTGTTGGTGAAGCCCTCCTCGGCCAAGCCAAGAAGGTGCTTAAAACCCGCTGAGATCTGGTCCTTCCTGTCGATGTATGTCTATCCTCAGAGTTGGAGACGCTTCTTCAAGGTATGGTGTATCCTCCAGTCAGTGTAGATCTCCCAAAGACTCCTCCAGTCGCTGGATTCGGCCCTCCAAAGATCGGATTTTCTCCACAAGAGGTTTTAGGGTTTCACAAAGACCAAAAGACTTAATCTGGCAGAAATAGGGTGATTTTATAGAGCTAGGTGGGTTGGATATGCATTAGGGTAGGTTCCCTACGATCATAGATGGGTTTCCTAAACTGGAACCGGAGGAAACACAGTCGTTTTCAGATCTGAAATCACAGAAAACTAGGAAATAGGCGTCAACATCAGCTGTCGTCAACAGGGAGTTAGCGTCCATCGATCTGGACGTCAGCTCATCTGGCAATGCAGTCAACGGCATGCATGTTGCCGTTAACATGAAATCAACGTCTCTTTTTGTTGACGTCAACTGGCATTTAGGCCAGAACACAAAAATACATCAAAAATACATTCACCATGCAATCTACATCCATTACACAATTTATTTAATTATAATTTGTACTAACTAAATGAGAGATAATATGCACAAACAACATATATATATATATATATATATATATATATATATATATATATACAACTTAGTTTCATACAATATACATTGAATAAATAGATAGAATATGCACACTAATAATTAGATAATATATGCACAACACTATGTAAATACAATATGCATAAGATTTAAATAAGTATTACATGTACAAAATAATATACATACATATGCACATGAGCAATTATAACATGCATAAATTTAATACACATACTATATACATAACAAGTAAATACTACATGCACGAAATATAAAATGAATAAAATTTCGAGGTCTCACATTACTACGGTACAGTTCCACAACCCTCTACGATAGAAGTGTCACTAACGGCACATATTTACCCAATTTACATTTAACACATTGTTTACACACTTCTCATACATCATTTAGACAAAATTGCATTTACTTTTACACAATCGCTTAAGCTTTAGTTCACCTAGCATGATGCTACTGTTCACAGTGTTAATCAAGTCATAACATCATCCTAATCATACTACTAACCACTGAATTATACATAATCTAATTCAACATGCTCAATATGTTCATTCTTATGTAATAAAACATTAACAGTACTTATTGTTATCCAAACAGTGCGAGATTTTTATCACAAGTTCTAAACAAACAATATGTTACGTGCCCAATTTTCCAATAATTTTTGGATCTGTACACTAATTATAAATATTAAAATAGATCACATGCATATTTATTACTAATTTCACTTAAATAGGTTCCACAGAAAATCAATTATTTCCAACAGTGTCAACACCTGTACACAGTCATCATATAATCAAATAAAATTTATAAAACCCTAAATCATATCAGATCTATTTTACAAGATTAAACATGGTCCTATTATGCTCAAAGTACAATTACATGAATTTTAATAATTAACACAAATTGTATAAATTTGGTACATCCTCATGATATGACCTACTGATTAAACCTGACTCAACATAAATTCTACAGTAAACACAGACCACCACAAGTCCAAATAGAATCACACAAATGTGAAAATTATGGTTCTGTGAAACCCAGACGAACTTGACGGCACAGATGTTGCCGCCTACATGGGTTAACGGCACCATAGGTTGCCGCCAACTCAGGATTTTAACGACAGCAAATGTTGTCGTTAAGTTCCTGTCTGTAAAAATGCAGACTGGACGCACAAAACAAAGGTGAATGGGGGTTCCAGGACAGGAGATAAATTATGTAAAATTCCTAAAACCTAGCTGACATGTGTAGGGATAATGTTCAAAGGCTACTTGCCTCTTAAAAATTTCTAAATTGAAGTTATTTTCCGAAGATGCACTCCTCGGCCAAGCCAAGAAGCACCCAAAACTTCTGTCGAACAAGTTTCTATAATGAATTATGATGCACGCCAGAGTCAGGGAAGTCTTCCTCAATGATCAGAGTTCCTTCTAGTCGAGGTAGAATGCCAGAAGACGCACCCAATCGCCAGATCCAGATCTCCAAAGTTCGGGTTTCACACAAAGCAGTCTAGGGTTTTGACAAGAGACAAAAGACCTAATCCGTCCAGAAGAAAGATTCTTTATAGAGCCAAGAGGTCGGGTTACGCATTAGATAGGGTATCCTACCGTTGGAAGATAGTTTCCAAAACTGGGAGCGAAGGAAATGCAGTCGTTTCCAGACCTAAAATTGTAGAAATTCTGGGAAGTAGACGTCCACATTGGTTGCCGCCAACTGGTAGTTGGCGTCCATCGATCTGGATGTTGACTCCCTCTAAACGTCCATACATGTTGACGTTAACATGCACTTCGGTCAGAACACAGAAATGTCCAAACATCCATACACTATATACATATATACCTGCAATATGTAATGTATAACTTGTACATCATTCATACAATATAAATAAAACAATATGTACATAGTTACACAAGCATATTCATATATACAACATTTTGTAATGTAATTTGTACAGAAATAAACACATATACGCATATACATATACATATGCACACATAGCAACTAGTACATCATAAAACAAAGTCAAATAAAAGAGCAAAATTCGAGGGCCTTGTAGTAGTAGTGTCACTATCGGCACAATTATACATTAAGCACTTTATCACATTCACTTACATTATTCACATGCACTATTCACTTCATTCTCATGCACTTAACACACACATGCATCAGTTTACAGAATTCAATCTTACTATTTCACATTGATAAATGATCATAACAAATCCCTAATCATGCTGCTAATCACTAAATTCTACAAGATTAAATGTAAACATGCTCATCATGGTTAATTATCACTATTAAACAAATAACCATACCTATTGTTATCAAAATAGCATGAAACTTTTACCACATCCTTCACACGGTTCATATGTCACATACCTAATTTTTCATATTTTTTGGAATAGCAAATCAAATTTTACAATTTAAAAGAGATTTCAGGCATATCCATCAAGAAATTCATTAAACCTGGTTCATATCAATACAGTCGATTCTAACAGTTCTAAAATCTGAAATCAGTCATCATACCATCATGGAAAATTCATGAACCCTAATATACAATGGATCTAATTAATCAAGAATTATCATAGTCAAGTCAAGCTCATTATCCCATTACAAGAATTTCAATAAATAAAACTAATTATAGAAATTCGACACCTCCTCATGACATGACCAACTGACTATATCTGACCCAACATAAATCTCACAGCATGCACAGACAACCACAAGTCCGAATATGATCACACAGATATGAAAATTAGGGTTTTGTGAATAAACATACGAACTTGGCGGCAAGGGGGTTGCCGCTAGGGCTGCCAACGGGTCGGAGTCGGAATCGGAAATGATACTTTCCGCATCCATTTCCTATAAGAAAATTAGAAACGGGTCGAAAACGGAAATTAATCGAAAACATTTTGTACGATCAAATGGTAGATGTATATAGTATTAAAAGCAATGGTAAAAGAGATGTCTTTGATAATAATATGTATAATACATACTACGAGAGAGATAAGTTAATTATATTCTATTTACAAATTAAAGAGAAGCTAAAAACTTAGTCTAAAGTTTTTTAATATTAAGAAATAATATTTTAAGAGTATATATTTTGTAAATAAAATACAAAATATATATTATCAGAAACGGAAACGGAAAATCGAAAAATAATTGAAAATGAAAAAATGGATATGGAAAGGTCAGAAACGGATCGAAAAGTCGGAAATCGGATATCCATTGGCAGCCCTAGTTTCCGCCAACAAGGGTAAACAGCACACGATGTTGCCGCCAACTCAGGATCTTAAAAGCAGTAAGCTGGCTGTTAAGTTCCTATCTGCAGAAGTGCAGACTGAATGCATAAAACTTGACGAATAGGGGTTCCAGGACACGAGGAAAAATCCCATAAAATCCTAGGACCTAGAGGTCATGTGTAGGGATGATATCCCTCAATTACTTGCCTCAAAAATGGAGAAACGAGATTAAATTTGCTGAAGATGCTCTCCTCGGCCAAGCCAAGAAGTGCCCAAATCTCCTCCCGAACCGGTTTCTGTGTTGATGCAAGTTACACACCGGAGTCGGGGAAGCCTCACCAAAGTCTAGAGCCTCTCCCAGTCGATGCAGATCGCCAAGAAAACTCTCCAATCGCCGGATCGAAGTCGCCAAAGATCAGTTTTCACACAGAAAGTTCTAGGGTTTCTCAAAGGCCAAAAGACTTAATTCGGCCGTAATTGGGTGTTTATATAAGCTAAGGGGGTTGAGATACGCATTTAGGTTAGAATCCTACCGTTGTAAGGTAGTTTCCAAAACCAGAACCGAAGGAAACGCGACCGTTGCTAGATCTGAAACCGCAACAATTTCTGGGAAATAAATAGCCATATTGTTGTCGTTTACTGGGAATTGACATCCATTGATCTGAACGTCAACTTCCCCATAAACGTCCACACATGTTGACGTTAAATAGCCTTTCAACCAGAACACAGAAAATAGATATACATACATTCACCTTATAATTTACATACTCTATACATCATATTATTTAAATACAATATGTACAATATAAATAAAGCAATATGTACATAAATAAACACATATATACATATGTACAACATCATTTGAATACAATATGTACAGAATTAAACATATATATATATATATAATATACATATGCACTTAACTATATACACAAAAGCAACTAATCATCATATGACAAAATCTAAATAAAATGACAACATTTCTCAATAGAGAACTTGACGAAGAAATTTATATGGTTCAACTAGAAGGTTTTGAGGTAAAAGAATAAGAGTGCAAAGGTTGTTGCCTTAAACGTCCCATTTATGTCCTCAAACAATCATCTACACATTGTTATTTTAGATTTTATAAAATAATTATCTCATTTGGTTTTCAGATGATTGAAGAAGACCATTGTGTGTATGTTAAACGTACGGCGGAAAAGATCTTATTTTGTCATTATATGTTGAGAACATTTTATTACCTGGAAATGACATGGAGTCTATCAAAGCCACTTGAAAATTGTTGTCTTCTATTTTTGAGACAAAGGACATGGGCAAAGCAAAATATGTAGGAATAAAAATCATAAGAGATCACTAAAAAAAACATCGATGTTTGTGTAAGGCCCTCACATTTTGCATATATTATATTTAATTCTGTACATACGGTATTTACTTATTTTTGTACATAGTATATTTATTTATTTCTGTGTATGTGTTCTTGTCTGATATATTTAAGTTCTATCTGAAATCCCAATTAACGTCAACATCCATTGACGTTAATATCAGGTTGATGGCAACATGTGTGCCGTTGACTGCATGGCCAAAGGATATAGAAGTCTAGATCGATTGAGGTCTACTTCATGTTAACGGCAGCAAAGTGGTCGTTTACTTCTCCGGCTGCGTTTTCTCCGAGACCTATTTAGGAAACCCAATCCCAATGGTTAGGAATCCTAATACTAGGCGCACCCCGACTCTTAACCCTATAAAACTTAGAGATTTCGGCTAGGTTAGGTCCTTTGGTTGAGAGGAAAAACTAGGGTTCGATTGTGAGAAAAGTCAGACTTTTGCAAGGCTTGATCTAGCATTTTAGAGGTTCTTCTAGCGATCTTCTTTGACTGGGAGGTACTCCTGGTGTTGAAGAATGTTCCCCGACTTCGGAGGAACTTCTATGCAGGCGTGAAGACCAGATTTGGAGTTGGAAGAGACACCCTCTTGGCTTGGCCGAGGAGGGCTTCATCGCCAAATTCAACCTTTAGAGATTTTATTCTAGGCAAGTAGCTTATGGGTATTATCCCTAGACATGTCCCCTAGGTTCTAGGTATTTTTACAGATTTTAATTCGTGTTCTGGAACCCCCAATTCTCTCTTTTTATTGAGTTCGGTCTGCACTTTCTGCAGACAGGAGGTTGACGGCAACCTTGTTGCTGCCATGTTTCTGAATTAACGACAACATATTGTGTCGTTAACCCATGTTGACGGCAAGCCCCTTGCCACCAAGTTCTTCAGGTTTTATAGAATTCTGATCTTGATCTCTGTGCTATGATTTTCGAACTTCTGGATGTCTGTACATGTTGTAAAAATTAGGTTGGTCAAGTATGGTCCTTAGGTCAGATCATGAGTTTCTGTCAAATTTCTGAGCATGATTTTATTTAATATAAATTTTGTTATGGTGAAATATGCTTGTTTTTACAGTATTTAATTCTGAACAAATAATTTTACTGCATGTTATTGTTACATAGAATTTTCATGGTCTTAGGGTTACTGGTTTTATGTTTTATACCTATGAACATCAACTGTTTAACTGTCTACCATGTTAAGTGGATATTTTATTGAAATTACATGAAATTTGTATTAATTGTTAAAAATAGTTCTACTGTTGCGAAAAATCTAAAAAATTAGACATATGACATATTACATGTGTAGAGTCTATAGTTAAAATTTGGAACTATTTTGACATTAGTAGATATTGTTTGCTTTTAACAAGGGTAATTAGGCCATGTTAAGTATAATTGATTAAGAGCATGTAAATTCCAAGGTTTAGCAGCATGTTTAGGTACTGTTATGATTAATTTGTCACAGTGAAACAGTCATGTTGAGTTCTGTAAACTAAAGTATGTATGTTTTGTTAAGGTGCATGTGAATAGGCTAAAAAGTACATGTAAGTGAATGAAACCATATGATTAAGTGAGATAATGTGTAATATGTGCCAAAATTGACACTGCTACCATAGAAGGCTTTGTAGCCGTACTGTAGAGAAGTCCCTATGGGAACGCTCATTGTGTATGTGATATCCTGTGGGCATCAAGATGAAATCCTGGAGGTGGACAAGTACCACTGGTTAGGGTGGAGAGGGCTTCTCCCTGTTCTGCGCAGTTACCAAGATTCGTCACTATATTGCCTAGGTGATAGGTATGTGTTATGTAAATGCGTGTCCTTCTTTATGGTGGTTCGGACAATGTGTCTCGACAATTAATGTGTAAAAGTGTGAAAAGTGGGAATATGTGCAATGTGATCATGTGTTAGTGTTATGTTAATGTGATACCATGTGAAAAGATGTGAAACCATGTGAATGTGATATGTTTATGTTAAAACAACAAGTAAAATGTGTGAATATGTGTTATAAAAGCATGTGAAAAATGCTATATATCATGCTAGGATTGTTAGTTACTATGTGCATAATTCCATGATCTAATTGTGTAGAATCATGAAATGATATAAATGGAAATTGAAACCATGAATCAAGTTAATTATCATGTGTAGAAAGCATGTATAGGTTGTTCATGTATATTTGCTTAATTGAAATGAATCATGTGAAATATATTTCTCTCATTGCTTAAAAGAATAACATGTATGTGATATGTGTAAGGATGTGCCTTTAGGTTGCTTGCTGGGTCTTTTTGGAAGACTCATACATGCTTTAACATACAGGTGAGACAGGTGTCCCCGTGCTAGAGTAGGACATATTGAGGAGCGACTCCGAGCGAGAGGAGTAGCTGCACTTGTGGAGATTTACTGCTTAGACTACCTTTTTAGTTGCTAGATTTACTGCTTAGACTACCTTTTTAGTTGAAGTGTATACCCTTTGTAGTACCCTAGATCACTGGTTTGCTTATTTTCTTTTTCATAACTATGTGTGTGTTTTAGATTTTGTGTTGGATTGTGAATTTTGATGAGCTGACGTCACATCTCACTGCCGTTTACTAAAGTAGACGACAACATTAAATGCTATTTATCTCATGGTAAATGACAACCTGTGTTGACGTTAACCTGACTTGCCATTACGGTTATCGTTTCAGAGCAACATAATCAACCATTTTCTCTGATGTTTATCCGTTACATCGAGACGTTTCCTGTTCAAGGGTCAGGATTAGAGTTGGGTGAATCATAGGTGGCCTTTAAAAGACTCTGATTTGGCTCTTAGGAGGAGGTTTTTCATTGGTTTGGTGGAGAGAATAGAGGGTCGAGAGAAGGGTTGCTGTGTGGTGATCCATGCAGATCGAGGCGATCTGGACGTAGTGGTGACTTGGAGGATCGTTCTTAAAAGGACCGCTGATTGAGGGAGTCGTTCTGGAGGTCGGATCGGGAAGACAAAGGCGACGAAGAGAACTACCTTGTTGCCAAGGTGGGTGTTTTCAACTTTTTATTCTCTACTCCAGGATGAGAGTTAGTGGCAAGTAAGATGGGGGGATAGTTCAGAATTCTAGACTCTACAAATCTACTATTTTTATTGATTTTTAGAATGATGAAAAAGGTCACAGTAAGGGGTTAAACCTTCATTATTTTGTGTGAGTTTCTGAGTTTTTTGACCGCATGAACTTAACGTCAATCTCGACCGCCATCTATTTCATGTAAATGAAAAAGTGTTGGACGTCTATATATATTAACGATGCTATATGCTGTCGTCGATTGATCTTAACGACAATGTCGATTGCCGTTAACCTTAGGAAACGACAACCAACATTGACGTTAAGTTCATCTATGAAGTTTTCTACAGATCAGTTTAAATGCTTATAGGTCGTGGTTAATGATCATGTAGGGTTTTTGTTATACTTCGTTTGGTGTAAGTATGTGTTGTTATACATCAGAGATGCCACGATGATGTTATATGGTCTTTACATATTGTTTTACGAATTTGATAGTGTGAGTACATGAAAAAATAAATGGGTGTTTGATCTATGCCATGAGGTGTGTGAATTTCTCACTACTGTTGGATTGAAATATAAAGATTGATCATGCTTAGTTTTCATATAGTGAACATATGCCTTATTTAATCTTTGTATCTTGCTGAATAATCAATGTTTGAGGATAAATAACCATAGGAAATGATACTTGATTCAGAAAAATATGAGATTTTGTATGGATAATCCCTACCTAGAAAGAGAGTTTTTGGAAAAGTTTTAGAGATTTCTATTTACTGTACTTGCTGCTATAATATTCTAAACATATAATAGTATGCATGGAAATTATTAAATGCAAAAAGAAGTGCACGAATATTGAATTTTGATTTAAATAATCACTATAGAATTATGATAGATTACTGATGTACAGTAGAAATGATAATAATGTGTTGCATGAGCATATGTTATTGTCTTATTGAATGAGTTGGCACAATTGCATAATTTGTGGAGAACATACTAGAATGTATTTATATGTACATGTTGATTGCATGAATGCATTTGTAAAATGATATGGCCAATAAGACATTGTTATTACAGAGATTTCTACATGGAACTATGCCATAGAATGCTCCTGTGGTTATGGTTCACCTACATGAAATTGACTATAAGAATCTGTGGGCAATGAATTGAAATCCTAGAGGTAGACATGTTCTACTGGTAATGGAAGGGGGGACTTCCCCCGGTAGCATGTTTAGGTACTGTTATGATTAATTTGTCACTGTGAAATAGTCATGTTGAGTTCTGTAAACTAAAGTATGTATGTTTTGTTAAGGTGCATGTGAATAGGCTAAAAAGTACATGTAAGTGAATGAAACCATATGATTAAGTGAGATAATGTGTAATATGTGCCAAAATTGACACTGCTACCATAGAAGGCTTTGTAGCCGTACTGTAGAGAAGTCCCTATGGGAACGCTCATTGTGTATGTGATATCCTGTGGGCATCAAGATGAAATCCTGGAGGTGGACAAGTACCACTAGTTAGGGTGGAGAGGGCTTCTCCCTGTTCTGCGCAGTTACCAAGATTCGTCACTATATTGCCTAGGTGATAGGTATGTGTTATGTAAATGCGTGTCCTTCTTTATGGTGGTTCGGACAATGTGTCTCGACAATTAATGTGTAAAAGTGTGAAAAGTGGGAATATGTGCAATGTGATCATGTGTTAGTGTTATGTTAATGTGATACCATGTGAAAAGATGTGAAACCATGTGAATGTGATATGTTTATGTTAAAACAACAAGTAAAATGTGTGAATATGTGTTATAAAAGCATGTGAAAAATGCTATATATCATGCTAGGATTGTTAGTTACTATGTGCATAATTCCATGATCTAATTGTGTAGAATCATGAAATGATATAAATGGAAATTGAAACCATGAATCAAGTTAATTATCATGTGTAGAAAGCATGTATAGGTTGTTCATGTATATTTGCTTAATTGAAATGAATCATGTGAAATATATTTCTCTCATTGTTTAAAAGAATAACATGTATGTGATATGTGTAAGGATGTGCCTTTAGGTTGCTTGCTGGGTCTTTTTGGAAGACTCATACATGCTTTAACATACAGGTGAGACAGGTGTCCCCGTGCTAGAGTAGGACATATTGAGGAGCGACTCCGAGCGAGAGGAGTAGCTGCACTTGTGGAGATTTACTGCTTAGACTACCTTTTTAGTTGCTAGTATGTGAACAATGTTATTCATATGGACTTGTATAATTGTGGGCATTTGTTATTTACATTGTTGCAATATAGATTGTGGAATATGTGAATGGTGATGGAATAAGAATGTCTTATATTTCCGTTGTACTTCCTTTGTTATTTATGTACATCTCGACCTATTGTGTTGTGTTGGGTAAATGTCCCACTGTGCTGGCGCCCTTTGTATCTATGTGGATTAGTATAATCGTACCGGTATAAAGAGGGTCGTTACAGAGATTGCTATCAGAGATACAGGTTGGGATTGTACATGAATATGCCATCATCTACACAATATTTCAAAGTCTTTATAGAATGAGTCCATATATGTGGAACAGATCTAATAATGAATTAAAGATAGTTAAGAAAATTGTTAGGACTAAGTAACTTAGATTCTAACTATGTGAGTTGTTTTACAGGCTATGGCAAGCTGTGGTAGGCATGGTGCTCAGGCTCGGGATGGCGAGCATAGGTGTGAGGAGAGGGGTGAGCAGCAGGCCCCAGCACCCCAGGGTCCCACAGTACTTCCTCCACCACCACCTGTGGATTATGGCTTGTTCATGCAAGGCCTAGTTCAGGCAATGCAGACCCAGGCACAGACTCAGGCGGCACTCCAAGCTCAGTTGCAAGCTCAGGTTAGAGTTGTTAAATAGGAGTAGTCTATTTTTTTGAATGCATGATTGTTTATGTGTTTCTTATGTATTGTTTAATGTCTCAGGCTCAGGCTCTAGCTCCAGTTCCTCAGGAGAATGGCCATGGTGGCCCGTCCATCATGGAGAGGTTTAAGAGGATGGCTCCGCCTTCTTTTAAGGGCGAGAGTCAGCCCCTCTTGGCAGAGAGCTGGATGAGGGAAGTGGAGAAGATCTTCTGGGCTATTAGGTGTGCAGAGGATGACAAAGTCAGTCTGGCTACTTACATGCTACACGTACTTAAAGTATATGTACTTGTGTAAGGTTAAGGTTTTATTTGGATGATGCTTATGGGTTGTGTTTTGTAGGAGAGAGCTGATGTTTAGTGGGCCTCCGTACTACGTACCAGGTACGAGGATGGTGCCATTGAGGTGACTTGGGCCGAGTTCACGAGGCTATTTCGGGCCAAGTTCATCCCCGAGCACATCCAGGACAAGATGGAGCAGGAGTTTCTCCCTCTCACTCAGGGCTCCATGACTGTCTTAGAGTATGAGGCCAAGTTTGCCGAGCTTTCGAAATATGCTCCTCATATTGTTGCTGACAAGTGCAGGAGGGCCAAGAAGTTTGTGATGGGGCTCAAACCATAACTTAGGTCGAGGCTAGTTGCTTTTAACCACCGCACTCTAGACGAGGCTCTCAGTGAAGCATGCAGGCAGGAGATTGAGATGGACCAGTACTTGGAGGAGAAGAGGGCAGCTCAGAAGAGGTCTGTGCCACCTTTCCAGAGGCAGGACAGGAAGAAGGCAGTGTACCAATCACTGAGTGTCCAGTAGCAGCTTCTAGTCAGCAGGCGGTTACACCACAGTCCCCCAGCTTCAGGCCTAGCGATAAGAAGATTTGTCCTCAATGTGGAAGGGCACATGGCAGCACCGAGTGTTGGAAGCTAGCAGGGAAGTGTCTCAAGTGTGGTAGCACCGAGCATCAGATTAGAGATTTCCCCAGGCTTCAGTAGTCCGTTCAGAGAGGAGCGCCAGCCCCAGTAGTGGCGGTAGAGAGAGGAGCCCCCAGCAGCGGCGGTAGCAGCAGCGCTAGTGACCGGAAGACCAAGAAGGCCTCGGGCCCAAGTCCGAGTGTTTGCACTAGCTTGAGAGGTTGTAGAGCAGGCCGAGAACGTCACGGAATGTATGGTTCTAGTCATGGGTGTGCATGCTCGGGTGTTGTTTGATACGGGTGCCACACACTCGTTTATTTCTGAGCAGTTTGTCAAGTAGTTAGCAGCAGAGTCTGGAGTGGATGCAGAGGAGTTAGAAGTCCCTTTATCTGTGCACACACCATCAGGTACGGTAGCGACCAGGAACTTCATTCCATCTTTACCTGTGTGCATTGAAGAACGGGGCTTGTTTGGGTGCTTCTACTTGCTCAAGATGAAGGACTATGATGCCATACTTGGTTTGGATTGGCTTGAGGAGCACTATGCCTTGGTGGATTGCAGAGGGAAGAAGAATACTTTCCGTATTCCTGGTGAGGATGAGTTCTCACATCCGTTGCCAGGGAACTTAGCGGGAAGGTTTGTGATCTCCACCATGAAGGCGATGAGGATGGTGAACAAGGGTTCTGATGCATTTCATGCCAGTGTGGTCTTAGTTCCTAAGGCCGATCAGTCACCTACCCTTGTGGAGATTGAGGTAGTGCAAGAGTTTCCAAACGTGTTCCCTGATGATTTGTCTGGATTGCCACCAACAAGGGAGATAGAGTTTACGATAGAGTTGCTTCCAGGCACCTCTCCTATCTCTAAGGCTCCATATCGGATGGCATCTGCGAAGTTAGCCGAGCTGAGGAAGCAGTTACAGGATTTACTGGATAAGGGATTCATTCTCCCTAGTGTGTCACCATGGGGCGCACCTGTACTATTCGTGAAGAAGAAAGATGGTTCCCTCAGGCTGTCTATCGACTACAGGAAGCTCAACCAGGTGATAGCGAAGAACATGTACCCCTTGCCGCGAATAGATGATTTGTTCGATTAGCTGCAGAATGCATCGGTGTTTTCCAAGATAGATCTGCGGTCCGGCTACCATCAGTTGAGGATTAAGGAAGAAGATGTGTCCAAGACTGCTTTCAGTACTCGTTATGGGCATTATGATTTTCTTGTGCTTCCATTTGGTCTGACTAACGCCCCTGCAGTGTTCATGGATCTCATGAACAGGGTGTTTAGACCATATTTGGATAGCTTTGGTATTCATAGACGATGTGTTAGTCTATTCTCCTGATGAGGCTACTCACTGTGAGCATCTGAGGATTGTTCTGGAGGTTCTCCGAGAGCACAAGTTGTATGCTAAGTTCAGCAAGTGTGACTTTTGGATGCGTGAGGTTCATTTCCTTGGGCATGTTATCTCAGGCGCTGGAGTTGTTGTTGATCCGGCGAAGGTTCAGGCAGTGTTAGAGTGGGAGGCTTCAAGGACACCATCAGATATCATGAGTTTTCTCGGCTTAGCAGGCTATTACAAGCGATTCATTGAAGGCTTTGCATCTATCGCCGCACCTTTGACTAAGCTAACCAGAAAAGGTGTGAAGTATTTGTGGTCTAATGATTGCGAGAGTATTTTCCAATTACTAAAGACGAGGCTTACATCTGCACCCGTGTTGATCTTACCTAGTAGTGCAGAGGGTTTTGCTATCTATTTTGATGCTTCTCAGATAGGCCTTGGCTGTGTGTTGATGCAGCATGGTAAGGTAGTTGCCTATGCTTCTCTCCAGTTAAAGGAGCATGAGCGTAACTATCCGACCGATGATTTGGAGTTAGTAGTTGTGGTTCATGCACTGAAGATCTGGAGACACTATCTTTTTGGTGTCAAATTCGAGGTGTTCACTGACTACAAGAGTCTGAGGTATCTTTTCTCTCAGAAGGAGTTGAACCTGCAGTAGAGAAGATGGATTGAATTTCTCAAGAACTACGACTTCGAGCTTCAGTACCATCCAGGGAAGGCGAATGTCGCGGTGGATGCACTCAGCAGGAAGAGGTCATTACTTCAGCAGGATTGGAAGATGCTTGAGGATACAGCATGTGCTATGACTGAGTTAGAGCCACTATTGTGTCAGGCTTTTGTGGCTCAGTTATCTATCCGGTCCGCGGTTCTGGATGAGGTGATCGAGCAGCAGAGAGCTAATCCTAAGCTTCAGGAGATGGTGGTCAAGGCTAGCATTGCTCGTGATGAGGACGATGTCATTAGATTCCAGCACCGAGTTTGTGTTCCTGATATTGTAGATGTCTGTGAGCGTATACTTGCAGAAGCTTACAGGTCTTGGTTCTCTATTCATCTGGGTAACACCAAGATGTATGAGGATCTGAAGAGATCTTTTTGGTGGTCTGGCATGAAGAAGGATGTGGCCGAGTTTGTGTCCAGGTGTTTAGTGTGCCAGTAGGTGAAGGCCGAGCGCCAGAGACCATCGGGCCTTATGTAGAAGATGGAGATACTTGTATGGAAGTGGGAGGCAATCACTATGGATTTTGTGACGGGTTTGCCCAGATCAGCCAAGGGCAATGACTCGATTTGGGTGATTGTAGATCGTTTCTCCAAGACTGCTCATTTCTTGCCCATGAAGAAGAAACAGTCTGTGGAGAGTTTGGCTAGGTTGTATATTGGCAGCATTATGAGGTTGCATGGTGTGCCAAAGTCTATTATCTCGAATAGAGACCCACAGTTTACATCGAGGCAGTGGCAGGGTCTTCAGAAGGCTTTGGGTTCCCAGCTAAAGCTTAGTTCGGCATTTCACCCTCAGATAGATGGCCAGTCTGAGAGGACGATTCAGATGCTCGAGGATATGTTGAGACCGTGCGTTCTTGATTGGAAGGGTGATTGGGAGCGTCATCTACCTCTTGTGGAGTTCGCCTACAACAATAGTTTTCATGCGAGCATCGGCATGGCTCCATTCGAGGCTCTGCATGGGCGACCCTGTAGATCTCCTTTGTGCTGGGAGGAGATAGGTGATAAGCAGTTGGTTGGTCCAGAGTTGGTGCAGGAGACTTCGGATAAGATTCAACTTATTAGGCAGAGGTTGGTTGCGGCGCAGGATAGCCAGAAGAGCTACGCCAACAACAAGAGGAAGGATTTGGAGTTCGAGGTTGGCGATCATGTATTTCTCAAGGTTTTGCCTACCCGAGGAGTGGTCAGGTTTTGCAGGCATAGCAAGTTAAGTTCGAGATTCATTGGCCCGTTTGAGATTCTCAGGTGGATGGGTAGCATGGCATATGAGCTAGCTTTACCCCCAGCGCTAGCTAATATTCACCTAGTTTTCCATGTGTCTATGCTCAGGAGATACGTGAGAGATCCGTCACATGTTATTAGTCACGAGCCAGTGGCGATTCAGCCAGATTTGTCCTATGTAGAGCAACCAGTAGCTATCCTAGATGGAAAGGTTCAGCACCTCAGGAATAAGAGTATTGCATATGTGAAGGTGTTAAGGAGGAATTTCTCGTGGGAGGAGGCTACATGGGAGCTTGAGGACGCCATGAAAAAGAAGTATCTGCATTTATTTGGTTAGTATTTTCGTTCTAACTTCAAGGACAAAGTTTTCTTTTAGGGGGAGAGGGTGTAAGGCCCTCACATTTTACATACATTATATTTAATCTTATACATATGGTATTTACTTATTTATGTGCATAGTATATTTATTTATTTCTGTGTATGTGTTCTTGTCTGATATATTTATGTTCTGTCTGAAATCTCAGTTAACATCAACATCCATTGATGTTAATATCAGGTTGACGGCAACATGTGTACGTTGACTGCATGGCCAAAGGATATAGATGTCCAGATCGATCGACGTCTACTTCTTGTGAACGATAGCAAACTGGCCGTTTACTTCTCCGACTGCGTTTGGGATTCCAGATCTAAAACGGCTGAGTTTTCTCCGGGACCTGTTTAGGAAACCCAATCCCAACGGTTAGGAATCCTAATACTAGGCGCACCCCGACTCTTAACCCTATAAGACTTAGAGATTTCGACTAGGTTAGGTCCTTTGGTTGAGAGAAAAAAACTAGGGTTCGGTTGTGAGAAAAGTCAAACTTTTGCAAGGCTTGATCCAGTGTTTTAGAGGTTCTTCTGGTGATCTTCTTCGATTGGGAGGTACTCCTGGTGTTGAAGAATCTTCCCCGACTCCGGAGGACCTTTTGTGCAGGCGTGAAGACCAGATTTGGAGTTGGAAGAGACACCCTCTTGGCTTGGCCGAGGAGGTCTTCATCGTGAAATTAAACCTTTAGAGATTTTATTCCAAGCAAGTAGCTTATCGGTATTATCCCTAGACATGTCCACTAGGTTCTAGATATTTTTACAGATTTTAATATGTTTCCTGGAACCCCCAATTCTATCTTTTTATTGAGTTTGGTCTGCACTTTCTGCAGACAGAAGGTTGATGGCAACCTTGTTGCCACCAAGTTTTTGAATTAACGAAAACATATTTTGTCATTAACTCATGTTGACGGCAAGGCCCTTGCCACCAAGTTCTTCAAATTTTACAGAATTTTGATCTTCATCTCTATGCTGTGATTTTCAAACTTCTGGATGTCTGTACATGCTGTAAAAATTAGAGTTGGTCAAGTATGGTCTTTAGGTTAGATCATGAGTTTCTGTCAAGTTTTTTAGCATGATTTTATTTAATATAAATTTTGTTATGGTGAATTATGCATGTTTTGACAGTATTTAATTTTGAACAAATAATTTTACTGCATGTTATTATTATAGAGAATTTTCATGGTCTTAGGGCTATTGGTTTTATGTTTTATACCTATGAACATCGACTATTTAACTGTATATCATGTTAATTGGATATTTTACTAAAATTACATGAAATCTATATTAATTGTTAAAAATAGTTCTACAATTGCGAAAAATCTGAAAAATTGACATAATACATGTGTAGAGTTTGTAGTTAAAATTTGGAACTGTTTTTACATTAGTAGGTATTGTTTGTTTTTAACAAGGGTAATTAGGCCATGTTAAGTATGATTGATTAGGAGCATGTAAATTCCAGTGTTTAGCAGCATGTTTATGTACTCTTATGATTAATTTGTCACTGTGAAATAGTCATGTTGAGTTCTGAAACCTAAATTATGTATGCTTTATTAAAGTGCTTGTGAATGAGATAAAAAGTATATGTAAGTGAATGAAACCATGTGACTAAGTGAGATAATGTGTAATATATGCCGAAATTGACACTGCTACCATGGAAGGCTGTGGAGCCGTACTGTTGAGAAGTCCCTATAGGAACCCTCATTGTGTATGTGATATCCTGTGGGCATCAAGATGAAATCCTGGAGGTGGACAAGTACCACTGGTTAGGGTGGAGAGGGCTTCTCGCAGTTCTGTGCAGTTACCAAGATTCGTCACTATATTGCCTAGGTGATAGGTATGTGTTATGTGAATGTGTGTCCTTCTTTATGGTGGTTCGGACAATGTGTCTCCACAATTAATGTGTAAAAGTGTGAAAAGTGGGAATATGTGCAATGTGATCATGTGTTAGTGTTATGTTAATGTGATACCATGTGAAAAGATGTGAAACCATGTGAATGTGATATGTTTATGTTAAAACAGCAAGTAAAAGGTGTGAATATGTGTTGTAAAAGCATGTGAAAAATGTTAGATATCATGTTAGGATTGTTAGTTACTATGTGCATAATTCCATGATCTAATTGTGTAGAATCATGAAATGATATGAATGGAAATTAAAACCATGAATCAGTTAATTATCATGTGTAGAAAGCATATATAGGTTGTTCATGTATATTTGCTTAATTGAAATGAATCATGTGACATATATTTCTCTCATTGTTTAAAAGAATAGCATGTATGTGATATGTGTAAGGATGTGACTTTAGGTTGTTTGCTGAGTCATTTTGGAAGACTCATACTTACTTTAACATACAGTTGAGACAAGTGTCCCTGTGCTAGAGGAGGACATAGTGAGAAGCGATTCCGAGCGAGAGGAGTAGCTAAACTTGTGGAGATTTACTGCTTAGACTACCTTTTTAGTTGCTAGTATGTGAACAATGTTATTCATATGGACTTGTATAATTGTGGACATTTGTTATTTACATTGTTGCTATATAGATTGTGGAATATGTGAATGGTGATGGAATAAGAATGTCTTACATTTCCACTGTACTTTCTTTGTTATTTATGTACATCTCGACCTATTGTGTTGTGTTGGGTAAATGTCCCACTGTGCCGGCGCCCTTTGTATCGATGTGGATTGGTATAATCGTACCGGTATAAAGAGGGTTGTTACAGTTTGTCATAGGAGACTTACATAAATAAAATTCTTGAGATATTCTGGATGCATTATTCCAAACCTATCGATAGTCCAATTGATAAGAGTTGAGTTTTAAGTATCAATCAATATCCACAAATCGATAAGGAAAAGAACGAAATGTCTAAAGTGCCATATGCCACTGCAATAGGGAGCTTGATGTACGCCATGTTATGTACATGACCAGACATTAGCTTTATAGTGGGTCTTGTTAGTCGTTATTAAAGTAATCTCAGTCTCGTTCATTGGAAAGCAGTCAAGAGAATTTTTTGATATCTTCATGGTACTTCGGACTTTGTCTTATGTTACAAGGGAGGTGACTTAAGATTGGGAGGTTACAGTGATGCAGATTGGGCCAATGATAAAGATGAACGTAAATACACCTCAGACTATGTGTTTATGTTAGGTGGAGGGTCCATTTCTTGGTGTAGCAAGAAACAAACATGTTTCGCTTTATCAACCATCGAATCAGAATACATGGGTTGTTCAGCTTCATGTCAAGAGGCTGTTTGGTTGCAATGTTTCCTACAGTGGTCATGACTCATTTATCTAAGGAGGCAGTAGTGTTGTAATTTCATAGCACATCAGCCTTGGCCTACAATAAGGACCCAAAGTACCATGTCAAATCATGCACATTGACATTCATTATCACTACATTTAGGATTTAGTTGCAAAGAAGTAAGTGGTTCTTTGACACATTTCATCAGGTCATATGATAGCATATCCACTGACTAAACAAATCCTGAGAGAGGCATTTGTAACCCATATTAGAACTATGGAACTGTATGAATGGTATGATGGTAATATGTACATAATAGTAACATATGGCACTTATATAGGTGTAAGTTGTGCATGGTTTCTGCATGTTTTGGAGTTCTGGCCGAAGGCCAGATTGGCGTCAATATCAATGGGCGTTTGAGTTGTGTCGGTGTCAACCATATGGACGCCAACACTAAGTCCAGCATCCAGCGATGTGGACGTTAACTTCTATGATCTGCATGCGTTGCAGAGCCCAGAATTTTTGGGAACAAGTTACCCCAACCATTGGGGAGCTATCTCCAATGGTCTGAACGTCTTCTTGTCCAACCTGCGTGAGAGGAGAGCTTCCTCTCCTCTATATACAAGCCCTTTTGCAACCCTCAGCCCTCTCTTGGCTCTCCTTGCAAGAGGAGAGGAAGGAGAAGAAGACAAACCCTAGTTTCTGTGAGAAGGACCTGACTTTGCAAGCCTAGATCTGGGAATTTGGAGCTTCATCCGGCCATCTACAACGACTAGGAGATAGCTGGAGCATCAGGGAAGGCTTCCCCAATCTCGCTTTGGTGTCTACATCAGTCAAGAACCCGAAGGAAGGTGTCTTTGGAGGCTTCTTGGGACTGCCCAAGGAGAGCTTCACCGCCATTTTAGATCCCTTTGGAGTATTTTTCAGAGGCAAGTAACCCTCACACTTCGTCTATGTAGATGTCTAGGATGGTTTTGCTAATTTTGCATATTTTCCTCGTGTCCTGGATCCCCCAAATTCCCTTGTTTTTGGAGCTCGGGTCTGTGTTTTGCATAGACCTGAACTTGACCGCAACATCACTTGCCGTCAAGATCTTCATTAACAGCCAACGATGTTACCGTTAAGACCCATTAACGGCCCAAGCATGCCGTTAAGTTTATCAGGACAGAACACTGAACTGTTCTGCCCTTCTATATGATTAATTTCGACGTGTTTTGCGATGAATATATAATGTAACTCTTATATGCTATGTATACTAGCTAATGTGATGAATGGGAGAATGAATGAACATTTATTTTGTGGGTGGTTGAGTTTATTCGTCTATCTAATGTGTATGCGAAAAGAATGGCAATGTATATTCACCATGATCCTAATGATCTGTGGCGAAGTTTTGCTGCCCAAATTTGTTAGACCATGTATGTATGATCCTGTCTGTGCTCTGAGTTTCTAACATTTTTCCCATGCTTGTATGGTTATTGAAATTTCTGTTTTGGGAAATAGAAATCATGCGTAGGTCATGTTAAATTTTCAGTAAATTGTCTGTTGCTCGGTAAATTCGGGAATAAATTTTGTGACCCTGTGCATGCTAGGGTGCAGACAGTGAGCTGTTAAATTTGTGATTATGTTCAACTCCATGTTAATTTGCATTATGAATAGTAATGTGAGATTGATGTTAAATTTTCTGTAACTTCATTTTGAGTCATAAAAATCTGAAAATTTTCATGTGGAATCACAAACCATAGATCAGCATGTGGTTAAATTTTCAAGTCGTTTGGACAACTATATAGTGAAATATGAATTTTTTTTCATGCGATAAATGTGAAGAAAAAAAAAAGCATGCTAATGTGGGAATAATGTGACGTGTGTGTGTGATCTGATTCATGCAAATTTCTGAACATGTAGTCCCTGTTAACTGTAGAATCATGTTAGGAAAACAGAGCCCTTGTGTGAGTAAGAAAATAAATGAGAGGCAAGTGACATGTGTAAAGATATGTGTTAAAAATCGATAAATGTGTAAATTGTGCCAAGTGTGACACTGCTTCCATAGAGGGCAGTGGAACCGTATCAGGGAAAAGTCCCCCTGAGAAGGTTCAATGTGTTGTGATCCTAAGGGCATTAGGATGAAATCCTAGAGGTGGACAAGTACCACTGGTTAGGGTGGAGACTTGTTCTCCTGGTCTGTGCAGTCCAAGAGTCGTCACTATATTGCCTAGGTGACGTCTATGTGTATGTGATGTGATGTGTCCTTCTTATGGTGGTTTGGACTATGTGTCACGGCACTAAAGTGTAAAATGTGAATGTGAAAATTTGTTTGTGTTCATGTGTAAGAAATGAGAATGAGAACAATGTGTAAATGTGCATGTGTAAAGTGTAAATCATGTGAATGAGAAATTGTGTGAATTAGTGAAACCAAAAAGCGAGGATGTGAAACTGAAATCCATGATATAATGATCTGAAATCATGTTAGAACAGCAACATAAATGCGGATATGGTCATGTCCTATATGTGTACAAAGCGTAGAATCCATGCTATGGACAATCCTTACTTATGTGTAAACCGTTCCATGTATATTTACCCTCACGTTGGGGTATGAATGAGAACGTAGCTTTCATGTGTTAGATTTTAAGGTGTTTAAACATGTCAAAACAGCGACTTAAAGTATGTAAAATGGTTATATGCATGTGTAAGAATGAGAAGTGACCATGTTAGCTATGTTTTCTTTCATGTATGTAAACTAGTTATGCTAAATTGCTTTCATGTTTTAGCTTAATTGAGAGTAAAACTTTCATGTGTGTGAATGATTAGAGAGCATGTGATAGGAGATTTTTAATTTTGGAAATCTAAAAGCATGAATCATGTGTATCATTAATAGAATCACCATGATAGGTTGTGAATTTCAATGACAAGCATGCTACATGATTGTGTCTTGTAAATGTGTATGTAAAACCTGCTATGACATGTACATGTATGGTATGTGTAGAGTCAATTGCTGAGTCTTTTAGACTCATTACTTGCTTCGGCATACAGGCGTAGTTGGTGACGACACACTTGCGGAGGAGGCAGTGGAGACCGACTCCGAGCGTGGAGATTAGATCGTCGGTGTACCTTGCGATATTTTGATTTCATAGTATGTAATTGCAACATTGTACTAGCATGATCATGGAAAAATGTTTGTGGACAATTATGTATTTGATTTTCAGCAAGTTAATTATGTGGACTTTTAGTTCTTAAATGTTATCGAATCATGTATGTTAAATGTGGATGATGAATGAAATGAAGACAGTGGTTCTTTTACTTCCGCTACTCTGTTCTTATATTCATGTGTATCTCAGTTGAATGTTATTGTTGGGTAAATGTCCCACTGTGGCAACGTTCACTATATCGACGTGGGTTGGTATAACCGTACTGATATAATGAGGGTCGCTACAGAGATTGGTATCAGAGCAACCGGTTGAGATTGCACATGAATATACATAAGTCATCATCCCCATTGCATGCTAAGTATGTCCACATGTGTAGAATTGATTAATAATGAATGAAAAATAGAGAAGCAAATGGTTAGAAAACTTAGTAACTTAGCTAATGGTGGCTGAAATTTATTACAGCCATGGCTTCGAGAGGTAGGTGTGGCGGAGTGTCGGCCCGTGAGGACGAGCCGAGATGTGACGAGCGGGCGAAGCAGCAGGCCCCGACACCGCAAGGTCCTGTACTTCCCCCATCGCCGTCTGTGGATTATGGAGTATTCATGCAAGGTCTGGTGCAAGCCATGCAGACGCAGGCTCATACCCAGGCAGTACTCCAGGCATAGTTGGAGGCTCAGGTTAGATAAATAAAATGATTAATAGTCTGTTTTATTTGATTATATGATATTATGTTAATTGTGTATTGCTTGCTGTGTACTGTCGCAGGCTCAAGTACCAGCTCAGGACTATGGTGGACCTTCTACCATGGAAAGATTCAAGAGGATGCTGCCACCCTCTTTTAAGGGGGAGAGCGACCCATTGTTTGCAGAAAGCTGGATGAGGGAGATAGAAAAGATCTTCCGAGCCATCAGGTGTGCAGATGAGGATAAGGTTACATTAGCCACCTACATTCTACAGGTATGCTTTAGTTTATATGCTTGTATGTTCTGTTAAGTTAGATTTGTTTAGATGGTGCTTATGAATGGTGCACTGCAGGAAAGAGCTGATGTATGGTGGGCTTCATTGTTGCATACCTAGTTTGAGGACGGAGCTATTGATGTTGCGTGGGATGAGTTCGTGAGGCTCTTTCGGGCCAAGTTTGTCCCCGAGCATGTGCAAGATTGGATGGAGCAAGAATTCCTATCTTTGACTCAAGGCTCTATGACCGTGCTACAATATGAGGCAAGATTTTCTGAACTCTCTAAATATGCACCTCATATCGTGGCAGATGAGCGCAGGAAGACAAAGAAGTTCGTGATGGGCCTAAATCCATCACTGAGGACGAGGCTCGTGGCATTTGACCACCGCACTTTGGACGAGGCCCTCAGCACTGCTTGTAGGCAGGAGGGTGAGATGGAGCAATACCTTGAAGAGAAGAAGGCTTCGCAGAAGAGACCTGCAGCTACGTTCCAGCGGCAGGATAAGAAGAAAGCGGTGTACTAGACTCAACAGCGATCAGTGGCAGTCGGTAGTTCTCAAGTACCTTCTGTACGTTCCCCTAGTGTGAAGAAAGAGTGTCCCCACTGTGGGAAGACACATGGTGGTACCGAATGTTGGATGATTACGGGCAAGTGCTTGAAGTGCGGAAGCAATGATCACAAGATCAAGGATTGTCCGAGACTTCAGCAGGGAGTCCAGCGTGGATCGCCAGCCCCAGCGGTAGCGGCAACAGCGCCAGCTACAGGAAGACCAGGAAGGCCTCGAGCCCCAGCTCGAGTGTTTGCTTTAGCTCACGAGGACGCCGAGCAGGCGGAGCATATCACCGAAGGTACAGTTTTACTTCTAGGTGTGCACGCTCGGGTTTTGTTTGATACGGGTGCTACTCACTCGTTCATTTCCGAGCGGTTCTCTAGGCAGTTAGCCCTAGAGTCAGGCGTAGAGTCTGAGGATTTAGAGGTCCCTTTGTCTGTGCACACCCCTGCGGGTACGGTATCGACTAGGAAGTGCATTCCGTCGTTACCTGTGTGCATTGAGGATAGAGTCCTAGATGGGTGTTTCTTCTTGCTAAAGATGAAGGACTATGATGCTATTCTTGGTCTGGATTGGCTAGAGGAACACTATGCATTAGTGGATTGTCGTCGGAAGAGGATTGTTTTCCGCATTCCTGGTGAGGATGAGTTCTCTCACCCCTTGCCAAGGAACTTGGTGGGAAAGATGGTCGTCTCTGCCATGAAGGCGATGCACATGGTAAACAAGGGTTGTGACGCTTTTCTTTCCAGCGTGGTACTAGTGCCAGAGGCTGATGAGTCACCTACTCTTGCAGAGATTGAGGTAGTGCAGGATTTTCCAGACGTCTTTCCTGATGATTTGTCTGGTTTGCCACCGGATAGAGAGATAGAGTTTACCACAGAGTTTCTTCCGGGCACCTATCCTATCTCGAAGGCTCCATATCGGATGGCACCTGCGGAGTTAGCCGAGTTGACGAGGCAGTTCCAGAAGTTGCTTGATAAGGGATTTATTCGCCCTAGTGTATCTCCTTGGGGCGCACTTGTATTATTCGTCAAGAAGAAAGACGGGTCACTTAGATTATGCAATGACTACAGAAAGCTGAACCAAGTGACTGTAAAGAACAGGTATCCCTTGCCTCGTATTGATGATTTGTTTGACCAGTTACGAGATGCATCAGTCTTTTCTAAGATTGATTTGTGATCTGGCTATCATCAGTTGAGGATTCGGAGTGAGGATGTGTCCAAGACGGCGTTTAGAACCAGTTATGGACATTATGAGTTTTTGGTCCTTCCTTTCAGATTGACCAATGCCCCTGCAGCGTTCATGGATCTCATGAACAGGGTGTTTAGGCCTTATCTAGATAGCTTTGTCGTAGTGTTTATTGATGATGTGTTGGTCTACTCTACAGACGAGGCCACACACCGTCAGCATTTGAGGGTAGTGTTAGAGGTTCTTCGTGAGCACAAGCTGTATGCTAAGTTCAGCAAGTGCGATTTCTGGTTGCGCGAGGTTCATTTCCTTGGGCATGTTATCTCCGGTGCTGGTGTTGCAGTGGATCCAGTAAAGGTCCAGGCAATTATGGATTGGGAGATTCCCAAGACCCCTTCAGAGATTCGTAGTTTTATTGGTTTAGCTGATTACTATCGGCGATTATTGAGGGATTTTCATCCATCGCCGCTCCATTGACCCAGCTAACCAGAAAGGGAGTGAAGTTTGTTTGGTCC